>CM029797.1:9145465-9684609 GCA_017562165.1 Ectropis grisescens
GCTTGTACTATGGAAGCCAGATAGATCATAAATATAATACTTACCTTTAAAGTTGCACATTTATTACCTAAACATACTCGTAGTAGTGGTAGGACTCTTGGCAGAGTCCGCCTGGGGAAGTACCACACCTTTGCCAGTTATTCTACCGCCAAGCAGTAATGTGCAAACATCACTGTGTTCCGGTTTGAAGGGCAATGTTTCCAGAGAAAATACTGGGCTTAGAGATATAAGATCTTAGATCTCTGGGTGACGAGCGCAGTGCAGTGCTAGGTAATGATTTGGACTCTTCATGTTCCAATAGCTGCGTGTCACTGTGCTGTTATGTGTTAAGCATGTTGCTTACCATCAGGCACATGTCCTGATCGTCTCGTCACTCTTTAGTTAAAGTTACTTGAAGTTATTATTAAAAAAAAAAAAACATAAAAACACCCAGACGCAGGCCAATATTTGTATTCATCGCACAAATATTTGCTTTATGTGAGAAATTGAATCCACGACTCAAACATTTGAAAACGTTAAAAACAACATTAAAACATAACAGCATAGTGACACGCAGCTTTTGCAACACAAAGAGTCCAAATCAAATACCCAGAACTGCGCTCGTCACCCAGAGATCTAAGATGTTATATCTCTAAACCTGTTATATCTCTGGAAACATTGCCCTTAAAACTTTCAATTACAGTACGATATTTCTTCGTTAATAATATTTTTATGTTACAGAGTCTACATACATCATGTCATAAAGGAGCCTCGCTTCATTGAGCAGGTACTGGCCACTTGTAGAAGTAATTTCATGTATTATGTCAATCAAATATAGGGTGAGCTAGGGACCGTCGAGTGTGCCCGAGTGAGAAATATACTGCTGCTCTTCACTTCTGTGTTGTCGTGTCTACTATTTTGATTTGTAAATTAAAAATGTGTCCTACTGATGCCATCCATAATAATACTACATAATACAAAATTCAGATTATTAATTTTCATTTCAGCCGTGCGGTTTTAACATTTCTTTTTTCCACGAATGCGCAAACGTTTTGATCCCAAGTAAAGTTTATTATTATCGCTCACATGGCAACATATTTTAATTTCCATTGCTTCGCATTGCCAGAAACGAATTACGAAAATGATAAACGGTCGCAGTTTTTCACGAGCAATTTGCGTGAAAAGTGTATGATGCTTGTACATTGTTTGTTTTGTATGTGTTGTAGTTATGTGTGTGTTTGGGTGGGTGGGACATCGCATTGTAGTAAGCGAAATGCATTATAATGAAGTGTGAAATAGTGGATGTGGTGATATTATTTGTGAATACTAATAATGTCACCACATCCACTAACTTCTATTAGTTTACTTATTTACGTTTATTTTAAATGTAGAAGATAAATATTATATTTTTAATTAAGTTGATATATCGCACATGTTTTATTTTAGTATTCTTTTTTCTTTTAACTTTCATCGGGTTACACTTGAACGCCATCTCGCGCGTTTGAGTGTGGTTACTCCGAATAAATCGATTCACTCTCGATTTGAAGATACCAAGATATTCTTTGGTAAAAACCCACTCAGACTACGTACTCTATAGTCTAGACGTTGAAATGTCCGACTAATATTACAAACATGTAAGTAAGTTAGAATTTGTTTCATGGTTCTTGTTCAATTACGTTGGAACGGATTAGGTTCATAGGTTCCTGGGGAAAAGCGTGGGGCGATGCTAGTTATAGTGAACATGCGTCTGTTGATAACAAACATCTTGGCTTATTAAAATATAATGGCATAAGTTAGAAAAATATTTATTTATATTCCTAGCTTTCTGGGTAACGAGTGCAATGCAGTGCTAGGTAATGATTTGGACTCTTCATGTTCCAATAGCTGCGTGTCACTGCGCTGTGTGGCAGACATGTTGCTTATTATCAGGCACGTGCCCTGCTCGCCTCATCACAAAATGATTTGTTTAAAAAAATAAAATATTATTACACTAAAGTTGTTAAAATTAAGTAATTAAATTGTTTTTTTTTCTATTTTCCGTCTTGATTCTTCGTTTCCTTGACACTGTATTAAATTATAAAGGCAGGCGTGTCAATTTCGTCTACGTTGTGCCTTTTAGAAGTAACTTATATGGAATAGAAACTTTAAAACATTGTTCACTACAAATAGTTTTCGTTTTCCAACTACCACATCTATCTTTCCAAGCTCCATGGCTTCATCCCTTTAATCCGTAGGGTGGCTCTGCCTGGGTATTCCATAAATTGCGTCGATTGCAGATTCACGCATATATCATTGCTTTCAGATAAATATTCATTTTTTTGTTTGCGTTTGCTGGAACGAATATTAACGATTTTTTAAGGTTTGTGGATGTGAAGTTTTAAGGTTGGTACCATTCTACGAGTAACTTTGTGATAAAAATGTATTTAAATTATAACAAAATCAATCCAGTTTATGCAACCTGTGATTCTGTGGTTTAGAATAAAATTAAGGGCATAGTCCATCCACTACGTTAGCCATGTGTACCCATACTGGCGGTTTACACATGCCTACCATTTCTTTTTTTGTAAATATATTTTTCTCACGACATTTTCCTTCACAGATAAAGCCAGTGGAGATGACGTTGATGTCTTCAAATCGGTGTCTTTTAAATAAACACTTTCCATCGTAAACCGCATCGTCGCTTAACATCAGGCGAGATGGCTGTCAACTGTAAATCTATTATAGTTAAAAAATATGATTGATGTGTTCATGAATCAGATTTATAGTGAATCATATGTTCACATACTCAGACGTTATAGCTTCATTGATTATAATATATTGAAAAAAAATATTTTTTCTGTCCTCTGAAGAAAAAAACATGCATTTAAACTGGCTCAGTCCACGGGCAACAAGCACTGTACTGGACGCCACTTTTATAGCCACCCATTTACGTCCTATCTCGGTCCTGACTGCCGTGACAAATATCGTAGAAGCGCTAAAATGGATTCAATAATATATAAAAGTTCGTGACGAAATCTCAGCGCAGGTGCATAACTCGGAGATTTCCTGACTTGGATCCGCGTATTTGGCGTCCGCAACTGCGACGTTGCCAGCTCGCAACAATAGATCACATAATATTTATCACGGTATGAAATCAAAAACAATATTCTCGTTGTATTGCGTATTATTAGAAGTCCGACTTATTTAACCTTTCAAAAAGTTGCAAAATAATAAATGATGTGTTATTGGAATGTATTAGATGTAGATAGAAGATGAATTATTGAGGACTACGGACGCTCAATACCACCATCTGCCTGATGTTGAGTGACGATGCAATTCAATGGAGCATGCTTACCTAGAAGAAAACGATTCACCTCGATTTGAAGACACCAATATTGTAACTATAAGGGAAACCCCACTGAGGCAACTTTCAACAACCTAGACGTTCTTGTCACAAACTTGAGTTAGATTCCAAAGTCTCCAGCTGATGCTTAGCCGATCCATCCCAAAGGTGTGAACAGTACCCATACAGGAGCGTATCTGTGCTTTATTTAACGGCAACTGTTCAGAATTGAATATGTCTATCACCTAGTTTTTGGTGGCTAATTTAGCCTTAGACTCAATATACGTGTTACCTTCATACCACTGCTTAACATAGGCCTCCCCTCCTAGATTTCCACAACAAACGATCCTGCGCAACCTGCAACCAGCGGTTTCCAGCGACCTTTGTGAGGTTATTCTGTCCATATAGTGGAGTCCGTCCAACACTCTTCCGGCGTAGTTTACACATGCCTACCATTTCTTTTTTGTAAATATATTTTTTTGTGATTTTTCTGACGAGAAGATGTGACACCAAACACCGCCCATCCGATTTGGATTCGTCGGCTGACGTCCTTGTCAAAGTTTGATCTGCCTAACTGGATCAACTGACCCAGATAAGCGTAATGGTCGCCACTTTCGATACTGCCAACAAAATACTGAATACTGCCAACAAGATACTGATAAACATGGACTCGAGTATGGGTGCAACATGACATTTTCCTTCACAGATAAAGCCAGTGGAGATGACGTTGATGTCTTCAAATCGGTGTCTTTTAAATAAACACTTTCCATCGTAAACGCTTATCGTCGCTTAACATCAGGCGAGATGGCTGTCAACTGTAAATCTATTATAGTTAAAAAATATGATTGATGTGTTCATGAATCAGATTTATAGTGAATCATATGTTCACATACTCAGACGTTATAGCTTCATTGATTATAATAATTGAAAAAAAAATTTTTTTCATACGCAGCCTCTATAGCCTCACATATATATATATATAGAATATATATATATATATATATATATACGGACGTAGAATATATATATATATATATATATATATATATATATATATATATATATATATATATATATAATAGAATAGAATCTGAATATCGGAAACGGCTCAAACGATTTTCATGAAATTATTTTTACAGAGGTCTTCGGGGACGATAAATCGATCTAGCTAGGTTTTATTTTTTTTAAACATCATTTTATGCGCGTTTTAGACAATGAAAAACTAACTACAATGTCATTAGAATACGATAACTTATTTCGCTACTGATGTTATGAAGTTTAAATGGCTCAGACGGAATGTGCTCGCCCTCGGAGTCAACAGGCCCCCGGTTCGAATCCCGATGGTTACACTCGGGTCTTTTCTTTTTGTTCTTTTTTTTCTGAGAAAATCTTTTACTTAGAGTCTTTTATAAACGCATTTAAACCGAGCAAAGCTCGGTCAACCAGGTACTTAACTATAATTAATATAAAGAAAAATTATAAATTGTGAACAACAGTCACTGACAAACACTGCACATCACATCCTCAGCAACAGAGTGGTTTACAACTAGAACAGGTTTCCAGAGGATGTTATTTCGCGAAAATCATTGAACTCTTCCAAGAACAAATTGGACAAATGGATACCGAAAGACAATATCATTTTAACAATTAACGCATAATTTTGTCGTTTCAACACTGATATAGGCATATTAGCTAATGTTGCTCGCCTGTTATTCAATAAATAATTATGTACTGAGTAGTTACTTTACTTTCATATAGTGGTGGGACTCTTGGCAGAGTCCGCCTGGGGAAGTACCACACCTTTGCCAGTTATTCTACCGCCAAGCAATTATGTGCAAAAACTACTGTGTTCCGGTTTGCAGGGCAATGTTTCCAGAGAAATTACAGGGCTTAAAGACATAAGATCTTAGATCTCTTGGTGACGAGCGCAGTGTGGTGCTAGGTAATTATTTGGACTCTTCATGTTCCAATAGCTGCGTGTCACTGTGCTGTTATGTGTCAGGCATGTTGCTTACAATCAGACATATGTCCTGATCGTCTCGTCACTCTTTAGTTAAAGTTACTTGAAGTAAGTAAAATAGGTAAGGTTAAAACTTGTGTTGGAACCTTAGTAATGTGGGAAATTGACATCTACATCAACACTAACATTGCTAAATCATCACTACCCTTGTAAGACCAAAGGGTTGCAAGAATCACCCTATTAAGCTTACGCGAGACATCTTAGTAACAAGGTCATTATTTTATTGCGCGCCAAAATCGTATTTCTATTCCATTAGTTTAGTTTTCTCCAAAAAAAAGTACCTAATTGCGATTTTAAAGTTACTTAAACTCAGACGTTTGACTTTTCTTTGTTTTTTTTTTTTGTCAAATCCTCTATCTGTACATCCTATTTCAAATAGACAGCGAGGTAGTACAAATATGTCATGGAAGCAAGCAAATACATAAATATTATATCTTTAGTAACATAAAAATTGTATTTACCAATTTCGAAAAATATAAAGTAGAATATTTCTAAAATATTTTAAATAAAAATATATAATCATTCTCGATTCACAATTTGCGGAGCTACCGAGCGACCTAAGTACATAAAAAAATTCAAACATACAACTTAATTCAGAACGTCCTCCTTTTTTGAAGTCCAAAAAATGATGCAATAATTCTTCCTATGGCTCATTTTTTGCAGAGTTTTTTTTTATTTAACCTCAACTGTCCCACTGCTGTGCAAAGGTCTCCCCCAATTCCCTCCACTTTATCCAGTCCTGAGCTACCATCGTCCAATCATTTTTAAACGCTCCGAGCTCGTCCTTCCATCGCGTTAGGTACTATATTTAATCTAAGAAACTTATCTATTACTAGTGTGTGACCTGGCCAACTTCGTTCCATCTAAATGACAAAAATGAACAAATTTCAAATTTTGACGACTAGACTGAATGATGTGTTGACAAATATTATTTCGTTTTGAAGAAAGTCATGTTTTAGGACTTAATTATGCCTAATAATATTATCCTGTTCCGGATGAAGACTAATGCTAAAACACCAAAATCCAAAGACGTTGAATGTAAAAAAACGAAATCTAGGCCAAAATCATAAAGATGGGTCCAGCGCCTCTTGAGTTATAAATATTGTAACTTGTTACACCACTTTCCTTTATACCTCTATATAGGTTTACATGACGAAACTCAATGTTTAATTTTAAATTGGATTTAAAATTAAACATTTTGGATTTTTTTAAAGTAAATTACTATTGTGTTACAACTTATATCCCTGTACTTCTATATTAATAATTTCGTCAAAGGGTACGGTAGACTTGATTGAAACCTTATATGAATAACAAAACGTACAAAAATATTGATTTTGAGTCGACAACATATGTCCACAAAATTCGGATTATGGAGAATTTCGTTAAATTCTGATGGCACTGACAAACAAACCGCTGCGCTGTCGTTTTCTTTGGTATGAAGCACGTTTCGTTCCATCAATCAACATGTTGCGTCCGTCCGTCGCATCAAAAAAGTATCCATCACAAAAAACGGTGACTTATGTGACTACGTAAAACGAAACGTCTTGCCGCCGGACCGGAATTTTATTAGTAGGCACTTATATTTAGTATCAGCATTGCACCCGTGCAAAGCCGGGGCAGGTCGCTAGGATCTTATAGCTTGATGTTATAACTTACTTACATCAAACTACTTACAGAGGTGTTGAAAAAGATTTTTAAAAAAAAAGGACCATAAAACAAAAAAAGGTGCGCACATATTATTTCTGTGTTACAACTTATTACGCTTTAACTTAAGTCTGGTTTGTTTGTTTCCCGAGTTTACTTAGGCTAGCATTAGACAGATTAGCAAGGTAAAGCAGTGTTAAGGAGAGATTCGGAGACATTGTTGGCGTAATTAAGTGATGTAAACCTTTATGATTTATCGGAGGACGTTTAAGTGTGTTTTTAGAGACAATATTTGGACCTTATTTAGGGGCTAAGTGGGGACATTCAGCGGTCAGGTGGAGCAATGTTCTGTGTAATATGGCTGAATAAGAATACATTAAATCAAAAAACCCCTGTTGTGTGTGTTACAATAAACCTTTATACTTACATAATAACGGTCTTTATTTACGAATCACGATAATCATAGTATACATCAGGGGTTCCCAAACTTATTTTGTCTACCGTCTACTTTTAGAATAAATTATTTTTAACAATTAATAATATTTTTTTATATGGTGATATGAATCTGTTAGGGGCTATAGAAGAAACGCGTACCAAAATACTAACTTTTCTTGTCGCTCAGTACGATAAAACGCTAAGCCTACCATTATGTATGTGCATACATTTGTCAGGGCTGTCGTGTGGTGATCACCCTATCGGTCGCCGGTGCCAACCCTAATGTTTTGCATACATATTTTAGGGTTCTGTGGATTTTGTGATGGAAATACAGAACCGTTCATTTTTGTTTTATGTAATACTATCTCATTGAATGGTATGAATGTTTTATGAGTCCACTTCGTACCACACATGTTAGGAAATTATTCTACCTACAGACAATAATATAGAAAAACTGTTTTCCGGTTTGAAGGGTAATGTTTCCAGAAAAAATACTGAGATAAATAATCTTACGTTTCAGCGTGATAAGACTTGCACTTCGTGCCAGTGCAATATACGGCCATCATTTGTCTATCCATTTGGCCATCTTCTTGCGCAAGTAGCTACGTGGCGCAGTGTTGTTATGGGCACGCGTATTGCTTACCATCAGATACGTGTCTTGCTCATTTAGTCACTGTATAATTTAATGAAACATATAGCTTTACCAATTAATTAATGCCTTCTTCTTTTTCTTTCTGTGACTTCAATTCAAATCGTGCCTATTAGACGTTCGTCATCAATTGAAGCCTTCAAAAAATGACATATAGTTCTATTTTACAAAAATGTAGCTTCGTTAAAAGTTTAATAGCGTGACTTTTTAATTTACTGTTTTATATTTTCTTTCTCATACCTACACCATACAAATACACCTTATTCACAAATTTTAGATAAGTATGTACCTATTATTATATTATAACTAATAACTAAGTATTAGTATTTATTTGTTTTTATTTTACTATTAATTACGTTTTTTATGTTAATATATATATGTAATATATTTTGTAATTCATAGATTTTATTGTAAATTACATGTCATGTCATATGCACACCCCGTATTATAACATTCCTCTTATCTTTTTTTCACCCTAAGGTTGTCTGGAAGAGATCGCTCCCGATTGTTGATTGATTGTCCCGCACTAGTTTTAATAGTATAAAATATTACGTACGTGTAAATTATTTTTATTTGGTGTGTTCAATAAAGGGTCTCTATCTTCTATCTATCTATCAATTAAAGAACATTTACAGTAGAATCGAAAGTAAAGCACAGACTCTAGCCTCTTTAACGTTGACTGAAATAAATGTGACAATATAATTATTAGTGTCATATTCAAGCCTTTGATGTTTTAACTCAAACTTTACAAGAATTTTGTAAACTTTTTAAAATTTTGAGTAACGAGACGAGCAGGACACCCACCTGACGGTAAGCCACATGCCTGTCATTCTTCCTCTTAATTAGACAGATTTTTAATATATGTAATATGCTATGTGCTGTAACTGATTTAGGAAAAGGAAATAATAACACTCAGGTATGTAATTTTGTATGTTTTTTTATTCTTTTTTCCAAACAGAATTTAAAAAAACAGTCATATATAATTAATTTATTTAGTAAAAAGAAAATTATTTTATTCTGTGAAATCCACTAATATTTATTTCTTTATTACTAATATTTATTTATTTAGTCTCTTTAAGTTTCTCATTTTCATATTTTTATAAAACCAATAATGAAAAAGAAAGATTCACACTCTACTGGACCCTTAAAATTTTCAGTTGAACAGCACTTTCCCATTTCATTTTTAAATACCTATAGAGCCATTTTTTGTGTCGACGATTTTGACATGGTTGTGAATATTTTAATATAAAAATAGGGAATGGAATTGTTTTATGAATAAATTTACGGATGGGTTTTATTGCAAATATTTTGCATTATCGGGAATGAAATATTATATTTAGCGTAAAATGTTTCAGTTTTTAATCTAATTTGAATTTTAAATCTATCTATATCTATACTAATATTATAAAGCTGAAGAGTTTGTTTGTTTGTTTGAACACTGGGATCTCGGGAAGTACTGGTCCGAATTGAAAGATTATTTTTCTATTGGATAGTCCATTTATCGAGGAAGGCTAGAACATAACGCTACTATTAATAGGAGCGGAACATGAATCAAGAATGTAACAAAATCGGGAAAAAAAATAGTCTTTTTTGAGAGTTTTCGTAAGTTTCGTGTTTTGACATGACACATGACAGCATGTGTCTAAGATTGCGTCATTGAATAATAAACCTTTGCCACAGATTACATACCTCACCTTTGCTCACAGATTAAACACCTCCCTTTGGTAATCTTTTTTTCTAAATCTGAGTTGGTACGACCAATCTTCGACAGGTGGCGTAGTAGGTAGCTGGAGAGGTGTTTTGTTTGGAAGCGATATTCTCAGGAATGAATGAACTGATTTCAGTCATTCTTTCACTGATGGATATGACTGTACGGGGTCCTGATGAGTGCTATATTATGTACCACGGGCGAAGCCGGGCCGGACATCTAGTCATAATTATATATTGTATATGAGGATTGAGGTGTTCGTATATACACTACGAATAGGTTGTCTTTCTAGATATTTCCGCTGTACTTGACGTCGCTAATAGACTACAGGCCCGTGAACAAAATTGTATGGGTCATATGAACCACCAAGAGACCTATGTAGGTTGATAGAAGGGTATAATATCACTGATATCGGATTAGTTATTCCTGAGAATATCGCTTTCAAACAAAAAACCTCTTCAGTCACTTGTCGGAAATTGGTTTACCAACTCAGAATTAGAAACAAATTTGATTACCAAAGGTTTATATTCAATGACGCAATCTTAGTTAGTATATATTTATCATCTATCTATCGTAGTTCTCTTATCACTTAACATCAGCCGAGATGGATGTCAATTTATCGAATAACACTCATATCATATCCACTAAAAATATCCACTCCGGCAATGCAGGTGAGCGCTCCCCAGTTTAGAATTTTAATAGAAAATATCAAGTCAAAACACCCATTAGAAAAAGCCTACGTGACTGACAGTGCCAAACAAGCTGCGAAAGCGCGCGCGCACTCTCCTTGAAAAAGATTGTCGTGCGATCGATACTTGAGTCGAACTGGACTGGCTATATCAAATGTGAGTTACCCGTGTATTTATTTAAAATGTGTAATAACCACGTTAGTTTTCAGCCTATGTGCTATTCCAGACTATATCCTGTATTCCAAATTTCACGCGATACGTTTAGCCGTACCGACGTGATTGAGCAACAAACATCTCTGCAAGAATCATCAAAATATCCAAAACTTTTGGTTTTATAATATTAGAAGGATATTCATGATATAGTAAAATATCGAAGTTGTCTTTCGGTGTAACCTAGTATATTTTACTCATCAATTTTCATTAACTATTCTGAGTTTAGTACGTACTACGAACTACGTATAGTAACACCTTGAATTTATGACCAAAAGGGCTTACGCTTTCCGAAGGCCTATTCTGTCGATCCACCCTGAAACTGGTAGATACTCAAATACTCGAGTTTTTTGACCACCATAAACGGGGTGGATATTCAGTTAATGTGTGAAATGTAATCAAAGTGGATTTACCAAGTTTTCTTTGTAAAAAAATGGTTCGAAGAAATAAATTGAATTGAATATTAAAAAAATATTTGGCGTCTGACGTATTCGCAGTATCTACCAAATAAAGAATAATCATCGAAATAAATCCCCAATCGGTAGAGCTGTCGCATAATACGCATGTACGAAAATACCCAACCCAATTTAGAACCTCTCTTTTTTGGAAGTCGATTAAAAATGTGGCCATGTACCAAGTAGATGAATTAGTGAAATATTGAATTTGAATTTGTCTCTCTGTGTGGTCGCTCCCTCATGACTGAGGATCGTGGTCATCACTGGATGAGGATGGTCTACACTTAGATTTTGTTATCTGCTTCTACCGATGTCTGCTCATCGCGTCTTTGACGACCGTACACTATTTGGTTGATGAAGAGCCTCTCATTTGTGTTGGCAACCCCGTGATCGAGGCGAAAAAAGGTGCAAGGAGTGGCAATACCGTGCCTCGAAATGTGGTGGTGGGCCCTAGCGGTGGGGATATCACTTTCGCTCCAGATTGCAGCTTCGCCAGACATGTTTGATTTTGTGTGTTGGTTTAAAGTGATTTACTGATTAATAATTATTGCTTTTACCTTTAAGGTTGCATTAAATATCTTGTTTATATTTAAAATATTGTTTCCATCTCTCTCTCAATCTTCTGACTTAGATTGTTTACACTTGATCGCTTGAATTTGAATTTAGTGTTACGTAAACTCTGATCATTAGCTGTTAAGGGTGGGCAAACAGAATAACCCTTCTAGAAATGGGCAGGTTCCATTTCTGAACTCCATTGGCAAGGTTCCGAACTATAATTTCATTTTCGGAATTATTGTACAAGCTTACGTGATAACTCACTAATCCATACCACCACTTCACGTCGTCGACAACAAAGTTGAACGACAATTTTTTAAATAGTTGCGTTTAAATTTCGAAGCCACATGAGATTGTGGCGCCTCCATACAACAATGTTGAATTGCGGCGTCACCGCCTGTATTGCCTTCATTGTCACAGTATTCTCAACTTTATGTCTACAGCGACAGATTTGAATTTAGAAGTCTTTGTTTTGGTTTTATCTCAAACATACTAGCAGTTAACTTCGCATAGCAATTCGAACTTTGTTTTTACTGTTACAGAGTTCCTTTTGTTATTTAATGTAGTGTTATAGGTTATCCCTTAGTTAGCTGAACGTCGTACTGGATTTTCGACTTTACGGCTTAGAGTTTAGGTTAGAATTTTCAAGCGTTTGATTGTCTTTGCACAAGGAATAAAACCTCAGTGCAGACATGCTGTGTTGTTTACTTTTACTGGTCGGATTTGTAGATTAATGTTAACATCATAGGCTTTATTTTTATGCCGAAAGTTTGAGGCACATATAGTCTAAGATTCCGCTATACAACGACCATCACCGAACTGGTTATTGGTTGAAAAGTATTTTATATTCAATTTAATTTGTCAAAAAAATATATTGCTAATGGGTTGCCTAAACAAATTCAGTCCAGAATATGATTAATAACATAGGTATATTATGAAATATGATTAACAACAATACACATATTTTTTTAACATTTCACTTAAAATGATTGAATTTTTGACAATAAGTATTGCATAACTTACTATTTTGGCTTGACTCAATGCTTGCAAAATATCATGTTCAATTAAACATGAAAATCGAATGCAATTTGAGTGTTTGTGTGTAATAATAACAATATCAAGTTAAAATCGTATTACACCGTGCTAACAACAACATTAACATCATTTGAAGTTATTAGCTTCAAATGGGAACATAAAAGCGGTATATAAATCTAAAATACATTTTGTTGAATCTTTGTCCGTTTGTCTGTCTGTTCCTGCAAATCTTCGAAATGCCTGGACTGATTATGATGAGACTATTACTACCAGATAGCTAATTTTCTAAGACACAACACAACATAGGCTACTCTCTCTTACTTTGCCAAATAAATTGTAGTGGTAGGACTCTTGGCAGAGTCCACCTGGGGAAGTACCACACCTTTGCCAGTTATTCTGCCGCCAAGGAGTAATGTGCAAACATTACTGTGTTCCGGTTTGAAGGGCAATGTTTCCCGAGAAATTACAGGGCTTAGAGACATAACATCTTAGATTTCTGGATGACGAGCGCAGTGCAGTGCTATGTAATGATTTCGACTTTTCATGTTCCAATAGCTGCGTGTCACCATGCTACTATGGGCAGGCCTGTTGCTTACCATTAGGTACATGCCCAGCTCGTTTCGTTACTCTATACTATAAAAAATATCAGCGTGTGTTCGTCCACTGAGCATAGGCTTCTCCCATAATACATCCCTTGGGCCGATCTTCACGTTTCTACCGTCACCAGCTGTCTTTCGGATTTCGTCACTCCATCTTTTCTCAGGGCGTCCTGCACTACGCTAGCTTTAAATGGTGGTTAGTCCTCGTCATTACAAACATCAAATATTTTATTACTCCAAAACAGAAAACCCAAGCGTTCCGGAAATCATATGTAGCATATCCGTCAACATTTGTCATTGTGCCCCGGGCCGGTAGCGACCGCAATTACGTGATATAGTGTCCCATTCTGCTTTCAAAAGATAAAACCTTTGGCACACCTACGGTACTAATACTTAAACATATAAGCGTAACCAACCCACTAAATGATTCAACTGGTGATACACGGGACCATCTTTTGTAAGAAGGAGAGTGACACGACTTCAATAGAACTGCAAACCAAACGCGCAGTCCAATTGCAGTTTATTTGCAGTCGGCGTGCAATCATGTGAATTGCACACCGATTGTATTCAAATTGCATCTCAACTGCACCATAGGGTGGCTATGCACTACTTTAACCGCACTGCTTTAACGTTCCACTTCTCCCCCGCAGGGGATGCGGGCGGGTAGGTATGGTGCAGTTTGAATGCAGTCGGTGTGCCGTTCACACGACTGCACGCCGACTGCAATTAAATTGCAATGAGATTGCGTGTTTGGCTTGCAGTTTTATTGCAGTCGTGGCAACTGCATTCAAACTGTAATTGGCAGTTAAAATGCAGTCCGACTGCCTTGAGCCTTATAGAAGCCTAGCGGTCATGCACGGTCCGAGAGGGGGGAGGGGTCACAGGGGACATGACACCCCCCCCCCCCCAAAATCGTATACGTTGTACAAAAAATCTAATTTTTTTAACGCAGGGAAACTTCTAGAACGGGAACTACGCGGGTAAAATCTTGGGGGACTACTAGTAGTAAACTATTTTTTGCTCGATTTATTGTATTTCTACTTGTGACCCCCCCCAAAACCTGAGGCTGCGTACTGGTGACCCCTTCCAAAATTCGAAGCTGGGACCGCGCCTGCTAGCGGTCCACCTTGGGACGCCAAGTGGTATATATATAAGTAGCTTAAAACCCGTGATATACATATATGTATATACACAAATTTTGTTGATATTGGTGTCACAGTTTTTGAAATATCACCAAAAGAGTAAATTTTGCTTTCATTTTTCTGGATGTCGTAGCCATAGCTTCTTATGCAATTTAGTTGAGTGCATAATTTTAAATTCATATCAGCTTTTATTTTTTATTTTTTCGAGAAAATTAAACTATGGTAGAAAAGTACAAACACAAATGCGTTTGTTGATTTTTATATGTAAATACAACTATACATAGAAGCAGGATCCGTTAAAGAATTCCATTTTGTATATGTATTGTCGGCGCCACTGACTGGTTATGAGACACGTAGACGGATTGCATGCATAAAGCAATAACTGCGTATTTTTATTTTTTTGTGTTATTTAGACTAATGTGCGAGTTGGTGTTTTTGTTTGATTGCGTAAACATTGGACTCTAAAACTCTCTCCTTGCGAGCGTAGTCACATTTAATAAATTTTAATAATTAAATTAAAAAAATGCAAAAGTTTTGGGTGATTTAGGCAGCATAACTGAATAACGCCACTAAAGTACTTATAGAAAACAGTGACAAAACGAGCAGGCCATGTGCCTGGTGATAACCAACATGGCTGCCCATAACAGCACAGTGACTCACAGCTATCGGAATATGAAGAGCCCAAATTACCTTGCACTGCACAGCGCTTTGAGTTGGTATACAAATATTAAATTTTATACATGTTGACATTCTTTTATACACATTGACATCGTTTTATCATATACATATTGCATTACTATTATTATTTTAGATTATTATTTTTTTGAATTTTCTATACATAATGACATTCTTTGACATTGCTCACACGGCTGAACTGCAAGAGCTACTACTGCAAGACCTTGGATTCTACATGAAACCACACACTTGTCAAAGTCCATAACAGCATCCTGCTGAAGCACAAGACGTTGGCGTAATTGTACTCATCAAACATATCACACTAACATAACACAACGGGATAGAAGCCAGAAATTAATAGACGATGAATCAGATGACATATATGATACAACCGATTAAAAGTTAAAAAAGAAAAAAGAAGAAGAAGACTTTATCAGCTGACTATTATTATCATTGTATAAATTGAGACCAATGGAAACTGCGTTGCCAGACATATTGCATGCCTCTAAAAGAAGAGGCCAGTTTGTATGGGTCAATTATTTAAATGTTTTGTATCATCTCATCTTACCTGCAAACAGCAATAAAGATTTTTGTATTTGTATTTGCGCTCGTCACCCGGGAATTTTTTTTTTTTCTCTTTATTGGATTTAAACAGGGTTTTAATTAAATGTCACCCTTGAAACAAATCATACTACTTAGGTCTAAAACAATTCATTTCTCGATTTTAGGGCTGTGTGATAGATATCATACAACCTTCTAGCGTCTTGAGAGTCAGGATCGCTCAGTACAATATTGCATCCTCCTAATTGCCAGAAGATGTGATCGCTAACAAAGAGTTGTCGACGCACGCTTTCGTTCCGAGCACATTCCATCAAAATATGATACACATCTTCACTTGCACCGCATCTATCACATAAAGGGGACTCGACCTTTCGCATCATGAAGGCAAACTTGTTTAATGGAACATGCCCAGAACGAAGCCGACAAGCTGTAACAATATCGTTCCGCCCCATGTCGGCCCTAAGAAACCATGGTGAACGAGGAAGTGAGGGTTGTACTGTTTTATACCAGACGCCTTTAGTTAGAGATCTCTCGTCAAAGTATTCGGACCAATTCTCAAAACAAACATTTTTAAGTACGGTATTAAATCTTTGAAGAATGGAAGACAATTAAATGGGACACCGTCTGTGCCTGCCTCTTTTGCAAGATTGTCAACTTCCTCATTTCCCACCAAGCCAACATGGGACGGGATCCACTGGATCTTGATACATTTATTCATGTTTTTAAATTTTTATATTGTTTAATACAGTATATGCTATAGGAAACCTCTGAAACTAGATCCAGTAGTACACTTAGCTAGATGTTGAATGGCACTTTTAGAATCCGTGAAAATTACAAATTTACTAAACGAAATACTTCCTAAGTACGACACTGCTTCTGCTAACGCTATGAGTTCTAAGTTCATAATACAGATTTTAGATTTTATAGTAAATTTTACATTGCGTCCTGACTCAGCATCAAAAAAGCAGCTCCTCTATTATCATCGCGAAGAGATCCATCGGAATATATTTTATAAAAATCAGAGTAACTGTCATTTAAATAATTTACACACTTCAGCTTTAATTCTACAGGATTATAACATCTTTTGGGTCGATCAATAATATCGATATTGGTCACTAATACGTCTGATATATCTATATTGCTAACCCATGTATTTAAACTAAACATTTCTATTTGATTGCTACTATTAAAACTATTATATTTAAGGATATTATGAACAGTCGCTAACAAAGGTTTTTTCTTACGCGCCCAATATCGTGTGCTCAACTGGCAGGACAGCTCCGATATCAAGTCGACAATCTCATTATCACGAATTGATTTTGCTCTGAGCCAATACTTTGACGCTAGGTACTGTCGACGGACATGCAGAGGAGGAATGCACAATTCTGACTCCATAACGTGAATAGGTGTACTTTTGATAAAACCTCAATAATTCTTAAAAAGCTGTTTTGTCATCTATCTAGTTTTATGATTCCAGTACGACAGCAGTTATCATACAAAAAGCTTGCATAATCGAGGCGACTGCGAACAATAGAAAGATAAAGGCGTCTTATATGTATAGGATGTATCCCCCAAGTAGAACCAACTAGAACTTTAAAAATATTTGTAAATTTTGTGCATTTTCGTAGACTTCATTCACATGTTTTTCCATCTCAATCCTCTGTCTAGCCATAAGCCTAAGTATTTTACATCATAAACGATTTCTATCGGAGTATTATTTATCTTTAGATCGAGAATACCCCCTCGGTATATACCTTTTTTATAAACACAGACTTTACTTTTTTGTGGGGAAATCTCTAACCCCAAACTAAATAACAATTTACACATTAATTTAATAGAAGTTTCTAAGTTTCGACCTCCTTCTGTGATATCTTTGCACTGATTATATAACACGAAGTCATCTGCGTATTGGGAGATACAAACCTTGTTTTCTAATATCTTACAAATATTTATTGTACATAAATTATATAGAATTGGAGCTAGGGGGTCTCCTTGTGGCAAACCGGTTCCAGTATTTCTTGCTAAACATTTATTCCCTACTTTTATTTGAAGCGTTCTATTACTGAGAAAATTCCATAAATAATTGCAAATATTGGGGCCCACTCTAATTTTGTCTAATATTGATAAAAGCACACTAATATCCACATTATTGTATGCATTTAGAATATCTATAAAACAAGCAATAGTGGTCAAATCATTCGAAAAACCTAATTGAATTTTATTTGTTAAACTACTTAAATTGTCCATACTGGACCTTCCCTTTCTAAATCCAACCGTATTATTAGAAAACATTTTATTGTGTTCGACATACCACTCTAATCGCTTATTTATTATTGAATGAAATATTTTGCAAAGACACGATAATAGTGAGATAGGTCGTAGCGATGACGCTTCATTTGGGTCCCGGCCCGGTTTGACAATAGGTACGATGTTTATAGTTCGCCACTGAGCAGGTACAAACCCAGCTGATAAGAACCTGTTATATAATAAAAGAAGTAGGCATTTTACGTTACTTGGCAGGTGTTTTATCATAGAATACGATATATCATCGCATCCAGGAGATGTATCCTTTGATTTAATACATACTTCAAGCTCCTGCATGGAGATTTCTACATCTAGATTTGAATTATAATTTACGAAATTTGGCCGAATTGGAGTGACGTAATCGGGTGTAAGAGAGTTAAGTAAATTAGAAGCTTGCCGTTCACTGATTTGCTGGGCGTTATATTTATGACCTTTGACCCACCTCATGCGCTGCCACATTTCTGATGAAGACGTTTTTTCATTTACGGAGGAACATAAATCGTACCAACTATTATTTTTCGCATCTCTTATAGCATCATGAGTCTCTGTAATTATTTTATTTAAAATGGATAAATTAGTAGGTGTCGGGTTTTTTCTGAATTGAGATAACGCTAATCTCCGTTTAGCTACTTGTTGTGATAGCTTACTGTTCCACCATGGTTTCGCTTTAAATTTAGACTCCGGATTATTACTAAACTTTTTAAATGGAATGTGAATATCAGCTGCTTTATTTATCATATTTAAAAATAGGTCGTAAAACTCCTGGGTATTATTTGGGATCTCAAGATCGTGAGATATATCGTTTAGGCATTTAGAATAGTTCTTCCAATCAGCTTTTTTCAAATTTCTTTTTTTGATAATATATTTACATTTACTGTATCTTGCACTAATTTTAATTATTAAATGATCACTTTTGAGATTTTCTTGAAGAACTGACCAGTTAAATTCTACTGCGATATCAGAAGAAGATAGTGATAAATCTGGAGCTGATTTTTGTAGATTACCATTGACTAATTTAATTTGAGTGTTACGACCATCATTTAAAACTATATAGTTACTGTCTACTAAGCTGTCGAATAACAGTTTACCTTTACTGTCCGTTTTATTTGACCAAGATGAATGATGCATATTAAAATCACCTAAAATCAATGTTTTTTTACTATATAAAGACAATAATGAATCAAGGTCTCTTTGAGACGGATTAAGAGATGGTGGAAAATATACACAGATTACGTTTTCGATTAATTTACAATTGAAAATTTGAACACAAACGAGTTCTATACTTCGATTATGCAAGCTTATGTGCTTGACCTGTGTCTTTAGAGACCTGTGAGTGAGTATCGCTACACCTCCGCCGTGGTTGTCGCGGTCGGTGCGATACACATGGTATTGATTAATTCTTAATGAGCTGTTGTTCGCTAGCCAGGTCTCATTTACACAAGCGATATGAGCTTTTTCTTGAAAAAGCAAGCTCTCAAATACAGTCAATTTGTTTTTTAGGCTTTGGGCATTCCACTGTAAAATATTCAAATTCACGATGTCTTTGTTATCCATTAAGGTTTAGAAATCCTTGAATAACATCAACGAAAGACCAGTCCGAAATATTGTCCACCAGCAAAATAATACACCACTCAATACACAACTTACACACTTTCTTGACCTAGGATTGGATATCTAAACTTTTTATAAATAATACGTCTTTTATTCGTGAGATAAGCTCAACAAATGTAGTTTTCTGGGTAAACTGCTATTTGTTTGTTGTTCTTCTTCGACTCATGATCATTACTAGCCTCTTCGATGTTAGCCCATTCAGATGACCCAGCCCAATCGTAACCAGATTTCTTAATCCTCTTTTTTATCTTCCGTGAAGATAAAATAGCGCTTTTTTCAGATTGTGCATCCGAAACATCATGTTTAGATTGCGAGCTGGTGTTGAGAAGAGAATCTGCTTCTCTTCTTTGCAAGCTACTCGAAGCATGATGAGTCATCACTTGCGGGTTCCGATCGATCAAGACATTATTTGTCAATATTGGAAATTGTTGCGCCGCCTTGCTATAAGTGTAGTTGTATTCCGCCATGATGAGTCTAATTTTCTTTCCTTTAAATACACAGGGCATGTTTTCGCCATTGCCATATGTCGACCGGAACAATTAACGCATGTAAATACTTTAGTGACACAATTATCATGATCGCCACTGCATTTGGGGCACACTTTCCTCTTTACAGTGCACGTCTTCGCTGTATGACCTAGTGCCCAACACTGGAAGCACTGTGTCACAGGGTACACGTAGGGCTCAAGGGATACTCTCACTCCGTGGACATAAACGTGCGTCGGAAGCAAGTTGCCCCTGAAGCAGAGGCGCACCGACTCAGATGGACACCATTTAGTATTATTATTTTCTTTATTACGGCGTGACAATCTCTTCAGAGAAATAAGTTCCGCTGATTCATCATATGAGATATTGTCTTTGATTTCATCTTCAGACAGTTCCATATCCACATCTTTGATCACGCCGTACGAAAAACTGACCTCTGAAGATTTGCTGAAGCGCCATCCTTTATTTTTTAACTCTTCGATTGAAAATAAATCTTTTATTTTTTTTTCGTCTTCAAATGTTACTCTAATTTTATAAGGATTTAAGTACTTAATTTTATGAATATCTTTCATTTTTAGATCATGAAACATCTTGGCCAAAGCGAACTGTTTGGGTAACGGTGACTCACTTGATATATAAATATCTGTTTTGCTTCTGTCTATTTGTTTTGACTTTTTGCTCGTTTTTGATGTAATTGTAGTCCATTCTGCTTCGTCATTTATACAACTCTCTTCTTCTGTATATGTTCTTTTTCTTACTTCTGTCTCTTTCGGTTTCTCTGCCTCAGAATCCATATTTGTTTCGCGATCGCCCATGGCCGAATGCCCGGCCAGGAAACGACCCCGAGCCAATAGGCTTCTCGCGAACTGGTACTAGGTAGGTTCGATGCGCGCGGTATCGATAAGCGACCGTCTCGCGTGCTTATCGACACGAGAATCCACCCGGGGATATAAGGTGTTTTATCTCTCAGCCCAGTAATTTATCTGGAAACATTTGCCTTCAAACCGGTACACAGTATGTTTGCATGGTACTTGGCGGCAGATTAACTGGCAATAGTAGTTGCGCGGGCTGACTCTACAAAGAGCACTACCACTACAAAAACTTTGTAAACTTTCAGTAAATTTGTAGAAATTATTAATTAACATGGACTATTAAACAATATGACGGGATATTATTTGAAATACAGTTAAGAAAAGGCGGCAAGAACCACGTGTAAAGTCGAGGGCGGGAAGTTGCTGTTTGCTTGTAAAAAAGCAATTTCCGTATAGGAAGGAGAATGATGGAAATGTAAATTTAATTCACCTTATTTTTATTTCACGTTACAAAGCTAATGAAGTATGGTATTGGATTGAGTGTGAAGCTTTGTTTTGTTTGGATTTGCTAGATAAGGAAATATATTGCTTCCCTTTAGATTCAATTATCGTTTATTTCTTGTCTTCTCTCATTTTAAAGTTTACCTACATATTTAACAATAATCATTTAAAGCTTTTATGAGACGATCTTCTTAGCATTCCATGGATTCACCGTGCGGGTGCCGGGTCCATCGAGTGGCAGAGAGAGAAATCCCGAGATTTGTGACACAGGAGTAGAACAACAATAACTAAACCCATATTACACTTTGGCTAAATTTAGTCACTGAATTGAAAAGCAAATAGCTTCTAGCAAGGTTAGTCGACTGAAATCAGTAGCAAATTGTAAGCAGTCAATCCTTGCTTCTGAATTTAGTATGCTGAATGTTCCTGATTACTATTACACTTCACCAAATCCAATAGCAACTAAACTCAGTCAACTAAATTTAGCCAAGCGTAATAAGAGCTTAATTTGTTTACAAGAACACAATTAGATTTTTTCACTTACTCCTGTCTATTTTGGTTGTGAAAGTCATATTACTACATTTAACTAGTCAAGTTTTTTAATTTGAAACACACTTGATGCCCGAGCTACACGACGGTAGTTTTTCAAGCTTAGATAGCAAGCTAGTGTTAGTAAGCTAGCAAGCTTCGTGTAGACAAAACTAGCGTTGCGTAGCGTTGTCTACACGAAACTAGAAGTACTTGCTTCCTAGCTTCGTGTAGACAAAACTAGCGTTGCGTAGCGTTGTCTACACGAAACTAGAAGTACTTGCTTCCTAGCTTGCTAACACAAGCTTGCCATCCTAGCATAAAAAACTAGCCTCGTGTAACTCGGGCATAAGAAAGGCGTGTCGTAGAAACTTCCTTTAGTCTTCTCAATGATTAAATGATCTTTGTTAGTCATGTACTGCTCGATAGGAGAACATTGGGTTCGTGCCGCCGACTTGCTAATGTAGCGGTAGCAGTGTACCGTCGGAGCGGTGACAGAGCATAGCGGAACAAGCGAGTACGACACTTTTTGTGAAGGGATGTTAACACTAATCACAAAGTAATGTTGTAATTTGATGATAGTTTGTATTTATAGAATATTGACAATCACATTTTTGTAATTTACTAAGTAATCTGTAAATATATTATAAATGATTTGAAATGGTTTATTTTTACTCTATTGTCACATGACTGCAAACACCAATATGGCTCGTAACGTCACTAAAAACAAAGCAAAACTACAAAACAAAACCCGCAAAACAAGCTGTCAAAGACTGACTAGACTGTTTACTTCTCTACGTTTTATTATAGTTTGCGATCTTAGCGTCGACGATTTTGATTGTTTGTATTCAAGTTAAGAAAAAAACACATAAACTGGACATACGGTCATCAATGACGACCAATGTTTTACGGTTAGTGACGTCATGTCAGTCAGTCAGAAAATCCAAAATTACTTTATTGTATTGTATATTGGGTTTTATTGGGGTCAGATGGTGTTGTGTGTGAATTGTCCACTAATATTTATTTATTTACTCATCAAAAATATTAATATCTTTAAATATATTTTTTATGGTTAACTAGCGCTAATTTTAAAAATAAAAGCAATTCTGAAAAATTGTTAACATCTCTATTATTGGTGAAATAAAATCTTATTAGTAGAAACCGACATGCATAATTGCATCTGTCGGTATACAATAAGTATTACAAGTTAGATGTCGTATTGTGCAACATAAGTTTAATACTCGTACAAAAAATCTAAGTTATAAGTTTTACTTACACTTGATCTAAGGTTTTCACTTTTATCTTCAGTCCTTACGGCTGCCAATTAATTTATAGTACAGAGTTATTTATATTATCCTGTTCGTTTCATTTTGAGTCACAGCTAGCTGTTTCACTTATATCGTCACTCCATCAACTCTCCGTGTTTTGCGTAACCTCATTTAATTATACAAAAAAGATTTCAACCAAAAACGTCACCACACTCTAGATACATTGTAATCCAAACAAAAAGCTGTGGTATGAAAAAAATCGCAGTTTCATATCGTTATGAAAACCCTCCCGTCTAGCCGTCTATTGTGAGACGCAATCCTGAGACCGTTTGAAGAGCAAACACCCTGTATACGAGTACTGACGACGTCAAGAGTGCTTAATAGTTTTTAATAAATCGTTGGAATTTATTTTAAATAAATACACTAGAAACTCACGTTTCATATTGTCAGTCCAGTCAAACTCTTTAAAAAGTCCGGCGATTTTTTTCAAGGACATGAGCGCGCGTGACCCCAGCTCGTTTAAATTCATTACTCAAGTGACCTATGCAAGTGCATAAGCAAACGTAGCGTATTACGTCGTAACAAAAGCCGGAAATAGGACTGAGTGGCTTGTCACAGGAGAGATTGGTAGAAACACTTTATTGTCGACAACATAAAATACATAATCAAATGGCCACCTTATTGCTTAAAACGATACTTAGCAGGTAACCAAAAAGTATGTCTAGCAGCTATGTCCAGCAGTGGACTAGGGTAGGCTAACATGTTGATGACAGCAAAATTTTGCGATTAGCATTTTTTTAAGTTATTTATTTTATTTATTTGACTGTAATATATGGCTTAAAACGATCATTTCTACCTAGAAATACTTACTTACTTACCTAGAAAAGAACAAAATACTTTCCGTCACCTGACGGAAAGCATTTTGTAAAGCAGTAGACTAGAGTTGCTAATCGTGATGATGATACTGATAACGTTAAACATTTGCATTGGATATTTCAAATTTAAAAAGTGTTATTTACTACTTTTAACTTGAGCATTCGACTGTACCATAATACACATTCTGTCATTCGCTCGTGCGCTCGTTGTGTCAATACATGTCCCTGTGTACCTTGTTCTGTGTGTTTGTGTGTGTCGCTTTTGCATTCATACATGGTTACATTGGTTACGGTATTCCTGTACTTAAGTTAGAAAAAACTACAGGTTATACCTATATGTGAAATAGCTTTTTTCGCTAATTAGGTGTTGGGTACATTTATTTGATAAGGTTTTGATGTACTCGAGTAATAAAGTTCTAACGTCTAGGAGTTATTCCAGGCTATAATAATCTTACTGTTTTCTGAAGTATCTGATCCGTTTAGCCGTTCCGATATGATTAAGCAAAAAACATTTGAGTAATGACATTTTTAACAATTATTTAGTAGTAAGTAGCATAACTCGTGAATATGACATTGACATATTAGTTAAAATAAGCCCAAAAAATGTTAATAAAAAGCATAATTTTGTGTTAGTAAATATTTATCACAATCATTTTTAATTAACTCTTTTGCCGTAAGTTTAGTTTAGTTACGCAATAAAAAAATGTCGAACTCCGAGCATTTTATGAAATCTCACCTTCGTAAGTCAATAAATACAAATAAATACATAGAAAATTTAGTTTTGAAATTAACTTAAAGATAGAAGTTTGAGCCAAAAATAAGTTTTGTGATTCGATTGTTAATTTTTAACCGACAGAAATCATGCACATAAAATTTGATTTCATCCAATCAGAGGCACTTAACCCCACCACACTCGAGTATATTAAAAAGGCAACAAAAATATTAACAAGTACACAATAAAGGCAAAATATTATACCACTTAATTTGGCGGTAAGCGAAAAAGGCTTAAATAATTGAGAGGGCGTACGATTAAAAACGGCCTTACGTTTAGGGCTGCCTCATGTGCCAACCAGGGATATTATTTCATCATTTCAAAAATTTAATACCACAGTTGAAGATATCAAAGTTTTTGTTTCAATTGAACTCTGTTCTATTAAAAAAACAATTGATGTAGTTGAAACTAACTTTTAGCATTTTTTTAAATTACAGTTGAAATTAAAAACAGTATCAGTTGAAACTAGTTACTTTTTTGGATGGTTAATTTCATAAAAGCCTTTATAAGAAAAATATTTTTTTTAGTGGAAAATGGAACGATAATTATTGGAACCGGAAGCAACAGATATTTTTCCACAAATGCAATGAAAACACAATCTTTATTTTTTGATGCAGAGTTCTCTCTCTCTCTTTCTCTCATAGCTGCATCATGTCCCCCGTCTACATCTTCATTGGTGACACATGGTTGTAGAATATTTTTCACTCCCAGGAATATAAGTATTCGTCGTTGTATCATTGTATCAGGAAAGTTTGCTCATGTTATCTAATATCCCATAACTCTTTTTTTTTTAACAGCCAGTTTTCCAGGACGAACTTAACAGCATCGACGAATCAACTTCTTTGCTTGTGCTTTCCAGTGTCCCCTTTGTATGAGCAAGCATAGATCGTCTGCTTTTCAATCTCCTTCGATGTCAACCGTGATCTTATATTGCAGAACTTCCTACATCATGTGTACATACTCGCATGGATCTCCCATCTTCAAAAATGAGAGTGATAACCTGACCAATAAGCACGCCACTTTCCTGACTTACCCATATTATGACGTGTATCACCCTGTGCTTGAAAGCGCTCATAGGATACATCAATTCAGGTACAAACAGAGTAAGTAAATTGCTTGCAGAATTTTCACTTGGTTTTTAGAGAAAATCCAAGATATTTAGATATTTTATCGTAGAGTAGATAGACCTCGAAACAACCTTTAAACAATTAAATATTTTTTTTATTTTAATTATATAGTATATTTTTGCACGGTAAGTGCAACGTATAAATAGCTGCTGCGTGGCACTATTCAGTGTAGTAATGATGCCAGCGTAATGGGCACTTTTGTACTGGGCACTGTTACAGGTGGGTTGTGAGATTGAATAATTTATTGTGGACTTTATTTTTATTTTATTATTGACTTATTAAGTTTAGTAAAAAATTTAGAAGAAATTTTATTTTAACTAAAATGTATAAAATTGTAAGTAAATGTAAAGGAAGTTTCGTACAATGTTTAAAATTTCAGGCTTATTTTTAGTCGTAAGGTCTGGCCAATTTTTACAACAATGATATTGGAAAATTAACATATTTTCAAAACGATTCAATCAAGAGGCAGCCCTAGTGTTCACCTCGACGAAGGTATTTCGTAAAAGACCCTGTAGCATATAAAAAGGCCCTATAGGGGATGCAAAGGGTTAATTGTATTAATTATGCTGTAGATAAACCGCAGTACCTATCTTCAAAGGAGGCACTGAAGGGTCTTCTTTGCTCTTCATTTCGTAGGTATTCGGTTTATTTAATGATTTTTAGAGCCTGAGGTTCGTTTATTTAACCTTTTTTTTAATTTCGCTTTCTGCGTTGTTCGAAATGGAAAAATAGATTGATGTCAATGTTTGAATGGTACCTAGTAATTTTAAGAATTATCTTGACTTTTCATTTCATAGATCAAATAGATATAGGTGATTCGTCATCTCAGGTAGAAACTATATATACTAGTTAAATTAGGTATAAGTTAGGTCTGAGGATGAAAATGGACAAGACAACGGTCATGTCAAATGTTCATGTCTCACCTGTACCGCTTATTGTTGAGAATACCACACTTGAAGTTGTTGACGAATAGGTCTACCTGGGTCAAACGATCCAAATACACAGATCCAACTTCGTCAAAAAGGTCCAGCGTTTGTCTGTCTGAATGTCTGCGTTTTAGGTTCCGATTTTATGGAGTAGTTTTCGTTCTTATATAATTCTCCCCCAAAGCCCCAAGTCCCAGCAGTGGGAACATATTGTGGGCTGTTTATGATGCGTCATCGTATACTGATACTGACATGATATCTATAATTACCAGTGTTGGTAGTTTTGAAAAATATAGCAAAAATGGAATAAATATGACGTCAGTGTAATAGCAAACAAATCACGCAGGTAAACAGTAATACATCACACGCTTAGCACGCCGTCACGCTTGACGGATTACGCTACGTTTGCCACAGACTTAGGATAGAAAAAGAAACTTGACCACATTTTTATTCCTTTATTTTTTTTCGTTAGATGAGTATTTGATTGTATTGCGCTAATTACCTAAACACAAAAGATAGTTTATCTTCATAAATCAGAATTAATTTATTAAATTAAATTTATTAATCTTTATAAATAAATTAGAAATTATGGCACTTAGTGATGTTCAGGCACTACTGCGGGTTGGTAGAAAAACTAGCAAAGGTTCAGTATTTCAGAGGGGATAGAGCATAGAGTTCTACCGATACAAAATATGTAAAGAGGTATGTGGGGCACTCTTCAGAATCAGTCCATGAATATTAATAAATGTGTCACCATTTCCAAAGCACAAATCTCTCTAGATGGTCATAGGTTATATTTTATTCATAAATATAAACGTAACTAATGACCTGAACGATATGCAGGCGTAGCGTTTGTATAACATTTAATTAACTGGCTGGTTAATGCTTAGGCCTTAGGCCATTCGTACGATAATAACATGTGACAAAATTAAAAAAAGAAGAAACATCTGACGTAAAAAAATCTTTAAATTTGTTGTTTACCGGGCTATTCGACAGTTTGGAGAGTTCCAGTGCTAGGTGGCAGAAAGTGAAACTAAATTTAAATGAACTGGCTAGACAAGTAATGAAATGTAGTCGATCCAAAAGGGTAGGTTAATGGTGATGTTTAGTAAAAAGGCCAGGCTAATGTTTGAAAGACTGGTTAAGCGGGTTAGTTGTGACCAAAGAGTTTACATATACTACGTACAGAGTTGGCACAAACGCTTTACATCGAAAGCACGGGTAGTATCTTTCTTGCCTAGTCACTCTTGTAGAAGTGCCATGCTCGCACTCACACTCGTGTATATTGTCGCGGCACTCTGTTGCTATGGAAAGTATGCATGTCATCTGCTTACTATTGACACAAAGGAACCGTGCGGAAAATCTAGCTTTATACGTAGTATATGTAAAAAGCTTTTTGGTTGCGACATAATATCTCCATATTATATAAGTACTTCTTTATCCCGTTTGCGTCGTCTAAGCTCAAAGTCTGCGTTTTTATATTGAAAAAGGAAATTATTGTTTGATAAATAGAGGATTACTTAGTAAGTGGATTTATTGGTTTATCCGTCTAAGTAGCTTATAATGCTATTTTGAACACGCGAAGCAGAATCAAATACTTTGTTACATAATTTATGTTTTTATAAAATATATTTTTTTTATTATTAGTTAGGTATGTATGTACGAACCAAAGAGTTTGCATATACTACGTATAGAGTGAACAAACGCTTTATACCGAAAGCACGGGTCTGACCGCATTTTCCTTGTCGCTCTTGCGGAAATGTCATACTTTTGTCGCGGCACATCACTCTGTTGCCATAAAAAGTATGCACGTCTTCTGCTTACGATTGGTACAAAGGAACCGTGCAGAGAACCCTGATCTATTTACTTACTTTCTATCTAAGGTACTAACTATTAGCATACCCGTGTAGTTATTTTTCCTAGTCATCACAGCTATTTTCTCCTGGTAATCTATGTGTTCTTATAGACTATAATCTAACTGTCTTCCAAATCTCAACGAGATCCGTTCACAGGTTGCGACGTGATTGAGCAACAAACATCGATAAAGAATAATTAAATTTAGATAGTAACAGTATTAATTATAATAGATAGTAACAATAATGCCCCTATACAGCATTTTATTAATTTTGTGATGTAAGTACATTATTTTATATTTTCATTGACATTATATTTTTTGCAAATGACGAGATATATTAATACTATGTTCAGCAATTGGTTTCTAATGAAATTTGTTACTAATTCTAATGTATGTTTTTAATATGTCAATAAATGCTATCTTATCTTATCTAAACATTGACACTTACAATATCAGTAGTGTAATAGGTTTCATCAGTGTAGTTCCCTTTCCCATGGCTTGATTAAAACTAATAACTTTAAATTTTAATAGCAATATTTAATGTTTTCCGCTGTACTATATTGTCATATCCTAACAATTTTGTTTGGCACCGGCAGTAGGTTAGAAATTTAATGTTATCTAGACGCTAAATTAGGTTTTACCACGCAAGGTACAGTTAACTTCAAAGATCTATAACCTATACGCTTTTAACTCCTTGGTGTAATCATTTATTTTCTCTTCAAATGAACAAACAAAAATCAGCTTCAAAATAAAATTAAATTAAACACTCGATTTTGCAATTTTTTTTTAAAGAATACAAGTTTTGAATGCATCAATAACTATATCGTTTAGTTACATGTTAGCAAATTATAGATTTTTGTTCATATTTCATAAAAATTCACCGATTTCAGTAAAATCTATGTACCTCTAAACTATGATCCTATATGATATGATATTTTGTATCTTATGATGATATTTTGTATCATATATAATATGATACAAAAAAAGAATCGTCAAAATCGATCTACAATTGACGGCGCTATCGTGGAACATACATACAAAAAAAGCATACAAAGAAATTGATAACCTCCTCCTTTTTGAAGTAGATCAAAAATAGGTGTTGTTTTTATTTAAAACTTTATTTGAAATTTTAGAACTGTAATTGACAATTTTATTTTGTCACTTTTTCATTTTTTGGAGAAAACTTTGCTCCGAAACAACGTTACAAATGTTAGACATTAATTTTGCCTGGAAAAGGTCACTTTTAGCGATTATACCATCGAATTGAACACACAGTTTTGTTATTTTTCTTCTCTTTATGTGTTATTGTAAGAATGGATGGATGGATGTTTGTTACTCTTTCAAAGAAAAACTACTGAAGTAATGTGGATGAAATTCGGTACATAGATAGATAATGGTCTGAAATAGCACATAGGGTAATTTTTATCCCGGGAAATAACGGTATTGAGAATTACACGGGTGAAACCGTAAGGCGTTGTTGGTTGCATGTAAAACACAAATATATTTCCCATGACTGTACTTCAGGCTGTAAGCTCTACAATTACCATAATTTAAGCTTTCTCTGAAACAAGCCCACCGCGCGGTTTCACTTCGTATTCTCGAGAAGCACTTTTATTTTTCATGAAAACACTGGATTATTTTATTAAGTACGTTATTATTTACAGCTTAACAAAGAAGTATAGCAATGGAACAAATAAGATAAGATAAGAATCAGAATAAAAGGTGAATAGAAAAAGAGAACGAACATGAAAACAAACGAACAAACACAGCATGTTTTAATAGTAAAAAGTGGTGATATGAGCAAGACATGTGCCTGGTGGTAAGCAAGATGACAGCCTATAACAGCACAGTGACATTTATTTATTTATTTTACATACAGTTGTTGGAACATGAATAGTCCAAACTATTACCTAGCACTGCACTGTGCTCGTCACCCAGAGACATAAGATGATTTATCTCTAAGCTTTGGAACATTGAAACATAGGAAAGATTGCCCTTCAAACCGGAACTAAGTGTCTCTGTGTTCCACTTCTAACTTAAACTGTGATCACCACCACGTTGTAAAGTCTTCATAAGCATAAACAGTCCACTTTAAGTTCCACTACTGGGCCTTGCGGTCTTCTGTCACAAGCAGAAAGTTAAAAATCATAATCAACCACACTGGTCCAGTGCGCTTTGGCATATGAAGCATGTCCTCTAAAAATATTTTCCTTGGAAAATACCAATTTTCTCACACAACTAGTACACATTATATCAGTACCTGTAAAATACAAGCTGTAAATAGAATCACAGCCAGCAAAAATCTATATTAGTGGCAATAAAGTGTGTCGTTAGCGGCGATACAAAGCAATGAGGCCGGAAACTAACAAATACCGGTATTTATATCCGGTATCTAATTTTGTTCCGTTATCTATTTTTATACCCGTATTTATTTCCGGTATCTATTTTTATCCGATATTTAGGAATACATGCCTTATTATTACAGTAAGCAATGGGTGATCTAAAAGTTCCGTTCGTCCGTTTTCAACATAGTAATGTTTTGTGTTCAAATTTCATCTGCACGTCTGAGTATTTTCTAAGTGCAGATATAGGTACGAGTTTGTCCTCATTACTAGAATTAATGACAAAAGAAAAAATCGGACAATATCGGAAGAGGACATAATGTCATATACCAACCCGCAGTGGGCCAACTGGCCAGTGTGGTGGACTATAAACTAGACTTTTGGTGATAAATAGTAAAAAAAAATTTATAAAATACCTAAAACTTATTTTGTACGCGAGGTAGATGTAGGAAATCATTAAGAATGTATTTTAAGACTTGAAAAAGTACACCTATTAGACATTTAATTAATTAAACATCCAGGATATAAATACTGGAGCAAATGTTCAATACTGAGTATTAAATACAGACACATGGCAGTTTAGTTTATCCATGAACACGGTGCATGAAACAGTATTGATGTCTGATGAGTTGAAATAATTATAAAAATAAATTAACAACTATAAGTGTTTATCAGTTACAAACAATCTAACGTAGAAATCTTGACAGTTCTTTTATGTGGGCGTAATTAGTTTTTTTTATCGCGTATAGGCCTGCGTTTGACCACCAACTCGCCTGATGGTACGCGACGCTGTGGTCAAAGATGACCACGTTGACGTTTAATCTGGTTCTCAGGATTTTTTTTGGAAAAATATACCTATTGTAACGTTAATTAATTAAACATATTGGATATAAATACTGTCGCTAATGTTAAATACAGGGTATTAAACACGGTCAATAATTATAATAATATTTATATTTTCGAAATTGTTTTACATTATTTATCTTTGTTTGTATCGTCATTAAAAAAAGTGTTCTATTATCTGTGTATTTTCAGTAAACGTTATGTTAGCAATTGTTTTGTTAGAAATTTGTAAAGATTTTCTTATATTCAAATATTTTTCCCGGTTACTCGGTCCTCAGCCGCGGCAGTTTAGCGGAAAATACGTTCGATTTCCGTTATTGCCGCCCATAAAGGTGTTAACACTAAGTAACGGATACAATAAACGAATGTACTTTGGCTACTTCAATGTCCCGAAGCAAGCTCCTGTTTTTCGTAGTGGTAGAACTATTCGCAGAGTCCGACTAGGAAAAATATTTGACAGCTATTCTACCACTAAGTAGTAATGTAGAAAATGTTGTATGATCGGGTCTCAAGGATAATGCTTTAAAAATATCAGGTATAAAGACATAGAGCCTGGAAGCATAGAGATATTTCCAGGGAAATTGCAGGCATGGAGATAAAACATCTTACACCTCTGAGTGACAAGCACAGTGTAGTACTAGGTAATGATTTGATCTCTTTATGTTTCGATAGCTGCGGTTCATTGGGCTATTATGGTCAGGCATGTTGCTTGCCATCAAATACATGTTCTGCTCGTCTCGCCACTCTGTACTTCAAAAACAGGTAAAAAATTAACATCTTATATCTACGGATGACAGGTGTAGTACAGTGCTAGGCAATGATTTTCATGATTCAAAAATTAGATGGTAATATGTCGTCCTGCTACACTGTTTTATGAAATAAATACAAAGATATTAATACCAAAAACTATTTATAGATCCTTAATTTTAAGAGTGTGCTTCGTAAAGTGGGCAGAGCCTTAACAATTAATCGCCATCAAATCATCGCTATTAAAATCACTGATAAACAAGCTGAAAAGAATAAAACATGGTTTTAACTACAATGTTGCAGTTTAAACACGCAAATTGCATCATTGCTGACATTAGGCAGAAAGTTATATTAGTTCTTGATGTTCGAAACGCAAAAGACGCTATTTCAAGTAAAGTGCCGGTAAGTATAAAGTTTATCAGATGACCAAGGCAAACAAAGAAAAGAAAAAAAAGTAGGTATGTTAAAATTGTAACGATACACAGTTTAAAAAAACATAATTACTTTAAGGCATAAAACGTTTTCATTTGAACAAAACGCAAGCAAAGTTCAAAGATTAAAACACCAGAAAGTTTTTCGAAATTTTATTACCTACCCTCGGTCTGATAGAGTGGGAAGCAAGTCGTTAGAACTTTCTGAATTAATGGGACTTGTTTTGTTTTCCACCGCAAGCACAGAAATATGTACGATCTGTAGCAGTGTCTATTTGATTATTCTCTGTACATGGTGCAGACTGTAAACAACTACTTTCGTCTAGGAACGCAGTCTATTTTAATGTCTACCATAAAAAAAATAGCATTGCACATTAGGGCTGTCCTCAAATAATAATAAGTGGATTTGCTGTAATTTTGTCCATGATTCAATGTGAGAGAGTAGTGTGAGTGAGAGAGGGTAGTGAGAGGTCCGTCAGATGAACGCGGCTAGACTGCGCTCCTCCTGCCCTGGGCATACCTCTAGAAGTAGTGTATAGATTCGAGGTATATACCCTGGGTTCATTTTGTTTGCTATAGTGCGTCTACACAATCCCGGGCTCCAAGCACAAAGAGAGCGATCTGTCAAGAGTCAGGCCACTTCGTGTGAGAATATGCGGTTACTGTATTCTGCCCCATGACACCACACTATATATAAAAAAGTTTCTTTGGTTACACCTATGGACCACACAGAGGAAGTATGCATGTTGCTACCTGCTCCCACGCTGGGCGGAAAAAAGCTAGCATGTGCCTGATGATAAACAACACACCTATGCATAAGAGCACAGTGTCCGCACAGCCTGATCTGCATTCCATCACGAGGTTCAAGTCAGTAAATTCTACAGAACTCGGCATCAGCAGTGACCTGCCTCGTGCCAACTACAATTCGATGATGCTATATATCTCCTCATAAATTTATGACCCTGATAACCCAAATCTAGTTTTAATTTTAGAAGTTAGTGTCATTCGTTCGTTGAAGGTTTGTACATAGGCTAAGCTTAAGATCCTATGATGTGAGTGGTGTTCTCACATCGAGCGCATTCGCGTCTTTCATCACATTTTTCATGTGAAGTTAAGTACAGTAAAGTTCATTCTAAGAAGTTTTAGTTTCCTTTTCGAACTCTCCGTCTGCAGCTTTCGTAACTGCAGCTATCGAAATATGAATATACCCAATCATTACCTATCACATCACTGCGCTCGTCACCCATTAACGTAAAACACTTTATCTCTATGCCTTTTAATATCTCTGAAGACGTTTCATTTCAAACCAGAGCATGTATGAGTGATGTATGGATATCACCATTTGCTAGTCAAATAACTGTAGCAAAGGTGTGTACAAAAATGCTCGGAGTACTGCAGTTACGTTGTCATTTCTATAGAGCCTGAAAACAACTCAATATTATCTTTGTCTCTATTTATACAGTAAGTAAAAGACAAAGAGAGCAAAATTTTATTTTTCGTTTCAACTGTAACTAAGTCTTTATACATTCACTTATAGGCCGTAATTTAGGTATTCTCGGAATTTTACCGAATATTGTTCGATTGTGTATATCTATGAGCTTCAAAATTTTATCTTTTGGAAACTGTTGTCTTGTAAATATTGATCCACGAGTGATTCCACTAGAAGTTGTGGATATGGCATATGCTGTTTTACCGTAAAAATTGCCGTACTCTTTCTGAATCTCATTGTCGATGGATGACATGGTAATAAAATCACAGTTTAAGAAACCTCTTGCTATAGCCGTTTCTATGTCATAACTTCCCAAAATTTCTCCAAAAAAATGTGTTGATCACTGGTGATTCTTGATTCAGATCATCATCGCCAAACGCTACTATGTTGTATTCGTTGGGGTTAAAGAAGTCTTCTTCATCATCTTTTGTTCGGCATGTGACGATGTACCCATATCCGTATAGGTCGTAATTTCTCACAACTTTAAACCTAGAACATTGCAATCCCGGAAATTTCAACGGAGGATCAGGTTGATTGGTAAGAGATGCAGCTGATATCAACCATGATCTACTTCGTAATGTGTATGCTATTTGTCCAGCAGATTGACTCATTGCTTTCTTTAGTGTAACTGTTACAAATGTAGATAATAAAAAATGTAGTTGCCACATTATGCTGAAAAGGAAATTAACATAATTGAGAAGCTGCAATGGGGCTAGCATTTTGGGCACGATTCCTGCTGGCATTGGTCTTATAGACTAATATCGTGTACATTATGTAAATAAATATAACAATGTAAGATTATTAAAATTTAACAGAAAAATTTTTTATTAAAAACAATTAATATTAATTAATATTGAGAAGAAATAAAATTAATTTTATTTTGTCTAATTAAAAGAAAAGGAGCAAGCTGTACAATATTTTTTATGGGTATTGAATGGGCTTACATTTGACCCTGTTAAACAATTAACACAAGATATAGACAATGTCTAAGATACATCAAGTTGATGCACTAGAAGATTTCTATTCCTATCTTCCTTCCTTATAGATTAATATTACCTATAATAATAATTCTTTAAAGAAGGCAGTCATTCTTGACACAGCGCGCATCGTCAGAAGGTTCCTCAGTCTGCAGCCCTAACCACCGGTAGCTTGGGCCCTGCCCCGCTGCTGGCGGCAAACTAGGTTTAGGTTTTTATAATGTTTTTATGTTATTTTATATAAATATTGTAAAAACTTTAACTTAAGGAAATAAATAAATACGTGTATAATTATAATAATACACTAGAAGATTCCTATTCTTACCTTCCTTTTTTATAGATTACTATTACCTATTCACCGTTTATTTAAAGATTCCTAGTTCGTTGGAGTATGGAAACACTGCGCTTGGCAAAATTATCTTTTTAGAATGAAGAACTTTTCAGCAATCTTGTAAGAGATTGGAATTTTGCTACGCGACCAACCTGAAAAAATGTGAGACTGAAACCGTAACAAAAATATGTAACGGTAGTGACGCGTAATAACTCCCCGTAGCCAGTGTTGCCAACTTAACTTTTCATTTGATCCCACCATAATGCCACTACCTTAAAAAACGGCGAAGGAAATAAACATGTTACTAGAATCTTTCGAGGTTACGCGTCATCTACAAACCCGCACTTTGCTCGGCAGATTATAGCCTGTCTCCTGTGAGAAATGGCTCCAAGTCCCAGCTGTGGGAACATTTAATTAGCTACTTATGTTATGCCATTCCAAAATTATTACAAACAATACCTAGGCAAAAATTGAAGCGTATTCTATGAAAATTATACGATCAGCGTTCAACATGATCCACACAAACGAAACCACACACGCGCTAAACTTTAATACTTCTGAATTTTATTAGCAATAAAATAAATTATTAGTTATGCCCCTCGGGTTTACCTTTACTCGTTTACGTAATTTTTATGCGGCAAAAAGTAAATAGATAAACTCTTTACTGCACTTCTATAAATAAAAGGGTGAATGTTTGTTTGTATGTCATGTTTTTAACTATGAATTTGATGATGTTATGATCTTAAAGTAGACTATATGACAAACTATAATCTACCTCTGTTCCAAATTACATTCAGATCAATTGAGTGATTTCTCTATGAAATCGTTACAGATATTTAGTTACTAACAGCGCCCCACGGTTTCACTGTCTCGTTTTTTGTTTCGCAATAAAAAGCCCAAAAAATGTTTCAAATTCCCCGTGCAGACGTTGCGACGTGATTGAGGAACAAACATCCAAATATCCAAACATTGACGTTTAAATAGTGGAATTACGTCATATATATAAAATTTCACATTTAAAATATTAATTTCCACGGTGCTACTCGCAGTTTACCTAAAACTTTTTTTAGTTGACTTAAAAAAAGTATTTGTAGCGATTTTATCATTTATACCTTTGTACTATTTTTACAAACTAAGAATGTCATTAAGCATAGCATGAGCAAAAGCTGCCCACTAAATTTTGCCACTGCTACACGGGGCCTTCTCTCGCAAGGAAAGATTCAAGGACGTAAACCACCACGCTAACCCAATGCGGTTTGATCATGTTTACTATGTATATGTAATCAAAAGTTAAAAATAAGTGGCAAGCTTCTGTCTCTAAACAAGACGAAACTTCTACCTAACACATTATCACCCGTTTTTTGTATTTTAAAATAGCCTACGTTCTTAGTCTACATATTATGTGTGTCAAATTTCATTAAAGTCAGTTCAGTAGCTAAAGGTACAAGCTCGCGCTCAGACCGCGACAGGAGACCGCGACCGGACACCGCAACAGGCACTTGACACTATAGAATTGTATGGGTGCCAGTTCGCGCCGAGACCGCGACACATGTCTCGCGACACGTGTCTCGGTCTCCTATCGCGGTCTCCGGTCGCGGTCTCCTGTCGCGGTCTCGTGTTGCGTTCTCCGCGCGAACCGCTACCTTTACAGTTGAAACGTAACAGATACAGACAAACAGAGTTACTAGTACATTTGTAATATAAGTAGGAAAATAGAAAACTGCACAATAGAACAATATCAGCGATATTTTATTTCATAATAAATATAACGAATAAATTGTGAATTGGAAAAGGTGATAAAGAATTCTTGGCATACGACGGTAAATCGATCAGAATTTATAAACAGCAAAAGAATATTTATCCTGTACAAGTAAATTATAAAATCTTTGAATTAGGACATTTTACCCATAATAAACACTAACAAAAATAATTCATGTTATATTGATTTGGAAAAATGGGTGCAAAGGGATCTTACGCAAATTTGAAATATGCAGAATTTATTTATTCAAAATGTAGGTATCCCCTGTATGATATATCGATGCCAAAAAATATAACATGGACTGCAAATCTTATAATGGCCTATTTTATGGCCGATTACAGTACATATTTTAAGAAATGAAGCCTAAAAGTGAAGAATTCATGTCTGGTAATGTGTAAGTAAAAATCAAATCTAACAAAAAACATTTCATCACGGGAAAATTACGAAAACGGGAGCTACGTGAGTTTGATGTTTGTTGCTCAAATACGTCGGAACGTACGTTGTAGTAAAGTTGTGAATGTACATTTTTTTAAGTTTGCTCTATTGCACTATTGCATTGCATTGTGGGCATTTCCGAAATATCACTTTTTTCATTACGTCTGATCAATCAAGTTTTATTGCTCGTTAAGAGTATCTCTCATTACGAGTATAATTATACTCGTAGTTTAAAAATAATATTATCTTAGAACATACAAAATCAATGCTAAGTGTCATCAAAATCGGTAATTTTTAAAGTTATTGACACATGCAATAATATATCCGAGTCCTCCACAACGTTTTTATTATATAGTACAAAGTGACGAGCCGAGCAGGTCATTTGTCTGATGGTAAGCAACATGTCGGTCCATAACAGCACAGTGACACACAGCTATTGGAACATGAAGAGTCCAAATTATAACCTAGCACTGCGCTCGTCATACCGGGTTATGATGTTCCAGAGTTATGATATCCCACATAGATGGTCTGTAATTTCACTGGAAACATTGCCCTTCAAACCGGAACACAGTGATGTTTTCACAAAATTGCTCGGCGGTAGAAAGCCTGGAAAAGATGTTGTTCTTCCCCAAGCGAACTCTGCAAAGTGTCCCGTTGATAAAACAATGCGCTTAGTTGGCCTAAGGCAGTCAGTTGTTTGGTTTACAGATAAAAAGAATTATATGTTCTAACAGTATGACTAAACAAATTGCTTTGTATGTTTACGTAGACGAGCGCTCAGCCATTTGTCAAAATCGTACGTGCAAGGGTTTTTACGTAACCATCCATCGCAAATTACCACCAATGTGGAGAGAATCTGGTTTAAGCCACCATCAAGCATATCTCCAAGGCTTATGCGAGCTAAAAAATGAAATTTCATTCAATAACAATATTTTTTGACGTGACAACATGTAATAAATCGTTGAACGCCAGCTGCATGCACGAAAAAACGTCGTGTTAAGTCCCGTTACGCTGATTGTACGCTTGCGCCGCGTCTATCAACGTTTTGATATTACTTTGTCACGTTAAACTATCGTCCTTAAACCAATCGACTTTACAGGCAACCATTTTTTGTGATTTCATTGTTATTGTATGAACAACAAATCAAAAATATCTAAATAATTTAACCGTTAACAATTGACGTAAACACATTCACTTGAAGTGTCATTTCCGGCTGATAGACTAGTATCCATAGCCAAGAATATTATAAAAATAGTGTCTTTTCGTTCTTCACTTCGGAGAGTGTGCAACTGATCTGCATGATCTAATACCACCTTGCCCTTTCTTCTATCGGACTTCTCGTTCCACAAAAGGGCGACATCGTTTCATGGTTGATGTTCCAAAAACGCGAACGAAGAGGTTTGACTCCACGTTTGTGATAAGATCGTCTAGGTTGTGGAATGCGTTGCCTGAGTGGGTTTTCCCTGATGGTTACAATCTTGGTGTCTTCAAATCGAGAGTGAATCGGTTTCTTCTAGGTAAGCACGCTCCATCGTAGATCTCATCATCGCTTAACATCAGGCGAGATGGTGGTCAAGTGCAAACCTATTATAGTTAAAAAAAAAAAAAGATATTTCATTTGGATGAAAATAATTGTAACAGAACAACCTTGGAGGGTCATATAGACAATTTTTTTTTTAATTTTGTTCGAAAGGTATTGTAATGGGCTATAGATTTGTCTTTCTACTTCGAGACCGCGACAGGCACTTGACATTATAGCTCTGTATAGGTGCCAATTTGCGCCGAGACTGTGACACAAGACCGAGAAGATACTCAACGCGAACCTTCAGCTTTAGGTTCATATCCGCTTCGTCATCCACGTAGACTCTTCTACTCTTACTCTTCTATGACTTCTCCAGCTTACACACACGACCTTTTACTGTCGAGCATCTTCGCTCATTAAGATGATTGGTCCGTCCTCACAACCGTGGTTAAAGATACCCATTTTCTCATCGATTGACCCTTTTACCACCGGCTTTAATTTTGCTGCTGCTGTCTCTATAATTTCAAGTGAAATAAAATGAGAGAGCTATAACAAACCTAAGACCGTTTTCCTTAAGCAGTAGACTGGCCTCAGCAGCTGTGAAGTTAAATATTTATCTATTTATAATTATTTTTCAGTAAATGCACATTTCCACGCGTATTCTTATTTGCGACAGCCTATAACAGAACACCCCTGTACACCATAAACATTAGGGTCTGGACTCGGTGCGAAATAAAATAATGTTTATGGTTTTCTATCTATGGACGACTGTAGGGGAATACTAATTAGCTGGCAATACTTCTCGGCCGCCATTTTGTGATGACAGAGACTAAACAAATGAATCCCTGTTACAATGGCGCGTAAAATCTCATTGATTGGTTTGCTTATTTTATCTGTGTTTTATGCTTTGTTATTTTTATTTTATTGGGCAGATCTTTTATGAACAAATCTAAATAACAATGAGTTCTGAATTTAATCCATATAGACTACAGGACCGTGAACTACATTTATGGGTCAACGGAACCACCAGGAGACCTATGTAGGATGAAAGAAGGGTATAAAGTAATAAGATTCAGCACTATGCCGTCATTTGTATACTGTCCAACTGAGTGCAATCGAAGAGGGGGGGGAGGGGGGTATTTTATGCCCTTCTATCATCCTACATAGGTCTCCTGGTGGTTCATTTGACCCATACATTTTGTTCACGGGCGTGCAGTATGAAAGATAATCAAATGGTCAGTGTTTTAGGTAGGCCGCATTTTAACATTAGAAACCAATGTACATTATGTTTATTTTCTTATCATCTATACAACCATAGTGTTACAGGGCGCTCCTGAAATTCAGTATTTTGGGAGTGAATACTTTTCAAGTTATTCTCATTTTGTTGCGTTAGGGGAAAAATTATGAGAGTAAACTTTTACATAAAGCTTAAATCGTAAATGCGACGTTGTTGTCAACAAACAAAATAGGTCTGGTAGAACCGCAGCATACTTCGCCGCTAGCAATTCTATAGGTCAAGTAAGTTGGTGGTGTGTAAATCACTTACGCTAGATAGACAGACGCAGTTTATAACCAATTTCAAGGTGCTCAGGGCACATCCTGGACGTGGCTAGTCAATATTTTAGTAAACATTGTCATTTTAGTAAACTAACATCAGGTTAATACCTACTTCTTGCGTTGAAGTTATGATCTGTTTTGTGTTTGATGTTAGACTTCTTAGCACGAGGAATAATGAGTAATAGTACTAACTTCTTGCGTAGGTACGTACATAAGTACAAACAAACTTTTTTAGCCCGACGAGTACTTTTTACCCGACTGCGCAACCCAAAGGAGTGGTAATAATGTGTTTATCAGTCTATTTATGTATGTATTAGATGTCCACCCCGGCTTCGCCCGTGGTTACATTATACAGCACTCATCGGGATCCCGTAACGGTGAAAGAATGACTGAAATCGATTCAGACATTCCTGAGAATATCGCTTTCAAACAAAAAAAACCTCTTCAGCTACCTGCTACGCCACCTGTCGGAAATTGGTCGTACCAATTCAGATTTAGAAACAAAGATTAGCAAAGGTTCTTCAACTTCAACTTTTTCTTTTGGCTTCCATTCGGTAATGTCACCGTTGACATGACGACGCTGAAATGACGTTTAGCTGCCGTTTACGTTTTAAGTCACGTCACACGGGAACGCGGTCGAACGGGATATTTGTCGTTTGTCGTTTTTTGACGTCTCACGGGAAAGTGATATCCTCTGATATCCTTTTCCTGGTCCTGAGCTATCTCCTCACAAATTTTCAGCCAAATCGGTTCAGCCGTTCTTGAGTTATAAATGGTGTAACTATAGTCGAGGCATTTTAATAGGTAACATTTGACAATTCATTAAAATTCGACAACGTAACCTTGTAACGGCGGGCATAAAATAATATATTTTTTCGTTTTGTTAGAACTGCATACTGTTTAATTTTTTTCTATTATGACTACATATTTGTTATGTATAAATGACTGATACGTGCAATTTTACGATTTGTTTTCACTTATAAACCATTCTAAATATAATAAACAATATCTGATCTAAAGAACTGCACGTTGCTACAATGTTGCGTCAGTTAACCTTTTTTGTTTTTAACCACTAAGGATGGTACTGTAAAATCGAAATCTGATAAGTTGAATTGAATGCAAGGATTACTTGTGAAGAAATATCACTATAAATTAATGTCCACGTTGTGACTATAATAAAACATAAATTTATTTATTATTATTTTATTAACTACTAGCTTTTACGCTACTAGCGACTTCTTCCGCGTCAAGTAAGTAAGTATTAAGGTAACTGAGGGAGTACATATTTACTTGAACAGTAGTACACATTTAACAGTAGTAGTATTAAAACATTTTTGTACCTACAATTTCATACAAATCAGTTCAGTGGTTTAGGCGTCAAAATTTAATTGACAGGTAGAGTTACTTTTACATGTATACTATAAAATAGTATGCATTTTAAGTATAAATAGTATGCTAATTTAAAAAAATTACGGTTTTTAACATTGACGAACTTTCATATAAATTTCATCCCCCATTTCAATTTCTATTTCATCCCCGTACGGTTTGAAATTACAAAATTGCTAGAACAACCCTTTTATTTTCTCCACTTCAAGTGTTAGATATAAAGTTCCATGGTTTTATCTTCAACAACGATGAATTGCCACACAAAACTTTCATCTCTGTTCAGTTAATGAATAATTAAGAAATCGAAATTACAAAATTGCTACGCAAAAAGCTTATTATATAGCAAAGCGATTGCTTCGCGTCAAGCGTTTAAATACGAAGTCATGGTTTTATCTTCAACAGTAACGAACTTTCATATAAACCTTCTATCCCCATTTAAGCCCCTATTTCAACCCCGTACAATTCTAAATTATGAAATTGCTAAAACAAACACATATTTGCTTCGCGTTAAATATCTAGATACGAAATTTCATAGTTTTGTGTTCAAAAATACCGAATTTCCATATAATTTTATCCCTAATTTCAACCCTTCCCCGTAATGAAAAGTAACTTATGTCCGTTTTTGAAATTAAGTCTATCTGTGTACCAACTTTCATTAAAATCGGTTATGTGTGGTTCTCATGCTTATAACTTTGAAAATTACGATTCATACAACCGTACATCCCTTGTTTCACCTTCTTAGGGGTTGTATTTCACAAAACACCGTCTTAACGAGCACCTGCGTGCTAAAATACACCTCCAAGCAAAATTTCTGAGTTTTCGTGAAGAGTGATCCATCGCTTTTATATACCAATATAGATAAAAATGCTAAAAATAACCGTGAGAATAGACAATATTATTAAACATAATTAATAATTTCTTTGAGTGCTTACACCAATGATGAAGATGACAATACTGTGTTTCAGATACTGCTTAATAAATGCATATTTTTTGTTAAATTATGCACTTGTCATATATTGCTCCTTAAATTTACGAAAAAAAAAAATATGGGGCAAGGGTTTGCCGGATGATTTTTAAAATTCACATATTGGTGTTTCAAGTCCGTATCGATTCATTTCACTTTAATCGAGGTTTTAACCAGGTCACCGCACTATGACGACATAACTGACAAACGTCAAATGTTACCTTTTAAAATGACCCGACTATAGTGGGCTGTTTATGTTCATTCTTGTAAAAGAACACACTGAATTTCACCTGTGGGAAGATAAACTGGGCTACTTTTTTTTGTAATCTTAATCCTGGAATCAGTCATGGTGGACTATAAGCAGATGAGCTGACAGTTTCATGGCGTTGAGGGTCTCACTCCCGGTGGAGTTTGCCCTTTCTTTTACATGATTATTGCATCAACAATCATACATGTCCCGTCGCTTTTTGAGACGACGTATGCTTTCAGGAATAGTAAGTCGACCCGCAAGTTCATTCGGGTGCTCTTGCAGTCGCAGGTTATAGTTAGAGACGATTTTCTTAGCATTCTATGGATTCACCGTGCGGGTGCCGGGTCCATCGTGTGGCAGAGAGAGAAAACCCGAGTAGACCCCGAGACTTGTGACTCGGGCGTAGGTTTAAGGGGCCCCTTTCTGACGTACATCAACACTCACCTTCACCACTCGTTTTTCTCTCCCTGCCCAGCCAAATCTGATATGAGCCTACTAGTGCAGCTTTAGATACTCATTCTAGTATAGAACTTACTGCACTTCTGGATAAGCCAAGGTCTTTCAGCAGGTTATAGAGAGATTTTGCTGGTATACCTCTCGCTCCCACTTCTACAGCGTATAAACTAACTACATAGCCGTTTTTTGTTAATTCGTTTAGGAGGTCGTAATACTTATTTTGTTTCATCGCGTGGTCTTTAGGTATATTAGTTTCCCACGGTACGGTAAGTTCTACAAGGACTATGCGTTTCGTAGCTCTAGAAAAAAAGAAAATGTCCGGTCTGGATGACGAAACACTCACATCCTCTGGGATCCTGTAGTGCCTTTCATACGTGTCCATTAAAATAGTCCAATCAGGCGCTGTACCCAGGATTGAGTAAGGCTTGTGCCTGGAGTTTGAAGTTGAGCCTTCTTTTACAAAGTTAATTTGTCTTTTGTTTGTCGTCAATCCCTTTTGGGCTCTAGCTACTGAAAGGCTCATGGCTTCACGTATGATTTCAAGTACTCTGTCATGGCGCCGCGAGTAATGACCCCCATTAAGGAGCACCTTGCATCCCACCAATATGTGCCTTGCTATACATATCGCCTCTCCACAAGTATAGCAACATTTTTCAGAGGCTTTTCCCCACCTTACCAAGTTACTCTGGTCAGGGAGGGTGGGTCATTTGGAATGCATTTAGATAAAATTTTAATAAGGCAGGAGACCAGTCATAGACCAAGGTGCGCCACTTTAGAGCTAATGGGATACAGAACTCACCTATGGTTAACCACTCACTTTGCATTTCTAAATTCATAGCGTGCACTTTGTAACCGTCATTTTCGTCTTGTTGTAGAAAGGTTTTTACCATGTCTCGGTCTTCCCGTTTCTTTCTCGCACCCAACCCAGCAGTATTTACTTGTGCACCTGCCATAAATTGTTTATGGAATTGAAGTCTAGATTCCAGGTCTGAAGCAGTTTTGTCTTTTGGGAGAGATGTAATTAATTCGTCTTGTGACTTTCCCAAAACATGCGTTTTTGTAACTCTTAGGTGTTTGTAAAGTTCAGACGGTTTATTTAGTTTCAGCCCAAAACTATTGTGATCCCTAAAAAAGAGTAGAGGGATCAGCCGGATGTGCCAATCCGAACCATGACTTCAATATCTTTATGACATTGGCATCTAGCTTTGCCAGGAGAGTTTTACCGATGTCATATACTAGGAAAGGCCAAGTGAGACGTGATGTGAGGTAGTTGTCATATATCCATGCTTTTTTGATATTGCTGATAGGCTGCTGGTCTACCTTATTGAGGTTGTTCATGAAATTTTCAACAACCACCTCTAATGATGGAGTACGTCCTTTGTGATCTATCTTTCTACCAAGAAATTTGAAAGGCACTGCCTCTGCAATTTTGGCAACTCCTTGGCCACTTATGGAGATTCCCGGATCGTACAAATACAAATACAAAATGATTTTATTAATACAACATAGGGTAGAACAAGATAAAGTGGAAACCCCTGTCTACTGCTTTAGCGTGAGCTGTGTTGCAGCAGACAGTGCCTTCCCCAAACTAAGTACAGTTATAATACATTTTATAAAATAATATTTTTTTTTTAAATTAAAATAAAAACTAAATACAATTTATTAACGTGTATGATAAAATGGATTTGTTTGAAATATGTGAGTTTGTATGTGCATGCATAGATTTGTGTGCATATAAATATGTGTATGTAAATGTGAATGTGCTTGCATTTTTAGTGATTTAAAATCTGGGTGTGGGTTTGTGTGTGTGTGTGTGCGAGTGAGTGTGCGCGTGTTAGGGTGTGTGTGTGTGCGTGTAGTGGGTGTGTATTTGTATGTGATTGATTACGTGTAAATCTGTATGTGCGTATTATAAACAACCAAGATCACGAGACATCAGCTTCAACACATTAGTAATGAGTATTTGAGGTTAGAAAAATGTTTTCAAGTGAATCGTAATCAAATCCCTGTAGCCAATCACAAACTACTTTCCTAAGCTCAAACACATTGTGAGTTGACAAATTACCATCTGTATTATTTTTACGGTATGTATCTCTCAACATATTATACAGGAAAGGCGCCATATGATTATAGTGCCGCCATGAAATAACGCTTTTGTATTTAGGTACCGGGTATTTTCCACGGCGTTTCGATGCATCTAGTGGGGGTGCTTCTCTGTGGTACCGCATAATACACTGAAATACAAATAACTAAGAAGTATATTTGGTATTTCGTCTATCCAGACAAAGACTATGACATTTAGTTGGTTTTGTCCTCATTCCCTCCGTCCATGTACAGAACTCATCGACTTCGTTCAACAATTCCTGACACTGTTTGGGATTGCGTGTAAGTATTGCAAGGTCGTCGGCAAAGGCCAAGATTGACTCAGTGTACTTATTGTTGATTTTAAACCGGTAGCCCCATTTCTTTTCACGGGATAGTAATTTGTCCACTTAAATATTTATAACTATATTAAATGCTATTGGTGATAAGCAGCACCCTTGGAATAGTCCTACATTGTATTCAAGTAGTTTAGTGTATTCCTTGTTTACTGCTATGACGAATTTTAAGTGGCAATAATAAGAATTAATTATGTCAATAATTTCAGCAGGAAAGTTATACCATTTTAGAGCAAATATCATAAGTTCATGCTGGACAGAACCAAACGCGTTCTCTAGGTCTATCCAGCAGACTGTTATTTGCCTCTCATGTGTTCTGGCATCTTTCAAACTTTCTGCTAGTAATGTATTGTGTTCCAGGCATCCAGAAATACCAGGCAAGAACCGTTTCTGGTGATTGGGCCTGAAATACCTATTGCTAGTCATAAATGTGGTCATTTTTTGTTTGCAATATACTGAAAAAGATTTTAGAAATTGTATTGGTTAGGGCTATCGGTCTGGTGTCTTTGGGATGAGTTACTTCCTGCTTTTTAGGGATGAGGACAAAAATTGCTCTTCCGAATGATACTGGGACTTGCTTTCTTGACCACTATGGCGTTATATTTCTTGTTTTACCATAGGCACGTTTAAAGTTTCATGGACTTCTGTTGTTCGGAGAAAAAACTGGGCTACTAATGCTACAAACTGAGTCGAGAGGTGTTCAATTCGCATCAACAGACAATGAAAAATGATAAATTGCCAAAGAAATTAACATTTCACGCACATTTTGGCCGTAAGTCCGAAACAAAGAATTTAAAGAACGGTTATTACCAGATGATTACAAAAATGTGCTGGGCTCCATATTTATGAGATATAACCTCGAATGAATGAGCCCGGGACTTGAAACTAATTTTTACGTATAATAAATTATAAACAAAAAACCGACTTCAATTTAAAATTAAATTCCACCAAATTCAAAAGTAAGCAATCACGATGTCATCGAGATAACGCAAGTAAATTTTGGTTGTTTTTTGTCCATAAGAAAACTATTGCACCGATTTCGATAAAGTTTATATGGGAAAATCTCTGAAAATCTCTAAAAAAAAATAATTAAATCGATTCACAATTGGCGGCGCTATCGTGTAACATACTATCGTCTGGAAGACTTTGTTCGATAAGGTCGACATTTACTTCATTAGGTTCAAATGTGTGTTCTTTTCTGTGTTGTGGGCTATAAAGAGTTATTGTTTATCTTTGTAGAGGGACAAAGCTGGTTAAAATAAACATGAATTAAACAAAATGAAGTGAATCACCATAGGTACTCATACAATATACACAGCTGACAAATTAACAGTACTTAAGCTGACAAATTTTCAGTAAATTTCTTTTCGGTAGAAAATGATCTTTCGGAAAATCTATGTGAAGAGGAAGGCCCGCAAGTTTATGTTATTTCTTAATTTAAGTTTTTGTCAGTTCGCGACGAAAGTTCCATAAAATAAAAACAATATTATGATTCCACAATTTAGTAAAAATTTTGTGCTTCTGAAAAAATTTCTAAAAAAGCTAAAATAAAATAAATTAAAGAAATAAAAAATACTTGAACATAAGCAATTTGTTCAACACGATAATTAAAAAATCAAGAGATGCATACTACACAGCGTTAGAAGTGTTTATTTTAGTAAAAATATTTTTAGTGGCAATTCTTTTCCTGTCACACTTTTGTCCAAGGATGATTTAAAAAGGACAAGAGAACAAAAAAATTCACGCCATTAATAATGATGAAAGGTGAGATTCGGCTTTGTATTGTTTTTTCGAGTTTATTTAACTTTAGGCCTATTTTTTTCCAGGGCTGTGAAAGTCCATCTTCATTTTAATTTTAAAGTCATTTATAGTAATTTTACAAACGTAGTTACCTATCTTATAGTTGAAACCTACTATAATACCGATAACCATGTTCTGGAAGACGGGATCTAGAGCGGAGACCGTGAATCGGTAAAATAGCGTAGGACGACCTTAGAATAGATGGATTGACGATATACGAAAGACGGCTGGTGGCGTTTGGAAACGTAAGAAAGGTTTCGGCTGAGTGTAGTATTATGGGAGAAGTCTTTTACCAGTAGTGGACGAAAATAGTCTGTTTTGTAATGTCACTCTATGCAGAGTCTTCATGGGGGAAGTATCACATCTTTGACAGTTATTCTAATCAACAAACATTAATGTGGAAACTACTGTGTTCCGGTTTGGAGCGCAATGTTTCCATTATACATCATCATTATAAGTCAATAAAGAGACAAATCGTCGTACATCTCCAAGTGACGAGCGCAGTGCTTCGGACTCTTCATGTTCAAATAGCTACGTGGCATTTAGCCATTATGGGCAGACATTTTTCTGACCATCAGACACATGCTTTGCTCTTCTTATCACTGTATATTGTAAATAAAGTAACATGAAACATCACTGTGTTCTGTTTGAAGAGTAATGTTTACGAATAAATTACGGGCCAAGAAAATAATGATTATCTTGAGGCGTTGAGTTAGAAGGGTATCTTGGTGCTTGATAATGGTTTAATATTTTTTTCAAATGTGTACAAGGTATTTTATTGTTATCGCCAGATGTCTTGGTTTCCATCAAGCGCAGTTCGTGCTCGTCTAATTGCTCTATACAGAAAAAAAATGAAAATGGAATAATTCTAACAACTTGAATTATTTTGGGGCCCCACCACACCAGCAACTTTCGGAATCGGCGATTGGCGACTTAGTCGTTATTTAAACGCTAAATACGACAGCCAAGCATTTTGGGCTACATACTTGAACACACCAAACGTGGCGATTGAATCGCTTTTCGGAACCGCAATATAGCGACTAAATGCTGCACCTCGCACATATTCGGATGCTGGTCTCATTATTTGGCGTCTGTTAAACAGTGCAGTGTTAGGCAAAATTTAAAGTATTTAAGCTTCGTATGGCTTTGTAACTCGTATGGGCAGACTTTTGATCGTTCCATGGTTGACGTTCTAAAGATTCGACCCGATTCAACATCAGAACAGTGGCTAAAACGCACTATTTCGTTACCGCGTCTGAATGCAGGCAGTCGCGAAATCGCACTGCAGCATCGATATATTCCCTACAACGCGCGGTTTTGATGCTGCAGTTGCGAGGGTCGCCAGAATGCAATGTAGTATTGATGCAGTCGCAAAATCATTGAACAACGATGCTAAACGTAGCATATCTGCTGGGGCCCTTAATGTAGCTAACGTTAACTTAAGTACGTTTACACACACGGAATAACAGACGCTATCCTTCCAGGTGACAACCACTCTTTCTTTCTAAAGTCTTGGCAATAAGGTTCAGTTTCCTAGGTAATCATAAAAACAACCAGTGCCAGTCAATAAAAGTAAGAATTGATTGTAAAGGGCTCACATAAAAATATATCAAATCCCCTTTTTGTACCAGATCGTTACAAATCTCATTATTTCTATTCGGCCATTCAATAAACGTCATAGCAAAGGGACGCAATGTAAATCAAAGTAAGGGATAGTGTCGCCACTTTGCAGAAAAGAGATTCATTTTAATCAACAAGAATTAGCAGGAGTATTTATAGACTACAGGCCCGTGAACAAAACTTATGGGTCATATGATACACCAGGAGACAGAGTTGAACAGCTTACAAGTGACGGCATAGTGCTGAATCTTATTACTTTATACCCTTCTATCATACCAGGATACGATATATACGATATATACCAGGAGACCAATGTAGGAACATTGGTCTCCTGGTATATCGTTTGACCCATAAATTTAATTCACGGGCCTGTAGTTTATATGGATAAAATTCAGAACTCATTATGATAAATTTAGATTAAGTTTGTTCATAAAATATCAGCTGAATAAAATAAAAAACAAAGCATAAAACACAGATAAAATAAGCAAACCAATCAATGAGATTTTACGCGCCATTGTAACAGGGATTCATTTGTTTAGTCTCTGTCATCACAAAATGGCGGCCGAATGTCCATAGATAGAAAACCATAAACATTATTATTTATTTATTAAATTAAAATTCAATTCAGTTCACTCGACCAAACTTCATAGGAACTGAAAATTTTATCGAGGTATATGATAATTAGTTTTTGTTTTTTATTCAGATTTCAAAAATATTACTTTATTTGTTGTTTATCAAATTACAGAGGTAGGTTTGTGTTTTGTGTTCCATTGTTATTCAAATTGGTTGTGTCGTGTTTTAGTGACTGTGTTTATTTTGTTATTTTTTTAGAAGACATTTAATTATGCTGGGTACGCTTCCGATTGGTAGAATGACTTGACTATATATAGGCTTGAACATCTTGACTATCTGTAGACCTACAGTGGTCTATAGATAATTCAGGTGTGCTTAGTGTAAGTAGTTAGTTAGGTAGGCTTGTAGTGTAGTTCGCATTGTATTTTAGTTTTGTTAATAAAGGCTCTGCCCAGTTAAAAAAAAAATTGTTTAATTTTTGTATCAGAGGTTTTGACATGCAAGCTATTAATTAGTATCTATAGTTGTACCATTCTCATATTATATAACGTATTATAAAAATCAGTGAATCTGCGAAAAATATTTCCAATTTCGAGAACAAGAAACGTATTTTTCCGAATAACTCTGTATGATTTTCATCTGAAAATGGACATTTTGTTGAACTTCCTTCCTCTTACCGTCCCTCTTAGACACAAAAGATATCTCTCTGTTCATAGTCACTCCAACTATTGAACAACGCTGGGAATATTCTGTAAAAGTACAATATTTTGTCATACGTAAAATTATGCAGGCAGTAAGAACTTATCACTATCAGTCCATTTAATATTGGTCCATATGGTCATCGAAACAGTTTGAGAGAAAATTAAGTCTTAAGTTGCTAGGCTCACGGTTTTTAATTGGACACATTTCAGCGACTGTGCTACCGATCTACAATAACTGTCGGATTTAATTCCACTTACATATTTTTCTGTTGGACTACTTGAAGCTCATAATCTTCTCCGGTGAATGACACTGCTCCATTTATCCAAGAGGTTTGACACTATAGACATGACGACTGATCCTGAATTATACATAAATTATTTGATACAATGACAGTATTTAAATAGAAAAACATTAACTAATTTTAATGTTGATATTTTTTTGTTTAACTTGCTTTATGATCATTCAAAGCTAGATGGGCAAGTCTATTTTAAAAGTACGAAATTATTAGAAAATGTATTTACCATTGATGATAACCCATTTCATTTCAAGTGACTTTTGCTATGAAACCAGTTTCATAAAAAAATTTTTTAATATAGCTAACATACAAACTTTACGCGCCACGCATAGAAAATACGAGACAGTGATGTCACGCTTCAGTAGAGTTTTTGTAGGAAGCGTTTTTGGGAGAGTCCAAAATTGTGATTTTAAAATCGTGATATCACGGGAAGTCGATAGTGCCTTTCATGGTGCAATAGCTACATGACACTATGCTGTTATGGCACTACCTTTCTATCCACCTAACTGCTTACCATCAGGCTAATGTCCTGCTCGTTTCGTCACTCTAAATTGTATAAAAATCTTTACCAACGATTAAGAAATATAAAAATCACCATCTTTTGCATAACGCATCCACATTCAATCCATCGTCTTTCGCAAGTCTTTGCATAGCCAGGCTGCAAGGTGTAGACTGGAAGACAAACAGACAGATAAATATTTAGACAGACACTTCTTTGCACAACAGAAAAAAAAAATTAGGTACACCATAAAAACAATTACTTATTTTCAGTGCCCTAAATAGCAGTATTAAATGGCTTTGAGCGATAAGGTCGCCAATTGCTACTTTATTTTTTTTTCAGTGTTTGTAGGTTGTATTTTTATATATTTTTGTAACTTTGTTTACTTGTGAAGTGCAATAAAAAGTTAATCTATCTATCTATGCATCTATCTATTATCGCTAATGGCAATGTCTTCAAGGCAGCCGTTAATTGCAGAAAATGCTCTTATATAGTTGGCTAAAAACAAATAAAGTATTTAAAAAACTAATTAACTAAATTAAAATCAGTCCATTTGTTCGAAAACTATCTGATATCACACCGGAGATACCGACATAGGTACATGAAGCGAGATATAAATAGCCAGAGATGTTGCTTACTATCAGGCGCATGTCATGCTAGGCCCTGATACTCAATTTTATTAAAAAAAAAGTTATTTTAACCGACTTCGAAAATGAGGAGGTTTTCAATTGGGTTGTATGTTTTTTTTTGTAGATATGTATGTTACACGAAAGCTCCACCAATCGTGAATCGATTCTTATAGTTATTCTTTTGTTTGGTAGATCATTATTTAGAGGTGATCTTGTACAAGTTTTATCGAAATTGGAGTAGTGGTTTATAAAATATGAACAAACCACTAAAATTGTATTTAATTTATATAGACGACATAGTGATAGTACCTATGAAATTTAGTTGAAATCTGAAAATCTGAATTTAATTTTAAATTGAAATCGAATTTTGTTTCTTTCTGAGCAAAGAAATGTATTATTATGTAGTCCCCATACTGCTAAATTATGTCATTGGAGACCTTTTTCCGAGCCAGTAGTTTTTAAGCGTCGAATCGACACGGTACATTGACTCTGATGTTACATAGGTAAAATTATTGAAGTTTTCGCAATATTGAATCAGTTTTTAGGGAGAAATCCATGTTAAATTGAAAAGAAAAAACTACAAGCCTAAAAAGCAAAGAGTAAAATAAGTTTAAGTCAGTTAAATCTGACCTAGAACGGAGAACGGCAGCTGTCGATTTTGATCCCATGCTTCCACGCTCACCACTGTCTTTTTGAAGTCATGTCCGTAATTTTGAAGCAAAACATCATAAGGAAACCAACGTGAACTTAGACTGTTTCGAGGCCACCTTCACATGGTCTTCGTTCGTGGTGGATGACCGGTCTCTCTCCTTACCAAGGCACCTAGTCCCAGCTGTGGGCTTTTAAAGTAAGGTAGTTACATAAGTGAATATAAATTTCTTCTAGGTAAGCACGGTCCATCGTAGACCACGTTGTTGTTGGTAAATGGTGGTGGCAGTGGTAAAGCAGTTCGGGCAGGGGTCAGTGCGCGGAGTGCGTGGCTCGCGAACCTCCACACGTGGTGCACCCTGGGCATCACACGACAACTTGCCTCGGTGGCATCTTGTTGTGTGATGCCGAATCCCGGCCGCTGGAAATTTCTATATGCGTTCCTCACCTCCTTGCGTAGTGCATTTAGTGGTTGGGGAGACTGGAAGACTTGAGAAGGTTACTCGGCTGACATATCGGCCAGGTAAATTTCCTAAGTTTTCCAGACGAACACTCTGATTAGCAGAGTGCTCAGTGGAAGACCAAGGGCTGCGATGTTCGCCGTGGTGTCCGACAGTGCGCGGTCGTGTGATTTGGAGAAGCGAGAGTTGAAAGCCTCTCACTCTTCCATTGAGGCGGAAGTGGACACGGGGCGAGTCTGGAGACTGCGACTGTGGGCTTGCATCCCGTCTCCAATAGTAGGCCTGGGGCGTCGGACGCTTAGGGCCAACCGGCACCTCGCCTAGGGATAGGTCTTCAAGGAGGTGATGCGCCACTGGTTATCGCCGCGTCACTAGAGCTAAATGCTACTACTGGGGATGCTAACGCCTCTCGCGAGGTGGGTCCGTAACAGTGGTGGAAATGGTCAGGGTCGTTAACGGTAATGCGAAAAGTGACCCGCAACCCAAACCCCTGGCCATGCAGGAGAAATCTGTGGGGGGTTTTGGTCAGTGGGGCACCGTCTCAGTCGTTGTCATGGTGTCGAATCCGACATACCATACCCCTGCATGGTGGGGATACGTAAATGTATTTCCCCTACATGAAAAGGGGGTCAGTGCGCGGTGGTCTTTTCTACTCCTCTTCGTTTTCTGTGAAATCTGTCAAGCTGTGGAATGAACTACCTGTGGAAATAAAACGCGCCCAGTCGCTTGATGTCTTCAAGCTTAGGGTAAAAACCCATTACCTGAACTCATAGCTACTTATAGTTTATAAAGATGTATCTAAATTTTCTTGTTACCTATATTTTTATGCAATAAATATTTTATTTTTATTGGTATTAATTAACATTGTTTAGATACTCGTAGTATATTAGTTTATGGTATATAATAATTTAGTTTATGTAAGTTAAGTTAATATATTCGTACAATGTTTTTTTTATGTTTTTTTTAATCGGATATACATAGATAAGTGTAAAAATTATTTTTGCTATGATTGCTTTACTATTTAGGATTAGTTGTTTTGTTTCTCTCTTTTGTTTCATTGTTATTTTTTTTTCTGTGTATAAATTAAGGGCCATTTTGGTATGCCACCTCCTATCCCTGCACGGTTGCCTGGTAGAGATCGCTCTAAGCGATAAGGCCGCCAATTAAATTGCTAAATGTAATATTATTATTTTTTAGTTTTGTATATTTATTTTGTTGTGGCTTTTTAATAAAGAGTTTTTGTATTGTATTGTATTGTATTTTTGACCTAATGTGATTTGTATTTGTTATTTTTTTTCTGAGCATATTTGACATACTTCGATCAAACAATTCGTAAGCTGACTATGATGATAATGATAGAATGTGCCTTCCAGGCTTGGAAATAGAGATCATTACCAAGCAAGTAATTTCCGCGAGTTTTCGGTATATTTACCTTGAAGGCCCAAAGGTTAATACAATTTGGACGCAATATCCTTATAGAAACCCTTATTATAAATTCATTATCATTCGAGCGCTTGGAGAGGCTTTAGAGTTAAGAAAATCATTATTATACAAGGTTAGGCATTAGGTATAAGGTAGAAACTTGTTATTTGACTTGAATTTTTTGGAGATTTCTACCATTTTTTTTTCTATTTTTTTTTTTGGCGCCCAAAATAGAATGATAGTGAGTTTCTAGCGATACACACGCACATTGACACTAAAACTGAAGTTAATTGCACGTTCGAAAATGACATGATATGGCAGGTTGTCCTCAAGTAGAGTTGTCATCCGTCCAGATTTCCCCGAATTTGTCTCTTGTTAAGAGGGCTCCTGGGGAGCATCTGAACGGGGATCTATTTGTAATATGAGTTTAACAAATTAAAGAGCTTTTAATCAAATACTAGGTCCACACACAGGATACACACGCACTGTGCCCACACGTCGCGATGAAACGTCTCACTTAATTCTAATTATTTTTTTGTAAAAGATGGCTAGATTTAATTTTAAGCTTCTAAAATTATAATCTAAATTTACTTAAAAAAAACCTGTTTTCATGTCCGGACATGAAAATAGGTTTTTTTAAAGTAAATTTAGTTTAGTAGACCCGGGTCTTAGGCTATAAAATCAGGGGTTTTCACATGTCTTGTTCCGGGGGTCTGCAGCCGAACGAAAAATGTCGTTTGATATTTCTCTCTCTTTTCTTTCCACTTGAAATCATAGAGATGGCAATAACAAAGCCAAAGCCTAAGCCTAGTTAGGCGGTAGAAGGCTTGGTGGCAAAACTTTAGAGTTTTCCCTATCCTCCAGTAGTCTAGCTAACTTTAAGCTAGCGCAGAAGAAGCGTAAGTACTCGTAAGTAGAGTGTTCAAAAGTACATTCATGCACACTTCTTTTCCAATGGCTGTATACTATCTGTTCAACTGTTTATGCGAAACAGTCCTTCTCATCAATTTCCATCAACTGAAACGCCACTCAACCTGCGGCTTACCCTTAGCTCGGCCTGACCCAAATAACCAATAAAATAAATAAATTGTCAACGGTACTGCGGAGTGGTATGTATTTCAATTGGGGAAGTTTTAGCGGTTTCTTAAACTTATTTTATACTTATTGTACACATTATACATGACCTCAAACAAATTATTACCTACTTACAAAGTACAGGACTTATAATCACTATCTAGAGATTATTATTGAAGTGAAAACTTCCTTTGGCGCACCAAACACAGATATTTCGTAGGCTACAAATTGAGCTCATCGTTGTCGTGAAAGAAAACATTGTGAGGAAACCGGTGTGTCAAAAAAAAATCTTTCGATGACATGCGTTATCAACCACCGCACTTCACTAATGGACTATGCCTTGACAATGTTCTTTCATTTTAATGGCCAAAGCATTGAGGTATATTAACAAAACTAAATTGTCACTACACGACAACTTAATTTCTTAACAACCACGACATACCTACTTAACTTCTTAACAATCACGACATACCTACTTAACTTCTTAACAATCACGACATACCTACTTAACTTCTTAACAACCACGACATACCTACTTAACTTCTTAACAACCACAACATACCTACTTAACTTCTTAACAACCACAACATACCTACTTAACTTCTTAACAACCACGACTTACCTACTTAACTTCTTAACAACCACGACATACCTACTGAACTTCTTAACAACCACGGCATGCCTACTTAACTTCTTAACAACCACGGCATGCCTACTTAACTTCTTAATAACCACGGCATGCCTACTTGATTTCTTAATAACTTATACCCGTACTAAACATATCTGAATTATCTACAGACTAAAATTAAGGTCTAAAGAATATCCAGATGCTCAAGCCCACTAGCGGTCGGATGCGCATTTGAAGAATGCTGGCGCTCTAAGTACACTGAATGGCAATCAATAAAGAGTATCTATCCAACTCATAGGTCAGTTTTAAAACTCCTCCATTTTCCGTCAAATAAAACCTATGGCCCTGTAAACAGTTTGACCCATTTTCGAATACGTTCTATTGTCACCGTATAAGAAAATGGAGTTAAGTCGAAATAAATCAATACAGCGTGAGTGACTCGTCAAACTTATAATTGAAATGTTGGCTGGTTGCCCTCATAAATCATTTGTAGATCGCGGATATAGAAAGAAAGAAGTTCAGAAAAAAATGTTTTTTGTAGAGGTAGTAACTGTTTTCCAATTATACAGAATTGCAGGGCATAGTTGAATCGTTTTATGTATACAGTGCAGTGGTAGGTTATGATTTGGACTCTTCGTGATTCAATAGTAACGTGATAGTGTGGTGTTATCGTCAAACATGTTTCTTACCATCAAGCAAATTAATGCCTGTCTTGTCTCGTCACTATCCTCTATACTCGTAAGACTATCAGGATTTTTCTTATTACTTATATACAGACAGACATAAACACTGTATTATGAACACCAGAACAATTAAAAATAATAAAACAGAAAATATTTATTATTAGTGCCATAAATGACGGCCTTATCGCTAATAGCGATTTCTTCCAGACAACCATTAGAGGCAGGAAAAACACAAAAAGTACCCAAATATAATAAAGATAGGGTGTGAGGCAAAAACAAAATGACAAATTAGAAGTCGTCACTAAAGTTACTAAAACATACATAAATTACTACTAACACCTTAAACCTACGCCCGAGTCACAAGTCTCGGGATCTACTCGAGTTTTCTCTCTCTGTCACACGATGGACCCGGCACCCGCACGGTGAATCCATGGAATGCTAAGAAGATCGTCTCGTCTCTCACACATATTTGCTAAAATACATAAACATCCTATACAATAAATACACAAATACTAGTATAATCATATAAAATAATAACAAAAATAATGTACAATGCACATGATCAATAACAATGAACAACACAGAAACTAGTGAAAACAAGACAAATATATTTGCAAAATTTTGGATTTTTGCAAAATTTTGAAATTTTGAAAATTTAGCATGTCAAATGCTAAGTTTTTGAAAGTTTGCTGAGACTCCTGGCATCTCTCACAGGAAGAGAAAAGGCCATTGACTCCTCTGACCACCATGAGCGGGTTTAGGACTGACGCGTTTCTTCTATAGAAGTATTTTTGGTGCGTGGGATATCTATCTACACGATGTTGTCCTTCACCATTGAAATCATTTAGTCTTCCTGCTTGCCGAATGCTATCAAAAACAAAGCAAACATGCAAGAAGATTTAAAGTATGCTTCATAAATATACAGTCTACTCTTACAAAGAGCTATACAGGTGTAGGAGGTATCACGTCGGGGTCACCACTGTAGACCCTATGTAGATCACGTCGGGGTCACCACTGTAGGTGTTGCTGGTACTGGAGATGGAAATGAAACCACGTCACTGTATAAACTGCTGATTATATTGTTCTTAACTGTACAAGTGACACGGGGCGAGGGACTAACTCGCTCTCCGCTGTCATCCACTTATATACTATATCTAGCACGTACAAATACGTGCTCCTACACAGGTTTGTGTAAGCTGTTGGTAATGCTTTAACTTCAGTAATGGTAGAAGAGAATTATTTGTAAAGTCCACCCGGGGGAAAGGTCCTCTGTTTTACTATTTAGTCCACCACCAAGTAGTAATGTGCAAACATCACTGGATTTCTTGAAAAGTAATGTGTTTAGAGAAAATACAGTGCATAAAGATATCTCAGGTTGACAAGCGCAGTGCTAGGCAATGATTTGGACTATTCATGTCTCGATAGATTGTACTGTTATGGGAACACGTTCAGCTCATCCCGTCATATCTATACTAATTTTATAAAGCTGAAGAGTTTGTTTGTTCGTATATCGTAGCACTCACTACGATATCGGGAACTACTAATCCAAATTAATAGATTATTTTTCTGTTGGATAGCCCATTTATCGAGGAAGGAAGCTATATGACATTACGATACTATCAACAGGAACGGAGCATAAATGAAAAATGTGACAAAAATGGGAAAAAATATTCCTTTTTTGAGAGATTTCGTAGTACGGTTGACGTGCGCGGAAGTCCGTGACAGCATGTGTCTATATTTTAAGTTTGTTCTAAATCTGAGTTGGTACCACCAATTTTCGATAGATGGCGTCGCAACGCGAGCACGGTTCAGCTATTTATACAATAAAATAAAGTACAGACAAAAAACTATACACGTTTCGGATACGGCAGTTAGTACGCTTAATAGCATAGTTTTTTTCGCGTTCTTTTTGTGTATAAAAACTGCCACATCCAGATAAACTAACTCCCCAGCCGGCACTTCCCGCTAAGGTGAAAAATGCGGAGTCCCTGGTAATTTCTCACGTCAGTGCGCCGGCAATATGAAACTAATATACAATGGTTGTTTGTACCTTTGTGTTATACGGATATTCTTTTGATTTGTGATGAATGGATTCTATTTTCAACGAGCAAATCTGAGACTGAGTGAGTTAAGCTGATATTTGGAGAGCTGGCACTAATTTTTTGTTAGGTGTTTGAGGCAAGTTGAAAACTTGGCACATATCTCTCCTGCTACACTTCAACACGTAACTGCCGACCTGCTTTTCTACCGCGTAACAAAATCGGCTATGGTTTTGCTATCATCATCATCATCATAATCAGCCTATCTTAGTCCACTGCTGGACATAGGCCTCTCCCATAGCTCGCCACTCAGCCCTATCCTCAGCTATACGTCTCCATCCACTGCCTGCTGTCTTCCGTATATCGTCACTCCATCTAGTCTCAGGGTGTCCTACACTACGTTTGCCGATTCGTGGTCTCCACTCAAGAACACGTCTACTCCAACGGTTATCGGTTCTGCGACAGATATGACCGGCCTATTGCCACTTCAGTTTGCTACTGCGTTGAGCTATGTCGGTTTTGCTATAGCTGTCTCTATCATTTCAAGCGAGAAGAAAAGAGACAGCAAACCTATCAAAGCTAAGAAATTTTTAGTTAGGCGGTAGACCCCTTACCATTCTATCGCCTAACTAAATCAGCTATGGATGTGCTATTACTGTCTCTATTATTTCAAGCGAAAAGAAAAGAGACCGAGGGATATAAAAAAGCTAAGACAGTTTTAGTAAGGCGATAGACCCTCTGGTTGGTGAGTGACGGAGCAAAATGAATGCATACATTTTTTTCAATAAATAATACATGTTTGAGACAAAACGCAATTTGTATATGTTATAGTTTAATGTTCAAAGTATTTTGTTGTGTTTTTCGGGGTTTTAACATTACCAGACGGATGTAAAAATGTGTTTCACTAAATATAAATAAGTGTTTGAGGCATCAATGTAAATATGGATTTGAAATTTTTAATTAAAATAACTTATGATTAAAATAGGGATTCATAAAAAGGCTGATCATTTTCGTGGGACATTCTACCTGCCAGGCGATTTAAATTGGGGGATTCCTTTTGTCCCGTTATTCACTAGCTATGCGCCTCCATGTTAGAGTATAATACGAGTAGGAACGGTATGTGACAAGAAATCAGCGTGACTTAAATACTCGTACCTACCCAAAGTTTAGTTCCAGCTCTCGTATCCTAGATCGGACAGCGGTTCAACAGTCGCCGTTCTCCCGCCTAGATTACCATTCATCAGCCGTATTTTTTTAACATGAAGAGTGACGAGACGAACAGGACATGTGCCTGATGGTAAGCAAGATGCCTGATACATAGCAGCACAATAATACGCCTATTGGAACATGAAGAGTCCAAATCATTACCTAGCACTGCAATGCGCTCGTCACCCAGATCTAAGATTTTATATCTCTAAGCCCTGTAATTTCTCTGCAAACATTGCCCTTCAAACCGGAACACAGTAATGTTTGCACATTGCTGCTTGGCGGTAGAACAGCTGGTAGAGGTGTGGTACTTTTACAGGCGGACTATGCCAAGATTTTAGTAGACTAGGCGTAACTTTAAAGACAGCTATCACACTAGACGCAAAACACCTTGCCACATAGCAACAATCCTTTCCACACTCCTAATGAGGTTGTAAATGAGGTTAATGTCACTGAAAACTGCTGTTTGGTCGAACTGAAATAAACTGTAATTGTACCTTTTTTTAACTTTTATAGGTTAACACTTGACAACCATCTCGCCTGATCTTAAGCGACGATGCGGTCTACGATGGAGCGTCCTTACATAGAAGGAACTGATTCTGTCTCGATATGACGACACCAAGGTAATAATTATAACATCAGTAAAAACCGAGGTTGTAAGTGAAGTCAAATCACTAAAACTATATAGCAGTGGTAGGAATCTTAGCAGAGTCCACCTGGGGAACTACAACACCTTTGCCAGTTATTCTACCGCCAAGCAGTAAAGTGCAAACATTACTATGTTCTGGTTTGAAGGGCAATGTTTCCAGATAAATTACAGGGCTTAGAGATTTATCTAACATCTCTGCGACGAGCGCAGTGCAGCACTGCAGGTAATTATTAATAAAATAAATAATAAATATATTTATTTACGGTGGACAATTCACACACAACACCATCTGACCCCAAACTAAGCAAAGCTTGTAATATGGCAGCCAGATAGCTGATAGAATACTTGTATAGTTCTAAATAAATACTTATTATACATAGAAACACCCAGACACAGTGCAAACATTTGAATTCATAACACAAATATTTGCACTGGGTGAGAATCGAACCCACGACCCTCGACGTAGCAGGCAGAGTTACTACCCACTAAGCCACGAGGCCAGCCAAAGTACTAAACCTCTAATTTAGAAGTTTTCTCTTCTATTGGTGGTCCCTATGACTGATAATTTATTTAAATAAAAACCTTTTATGATTTGGACTCTTCATGTTCTAATAGCTGCGTGTCACTGTGCTGTTATGTGGCAGGCATGTTGCTTACCATCAGGCACATGTACTGCTCGTCTCGTCATTCTATGCTATAAAAAAAACTTCTGTCGAACTGAAATAAACAGTAAGCGTGCCTAAATCTATATCGCAGTCCTTGAACCGTGATATCTGTCCATACATTTTTTATTTCAGACACGACCTCCATCACTGCGACGTTTCAATTACGAAGAGACGTTCTTGAGAAAAACTGAAACCCTTTTTACTTCGATATACGGAACCTCAAATAAAATGCAAACCATATAGCTTGGAAATAACAAACCAAGTACGTAAAGGACCACGTTCAGAATAGCGTTTTTTGGTGTTCTGTCTCAAATAGACATCGAGCAACTCGATCTTCCGCGCAAGAGAGTAGCCTAAAAGCGTCCACACAGAGAGAAATGGCAGAAAAATTTAAACAATGTTTTTTAGCTAAAAGCGTCCACACACGAGTCCTGAAATCAGAGGAAATGACGTAAAAGTAGTGGGGCGGAGTCTACATCGCACCTTGTCCACACACGAGTCCTGAAATCAGAGGAAATGACGTAAAAGTAGTGGGGCGGAGTCTACATCGCACCTTAAAACACCAATCATATGGTGCGAAGGTGCGATGTCGGATATAATTGGTGATTTATGGTTCGATGTAGACTCAGCCCCACTACTTTTACGTCATTTCCTCTGATTTCAGGACTCGTGTGTGGACACTTTTAGCTAAAAAATATTGTTAAAATCTCTCTGTCATTTCTTGAAGGAGGGGAAAGTTGCACACTAGCGCAAAGCCGCACTATTACATACAAAACATACCTGTACCGACCCATTGCCGATCATACTCACACAGCCCAATCACTAACACGTAAAAAATAAAGCACCATTCACAAAATCTGCGCCCTCAGCCACAGTATATTGTCAAACTCCATGGTCCACGCGGACTTGTACTTTGACAGAGGGGAAACGCTGTGTATGCCTACTCCCTTCCGTGTTGCTCGCTGCAAATAGAAGACAAAGAAATATAAACGCTTAAATATCAACAAGTTGACATTTTAAATACTAGGCCAACTGAAATAGGTGCTTTTAAAATAAATTGGCCGTCATAGAGACCTCCAAAAGAAGATAAAACTTCTGAATTAGAAAGAGGTTTAGTACCTATACAAGAACAAAATTAAAAATTTTGATTTACCGCCGACTACCTCGGATTTGTAATTTGTACAACATTCTACTAGTCCTTTCATTTGATTGTTAAATAAGAAGTGACGGGACGAGCAGGACATGTCTCTAATGGTAAGCAACATGCCTGCCACAAAACAGCACAGTGACACGCAGCTATTGGAACATGAAGAGTCCAAATCATTACCTATTACTGCACTGCGCTCGTCACCCAGAGATCTAAGATGTTATATCTCTAAGCCCTGTAATTTCTCTGGAAACATTGCCCTTCAAACCAGAACACAGTAATGTTTTCACATTAACGCTTGGCGGTAGAATAACTGGCAAAGGTGTGGTACTTCCCCAGGCGGACTCTGCTAGGAGTCCAAATGGGTTGATATCCATATTGAGGAAGTAGTGACATCCACCATGAAACGATGTTGCTTTTTCGAACTACGAACAGTCCAATAGAAATATAGCATGGTCGTAGTTGTATATTTTCTAAATTGGACAATTAATACAGAGTTATTAAAACACATGTATGATATTACTCATATCTAAGTGATATCGGTAACGTCTCAATTGTTTGTTTATAACTGTTTCTTGTTTATTGATATTTTTCTGTTGTTAATACATTGATATTTTTTATCTGGAAATTATTTGTTAAAAGTTTTGTATGTCCTGCTAATCATATTATGTTCACAATGTAAAATAAAATTTACACCAGTTACCTACGCTTATTATTAAAAAAACAATGAAAGTACATATACATATTTATGCATTAATACTCTATATCATATATTTTATTAAGTATATCATATGATCACACACGCATACACACCTTAACACACCCACGCACAAACACATACACACACACATCCACATACATACGCACATCCACACACGCACACACACACACACACATCCACACATACATATATTTACTGATTGACCATGGGAGGAGCCATTGTCTTCCGAAATACAGTTACGACTAGTTCGGAGACAATGGGTTCATCTCGTAATTTTGTTAACTTTTTTAAAGTGTAAAAAAATAATTATTTTGTATTTTGTATTTGTATTTATTCAGATCTCACGAGCATGTTTTAGTGGAATTCGCACACATTTTCAGCCTTAACAAATCGCCAATCCACATCGGTAATATGAAAACGTCAGCATACCAGCCTGCCGTAAACGGCGGTAATGAATCTGTGACGTTGGACGGCGGCCAGCAATCTATGCAATTAGGATTACTACCTGCATGGGCCATTGTGGCCATGGTTTGTCCATTCAAATAACTTAAATTTCTCCGAAAAAAAGCAACTTAAATTTACAAAGAAACTCAGGCACTCGATCAAATATCAATTTTTTTAAGAAATCCACGATGACACTCAGATTAAAATAATCCTAGTTTTTTTTTGGTACTTCAAAAACCACTACACACATTTCGATAAAAATGCATATGGAATCACTTCTGAACTATGATCTACCAAACAAAAAAAAAACAACAACATCGATTCATAATTGGTGGCGCTATCGCGTAACATACTTACAAAAATCATACAAACAATATTATATTAAGAACCTCCTCTTTTTTGTTTCTTTTTAAATATTATACTTGACCACCATCTCGCCTGATGTTAAGCAAAGAGTAAATCATGGTCTACGATGGAGCATCCTTACCTAGAATGAAACCGATTCACTCTCGATTTGAAGAATCCAAAAAAAACAACCATCGGAAAAAACTCACTCAGGCAACGCATTCCACGGTCTATCCGTTTGAGCTCTACAGCACCACATACACACACACACACGCACACACACACACGCACACACACACACAAACACACACAGTCAGACAGACATCGACGTCAAACTTATAACATCCCTTTTTTGGTCGAACCAAAAAAAACAACCATCGGAAAAAACTCACTCAGGCAACGCATTCCACGGTCTATCCGTTTGAGCTCTACAGCACCACAGACACACACACACACACACACACAGTCAGACAGACATCGACGTCAAACTTATAACATCCCTTTTTTGGTCGGGTTATTGTCGATTCGCCACAAAAACAAGTGTGTGTGAATTCGCCACAATTCATTATTTTTCGATTAATCCTCGTTTATGAATTGTACTTACAATACAGTAATATATAGTTAATGAATGACGATATCTGTCTGTCTGTCTGACTGTGTGTGTGTGTGTGTCTGTAGTGCTGTAGAGCTCAAACGGATAGACCGTGGAATGCGTTGCCTGAGTGAGTTTTTTCCGATGGTTGGTTTTTTTTGGGATTCTTCAAATCGAGTGTGAATTGGTTTCGTTTCGTCGTTTAATAAGTCCAAACGACAACGTCAATTCAACGTCAGTGTTTTTTTTTTTGGTGGGTCGAAGGTTAAAATTACCTTAGTCGAGTTCATTTCTTGATATGGGAAAATCGACGCCCCGACGTAGCATCGTAGCGTCGTAGCGGCGGTAGAATAACGAAGTGAGACCTGATTGCTACACATTTTTAGATCGATGAAATCTTACAAGCTTGCGTTACCGACATACTCAATTGCAATCTATTTGTAACTATTAGACTACAATCTAAAATAATACAACGACTACTTTTTATCACGGAAAAAACGGAAACAGGTAGTGTGCGGCTAAAAACACGGTACGCTGGTTGCATGGACGTATAACAAAGTCGCACGTAGTCTCGCTAAAATACGAGAGTCACTACACTGTGGCACTAGAGTCGGCCACATTTGCACGTGTGCGTTGTCAGGTTGTCACTGATAGACTCCACGACAAATACACAAATAGCTCGTGTAATGACTGACCCCACTGATGTATGCGTGTTAGCCTATCAGTGATAACCTGACAGAGCACACGTGCATATTATGTGGCCGACTCGATAGACACAGTTTTTTGGTTTAGCGAGACGACGTCCAACTTTTTTTATAAGTCCAAACCAAGTTTTATTAGTACCAAAATCATAAATCATGGGTCTCATAGTCCTCAAATACCACTAAAAGCTGCTCGACATGCAAGCTCAAATAGGTTACACGTATTATCTAGTCTTAGTGCTAGCTGGCTTACTCTTCGGTCCCGATAGATGGCCCTAGAAGATCATTTGATTAGAATAGGATTGTTATGGTAATATATTATTGTTGTAGCATTGAATTAAGTATGTTGCGGAACTATAAGTACAACAGCTTAATAGGCATGACGGCTGATCCTGAAAATATATTAAATTATTTGATATGATGACAGTATTCAAATCAAATATGTCCCAACTTTAATTTTGGTATCTTTTTTACTTGCTTACTTTATGATCATTCAAAGCTGGATAAGCAAGTCCATTTTAAAAGTACGAAATTATTAGAAAATGGATTTACAGTGACTTTTGTTATGAAACCAGATGTTTTCTAAACGCTATATTTAATAAAGCTAATATACAATCTTTACGCGCGACGCATAAACAATATCAGGAGGTCTACTACGAAGTTCGATAAACGATATATCGGCCGAAGTTATGCACGTTTTATACCACGAAACACAATCGGTCGGTTGATCTGATCGGGCGTTTCGTTCATCCCGACCGACGTTGATTTGACAGTTTTTGTGTCATCAACCGACCGATTGTGTTTCGTGGTATGAAACGTCCATAACTTCGGCCGATATATCGTGTATCGGACTTCGTAGTAGACCTGCAGACAGTGAAGTTACGCTTTAGTAATGTTTTTGTATGAAGCGTTTTTAAACAGGCACAGCTTGCGGAAAGTCTCGTCTTGAAATATTAATACAAAACACGACGGGCGATTTTGCGATTAATTTTGACACTCTTGCCTCGCGGTTTCACGACAGTTTGTTGCGTTGGTTTTTTTTTACGATGCGCGAGAGTGCATAGTTGCACGTCTTTTCGCGGCGAGGTGTGCGGGGTGTCAGCGAGAGGGTAGGAATAGTGAGACATTAACAATATAATATAATATAATTCAATAGTTGAAACCAAACTACGATAGATAGCGTCACCAGACTCATTATTTCTTGATAAATAATAGCTACTTTTGTTCTTATAAATTTATTGAAATGATTGCAACGAAGTATTCCAAATAGAAGCGTTATAGTCTAACAATCATGCAATAAATCACAGCGGAACTTGCACACATACACATAGTATACCTACACTTCCATTTGTCACGCGGAAGAAAGAGACAACATATCCAGAATATCGGTTATTGGAAAGGAAAATATATAGGATTAACACAGAATCATACCACAATACAATCTGCTGCCATGACACTAATCGGGGGGGGTTTACCGCCGAACGAAACATGTCTGAGCTTTGATATTTATCTCTCTTTTCTTTCCGGTTGAAATGATAGAGACCGCAATAACAAAGCGAAAGCCGATTTAGTTAGGCGGTAGAAGGCGGAATCTCTCTGACACTCTCGTTCTAATCTGACTATATCGATCTCGCTCTATCCATTCGTAGGAATAAACAACCAAATTATACAACAAATAATTTGAAAAATAATTATAGTGTTACTTACGCATGAAATTAAACATTTTTCTCTTTAACAGTTGCAGTATAATTTTTACAATGTCTAAAAACACAGGATGGCATTTTTCCTTCTGTTCACATCACAATGTTAACCGAAAATACCTAGAAGCGATACAGACTGCCATCGATACTAGAGAATGCATGACTGAGCATAAGGTTTACCTCCCATGGTTTTTACCTCGTTTTCGTCTTGCCAAAGTTTTGCTCTAGGAACTCGTCTTTTATTAATAGGTCATTGAACGATTGGTATGATATTCACAATGTCAACTAAATTAAAAAATACGATGACATAGGTATAATTGTAATATAATTAAATAATTACAATATATTATTAAAATTCCTTTAAGGAAAAAACAATTCAAGAGAACGAGTTTCATTTTTAAATTATGTGTTTTAATTGGGTACAGATTAAGTTACGATTTAAGTAAAAAAAAAAGAAAACAGCATTATTCTCTAGATGTTTTCCTCCACTGTTTGAAAGAAGTAAATGTTGGATTGTATTGTACGACCAATAATAAACAAATCCTTTGAAACGGAATGTCAGTTATTTTTAATGAGTTCTTCTTAGTTTACACAGATTCATGTGACATGGAAGTGTTAAGTAATTATTATTTTCCGTTTGTGAAGAAAAAAAATATATGAATGTTTTTACATTACTGGCCTCGTGACTCAGTGGGTGACTCGGTGGCTCTGCCGGCGAAGCCGAGGTTCGATTCCACCATTGCAAATATTTGTACTGTGTCTGGGTGTTTCTATGTATAATAAGTATGTATTTACAACTATCAGCTATCTGGATATCAGCTATCTGGTATTATATCAGCTATCTGGTTTCCATAGTATACAAGCTTTGCTTAGTTTGAGGTCAGATGGTGTTGTGTATGAATTATCCACCAATATTGAATTTATGTTTTTACTACTTGCCAGTAGAATAACTGAAAAAGGTGTGGTATTTCCTAAGGCAGAATTTGCTAAGAGTCTTACCAGTGTAAATTATCAACTCCTGTATGTTAGGGTCATAATTTGTAACACCACAATAATTTATTAATAAATTATACACATACATAAAACCGCGGGATTGCCGGCGTAATTTTGTCCCGTTATTTTCCCGTAATATAGAATTACCTAAGTGCTATTTCGAGATATAATCAAAAGATTAATAATAAATAGTTTATTTCCAAAAATTACAATATTTACAGCACTTTTAACATTACAGTAAATTCATTGTTAATTGATTATTAACAAAATTACGCCGACAATCCCGCGGTTTTTTGTATGCGTATAATTTATTAATAAATTATAGTTGTGTCAAAAATGTTGACCCTAAAATACAGAAGTTGATAATTTACACTATTATATATATATATATTATATATTTCAACCCAAAAAGTTCAGAAGTTATGACGAGATGGAGCGACAAACATCAAAATTGTTAATCTTATGATGTAATTTTCTTTTCATAATACATTAATATAGACTATATTAATGAATTTAATTAGTTTCTTGTGTATTTTTTCTATATAATATAAACTTTTTAAGTTACTGTGGGAATAATGTTTATCTACGTATCTTTTTCAAAAGTCGCTTGAAAATTGCTTGAAAAGTTATTATCAATGCATTTATTTGGCCAAAAGAATCTCCAGCATACTTCAAAAAGAAACAAAACACTCAAGTATTTGCGGATCCCTTCCAGCCACTCTTGCCTCGGGCATTTATTGCCCAAAGAACGGCCGAAACGCATGAACAAATATTTATACAATTCGGCCTTTTACGACCCATATTACAGTATTATAACACTGGGCGATAGAGATGAGGCTATATCTCTGATCCGGACAAATATATACCGGAAAAGTTCATTGGCAAATCAAGTAGACTCACAATAATCCTATTTTTATTATAAATGCGAAAGTTTGGATGTTTAAATGTTTGAATGGTTGTTGCTCAATCAAGTTGGAACGTCTGAACCTATTGACTTGATATTCGGAAAACAGTTAGATTGTAGTAAAAAATAGCATATATTTTATACTATTTTCATCACGCGAAAATAACGGGAACGGGAACTGAGCGGGCAAAACCACGGAGTACTGCTAGTACATTTTTTTTATTGACATTAATTTAAGTCGAACAATCGATAAATGTAGAATTGAGCTCTTGGCAGAGTTCTTCTGGGGAAGTACTACACTTTTGTCAGGAACCCAAACCAAATAACAAAATAGTATAAAACAATACTTTGCTCTGGTTGTTGTTTATTGAATATATAATATTACTATCACATTTGTATGTGATTCTTGATTGCTATGAGCTATATGCAAAAAAATTACATATACTACGTATAGAGTTGGCACAAACGCTTTACACCAAAAGCACGGGTAGCGTATTTCTTGCCTTGTCGGTTTTGTGGGAGTGTCATACTTTTATAGCGGCACATCACTCTGTTGCCATAGAAAGTAGGCACAAAGGAACCGTGCGTAAAATCTAACTCTATACGTAGTATATGTAAACTCTTTTACGACATGTATATTACGTACTACAGTCGAAGCCGGGATGGACCGCTAGTTTACCTACAAACTAATCTTATCTGCAAAATAATAATACGTGTAGCAACAACTTTTTACCCCTTACAGTTGTACACACTTACTAACATACTTTACTTCCATCAGACTAATTTTAGTTTACAGCAGTGCCCTGTGGTTTTTCCGAGCAGTTTATATTCTCTTTAATATTACCATAATATAAGCCTATGAATATAATATTTTATTTCAAACTACTATTTGTGTTACAAATTTAATCTAGATCCATTCAGATTTGCGACGTGATTGACCAACAACCGTCCAAACATCAGAACTTTCGCATTTATAATATTAGTAGGATTTAATTATTATTATTTTATTTCTATCCGGCATAAAATGTTACCGCCCTATTTCTAAAATATACCGTTTCTTATGGTCGAATTTTGTGTGTCACATCAAACACGGGGTGTATTACTGGGCGATAAAAGTAAAAGAAATTATTACCTTTTTTATGCTATTAGTGTATTTTTATTTATGTTTCGGCAAATATGGAGATATAGGCTGAGTTTACGATACGTTCGAATGACAAGAAAAATAGGTATGAATTTAGAATACGTTTCTAAATTCATACCAACGAATGGATTTTGGACATTTTTGAATTGGTTACACAGTGATCGGGGTGATTATTATCCGATTTCCCAAAAAAAGGAGGTTTACTATTTGATTGTATGTGTTTTTTTGCGTATGTATGTTACGCGATAGCTCCGCTTTACGAGAGAAGTTCCAGAGCTCCTACTCCAAGCAGTGGGAAATTTTAGAGGGCTGTTTATGAAAATATTATTATCCAAGCTGTTTTTAAATCCCGACCAAAAAAATTGGTTGCCTGTAAAGTCGGTATACGGGCGAAAGTTTTACGTGACAACGACTTTGAGTGGTAAAATAATTTTATGGAAGGGACGCGTGCCTTTCACTTTTATGTCTGTCTCTCTCTCGCTCTTAGGCGGGCTAACCATGCCCGAGTGGAAGGGACGCGTGCCTCTCACTCGCTCTCGTTGTGAGCGCATAACGTGAGCGGAGCGTAACGCAGTTTCTTGAAGTGTCACCCGGCAAACCAATTTATAAGACGTTGTCACGTCAAAAAAAAGGTGTTAAAAGTTTGACAACGACGTCCGTCTGTGTGTGTGTCTGTCTGTAGCACCATAGAGCTCAAACGGCTGGGCCGATTTCAATTGTTTTTTTTGTATTTGAAGGTTTCATATTCATGCGGGTGTTTTTGCTTAGCTATATTTGGTTAATATCGATTCAAGGTGGCCGCCTCCACAAAATGGCGGACAAAATATTTCTACACAACCTACTTCAATATGGGAGAGACTATTTTCTTAGCATTCCATGGATTCACCGTGCGGGTGCCGTGTCCATCGTGTGGCAGAGAGAGAAAACCCGAGTAGTTCCCGAGACTTGTGACTCGGGCGTAGGTTTAAGGGGCCCGTTTCTGACGTACATCAACACTCACCTTCACTACTCGTCTTTCTCTCCCTGCCCAGCCAAATCTGATATGAGCCTACTAGTGCAGCTTTAGATACTCGTTCTAGTATAGAACTTACTGCACTTCTGGATAAGCCAAGGTCTTTCAGCAGGTTATAGAGAGATTTTGCTGGTAATGTCAAATGAAAGGGCTTAACTAGTAAAATACTATAATACACTTGAATCAAATTTCTACTACTTTTCATCCCGGAAAAAATAACAGGAATTACGTGAGTAACGCCGCAGGGTGCTACAAGAACCTAATAGATATACCTATTTACCTATCTTATAGCTTCTTTCACTGTTAGATAGCACAAATGATGCGGTTGTTGCAATCTCACGGCACACGGGGACCTTCACATACTACGATGACGACACCGACGACGCCATCGGTCGGTTCGTGCGGCGAGCGTGGGCTGCATCACCGAAGACCATCCGAGATTTCAACCTACAGATGGCCATCAGGGACAGAAATGCGGCCGTTGTGGAGGCTCTGGGCCGGGAGGAGGCAGCTTAGGCAAATGGCAATTAGGCAAACACTCGATGTCGAGTCGATTACTAGCGGAATCCCAACCGTTAGTGATCGGCTCTACTGACGAGCACTAGAATTAGATTTTAAATGTACCCAACTCCCTCCTATTTTCCTCTTCTTCTCCTTATCCAAAATATGTGTAAAAAAAATTGATAATTGTAATGATCACGGACCCCGGAGTCTGTGGAGTGGCTAATTAAAATAAAAATAAAAATTAAAAAAATTGGAAGTGTGTAATTTTTTTTGTTTGAAAAAAACTTTTGTTCAAGATGGTTGTCACTACAAAATGGCGTACAACATGTTTTTACACAATTCCTTCAATATGGGTATCAAATGAAAGGGGCTATCTTACGAGTAATTTCAAGGTTGTTGAAGTCTCAAGATTCAATCAGGTTCAAGTCCAAGATGGCGAATTTCATTATTTTTTTCACAAATCCCTGGATATGAGTATCAAAGGTAGGCAATAGTAATGAAAGGGCTTGAGTAGTAGAATATGACATTAAACACTATACCAAATTTCAAAGCCAAAATGGTCCGTGATAACTCAACATTTTTAATCTCCTGTTTATATCGAGCATATTACAGGTAACATTCATTTATTGTCATTCTATAGTGGAAACCGTAAATGTGTTAATAGATGATAAAATACCATGAACTATAATAAATTTGAAATCCCAAAATGGCGAATTAAACTATATTTTTCACCACTCTCTCAAGATGGGTATCAAATGACAAGGCTTGACCAGTAGAATATTACACCACACAATATAATACATTACAAATGCTAAAATGGTCCGTGATAACTCAATTTAATTTTCTCCATTTACAAAAAAATTTAGCTTTTATTTAGGTAATATTGAGGTAATTCTATAGTGTAAACCGTAACTTTACTAATAGATGATGGGAAGGACAGTGTCGCGACTCACGCCACTCCCCTGTGCGACTACTACCTATTCTGTGACTGAGTATACACTGACCGCATCAATTTATAACACGGTAATTGTGACCGCCGTATGCAGTATGGAGACAAGAATTTATCAGAGTAAAAAAGTTTTAATGCAACAAAAGTTGTATATAGTTGAATTGAGATACCTCTTCCTTGTTGGAAGTCGGTTACCAAAAACACACGATAGAGTCCGTGGAGAGATATGCTTATAATCCTTAATTAATAAATAAATACAGTTTAAAGAAATAGTTGATCTCTAAAGCTCAATAAGATTTCAAAGAATACTTTGACAGTGTATACAGCGTGTGGCGGAAAGGTCCTACAATATTTATTGTAGTTCATCTATACTAGGCATCAAATCACATATGTGAATATTAGACACGAAAGCACAACATTTTTTTTCCATACAAAGTTAAAAATTCGTTGTTTATAATTTTATTTGACAACCCTAATCACTGGCGGTGCGGCGCAGTCACTGACCGCCGGCCGCCGCGCGCTGCTCCGTCGCGTCGTCGCACGCCGCGCCGCCGCGTATTAGGGTTGAAGCTGGCCAATTTTACATCAAACTTTGACTGGTATTATCTCGCGATCTAAAGTGCTGAGGGGAAAGAGACCTTCGGAGATGAAGTCCACATCATTGTTGGAATGACCTATTCAAATATTGTTGGACCTTTCCGCCACACGTTGTATATAGATAGTAAGAATCCACTCCCTCTTTCTGCCATTTTATTATTATTTGTGAAATAATCTTAAAATTTTTAAATGTTAAATTAATTATGTTTGTATTTTCATCATCATCATCAGCCTGTATTCGTCCACTGCTGGGCATAGGCCTCCCCTATGATACGCCACTCAGCCCGGTCCTCGGTCTTACTTCTCCAACCGCCACCAGCTGCCTTTCGAATATCGTCACTCCATCTAGTCTCAGGACTAGGTGTATTTTCATAATGGACAAAAATATGGCATGTTTGTTGTGTTTGTACGTTATTTTCTATAAATTGTACACTTTATTTATTTGACACTAGACACATTCACGACTTTTGTGTAACCCGTGTAGATCATTCAATAAAAAATAGTTTATGATAGCACATAATATACCATATATCATATATCTATCTAGACCTACATAGACTATATAATGTATTTAATCTCTGAATCAAATTTTATTTACACCCATTCAGTAGTTTTTACATGGCAGAGCAACGTATGTCAATTCTTATAAAACATTCACAATCATAATAGTCATACTAGCGATAGAAAAGCCGGTAAATTTGTGCAACTTCCCCAAGCAGACTTAGTATAGAATCCTATCACTGCTAAACTGCTGACTAGTTAATTTATTTTAAGCAACTTGCTACTTTATGCTTGAAGCGATCCAACCCGTTTGTTAATTGAAATTATGGGTAGGAGAAGGACAAACGATGTGTTCTTGTAAATAATTTGAGGGATTCATAGAGAACAGTTAAGGTTAAATCAAGGAATAAGTCAATGACTTTCCTTGGTGAGTTTTTATACTGACTAGTCGCAGAGTAATACCGGCTGTGATTTGCGTTTTAGTGGGACCTTTTATGTACGCTGCTCGCTCATTGAGCCATGCATGATGATCTGGAATGGGATGCACCTGAAAAAAACTTGATAATACTACTTGATTGATACTTTTGATGGTAATATTGATTGATTGATGAAGACTGACCTTCTTGACGACGTGGTCTTCTCGTGACCACGGCGGTTGTAAAGCTGCCGAAACGTCGAGGTATTTAAATAATGAATTATTCGTGATTAAGCCCCGTAGGTACTGTATAAACATAATGAACTCTTAAGTCTTTCCAGGAAGCCGTTAAACAGTTTTTAAATCGGAAAAGTAACGGAAACGGAAGCTACGCAGGGAAAACCACGGGGCGTTACTAGCTTCTCAATAAAATAAAATTAGTAAGAATATTCGTTGTGGCAATGCAATAAAACTCATAACTCTTATCATAGGTCTTATCGGAGCTTAGATTTTTTTCTGGAGATAATGTCTAATTAGAGTAATCACTAGAAAACTTAAACAAACACCTGATAACCTTAATGACTGTATTCAAACAACAAAAACATAATTTGCTCTACATTAAACAGGAAACATTAACGAACAATCGACCCATTCAACACCAATCCACCTAATTCTGTAATAGCAAAACTCAAAACACCAATGTAGTATAATTAATTATGTAGGTATTTTTTTTATTTACTTTTTTGGTATATTTGAGTCAACCAACCATTAATAATAAAAATGTTTGTATGTCACTTGAAATAAGAGCTTGTAATTTAAATAACTTAATTTAAGATGTGACCTTCGACCGTATTCAAGAATACAAGTCAACTTATATAATTGGTGTCTGTTAATTTTTTAAATAAATAAACAATTTAATAAACATACACCATTATACCTTGACTTGAAACACAGCAATTATCGAGGGTCTAGTTATACAATACAATACAATACAAAAACACTTTATTGGCACCACAAACAAAGTTGACAATAAGTAACAAATAAAATAACAAACACATAATGGGCACAAAAGGGCGATCTTATCGCTAAAAGCGATCTCTTCAGATAACCTTTGATTTACAAAGAAACAAGATTTGTAAGATTTTGGGCAGTGGTGCAACTAACAATATAAATAAACACGTGTATTAATTATATATAAATTAAATATAATAGAATAAAATACATATAATAGGTGTACAATAAATAAATAAGTTTAAATATATAAATACACATACAAATACATATATATATATATATATATATATATAAATAATGTATGTATACAATAAGAAACACAAAAATCCAAGAAAAATAAACATAAATCAGTGAACAACTTTTGTCAGAAAATGCTGCCGAATCAGAGTCCTGAACGAAGCGACGCTCTGCGCACGTCTAATGGCCGCAGGAAGAGCATTCCATAAGGCCACAGCCTGCACGCAGAACGACGAACCGTAAAAGGAGCTTGTATGAGCCGAGGTAGATAATAGGAGATTTGTAGACGACCTAAGATTTATTGAATGAGTGTCGCAAAGAAATGTGAAACGGGAGCTTAAATACGGAGGGGAAGAGGGGGTGAAAAGTGTGTTATATAAAAGTGATAGGATGTGAGTATCCCGACGTAAACTGATAGGGAGCCACTCGAGCTTAGATCGGAAAAGAGAAACATGGTCATATTTTCGGAGACCGAAAATAAGCCTAATACAAAAGTTTTGAAGACGCTCGAGCATATCGAATTGGTCCCGTCTAAGGTCCAGGTAGCAGACGTCAGCGTAGTCAAGGATGGGAAGAAGGAGGGATTGTACTAACGCAACTTTGGTGGCTGTAGGCAAAAAGTTTCGAATTCTTCGAAGTGATGCTGCTGAGGCATATATTTTGCGTTTTATTGATCGAATTTGTGGATCCCAAGTAAAACAACTATCGAAAATAATGCCAAGATTTTTTACTTCTGCGCTAAATGGTACTGTCACGCCACCGAATAGAACTTTAGTAGTAGTGCCATAATCGACTCTCGATATAAGCCGCGAGCTTCCAATAATTATGGCCTGAGTTTTCGAGGGATTGACAGTGAGACCGAAAGACCTACTCCATTTTTCAATGCGGCGCAAATCATCGTTTACCAAATTAATAGCATCATCTAGATTGTCAAGTGAGGCTTGTGCATAAACTTGGAGATCGTCAGCATAGAGGTGGTAGGAAGAAGAAATGAGAGATGTGACTGAATTTATGAATAAAGCAAAAAGTATAGGACAAAGAACGCCACCCTGAGGGACACCCGAACGCGCTTCATACCAAGAAGAAAAGCTATCTTCTATATGAACACGCTGCCGGCGACCCTGCAGGTAACTACGAAACCAATCAATTGCCGTTGGAGATATGTTAATCGAACGTAGCAATGCCAGGAGAATATCGAAATCAACAGTGTTAAAAGCATTGCTGAAATCGAGCAGGGTGAGGACAGTAAGCTTTCTGTTGTCCATTCCCAGCCTAATATCATCAGATATCTTAACAAGAGCAGTAGTAGTACTATGGCCGGGACGGAAACCAGATTGCAAGGGATTAAGAAGGTTATTGCAGTTTAGAAAGAAGCTAAGTTGGGAGTGGATCAGATGTTCGAGAACTTTAGAGAGGAAAGGGAGAATGGATATTGGGCGAAATTCAGATGGAGAGATGGGATTAGATTTTTTGGGAATGGGTACAATTTGAGCTTCTTTCCAGGAAGACGGTACAGATGTCAATGACACAGAGGCGTTAAGGAGATGGCACAAAATGGGTAGGATTTCATCAAGGATTGGAAGGATCATGTTACGGCTAATGCTATCACTGCCGACCGCATTAGAGGAAATGGATAGGATCGTTTTTTTAACATCACAAGCGGCAAATTGATAAATAACAAAAGGAGCGTAATTAGGTGTTGGAAGAGACGAGAGGTGATTGATAGTAGCACGTTTGTCATTTGCATCAATATGTGACGACGAAGAGAAATGTTGATTAAGGGCGTTAAGATCAATACTCTGAGGGTTAAGATTTTGCTGAGACTTACCAACACCCAATGTACGGAGGAATCTCCAGACTTTGGCTGGATCACCGTTCTCAACAGATTTATGGATATGTTGGCGTTGCGCGTCCCTGCACACTCTATTGCAGCGATTCCGAAGTTGATGAAATTTCTCTTTGTTATGATCACAAGGGTTGTTATGGACTTTGGATTTGGCCAATGCTTTAAGATGTATCAGCTTCTTTATGTCATCAGTTAACCAAGGTGCCGGAAGATGCTTTATTTTTACTGCATGTAAAGGAGCATGGTTGTCATACAGTTGTAGGAGCAGATTGTTAAAACATGTGACTTTATCATCCACAGACTTGGCATTGTGTACTGACGACCAATCGATATGACCAGCATCGTCACGCAAATAGCTTATAGTGCAAAATAAACTTATCTAGTGTATTGGTTTCCACAATTATTAAAATAAGTTGTGTGACACCTGACAGCTTTGTCAGTAGAACCAAATACTTGAACACTTTACTTCCTATCCACAGTACGCAACTACAAGCCCACTAATGTTTGATAATGTTTTACCCAGCCAGAATACATTGACCTCAGAATTAAACCATTGTAAAACGTGCTGAAACCTGATATACTATAAATAACAAATATATTTATCAATTTCAAGCAACGTTTGTTTGTCAGTATTGCTATCCATTATCTAGTATTCCAAATGTTTTCTAGTAATTTACACGAACCAAAAGTTATTGAAATTTATCAGCAAGTGCCAATTAGTATAGATATCGGTCCTGCATTGAAGCATTTTATGTTTTGTGTTAAATGTTTAGAGAATACAGGCTAAGCACATTAAACTATTGTTCTCTTTGGCTGTGAAAAAAACTAAGAAAATGCGTTTTTGATGACAGGTAATGATTCTGTAACGTCTTATTATAGGCAGTTCTGTGAGAGTCGGGCTAGGGAACCCACCAAAGCCAAAATCTTCCTCATTACAACAGGGAAAACAATCAGATCACTCTGTGTTCTCAGTTCCTAAAACTCAAGACTTTGTCCCAAAGACAGATAATGTCATAATTGATCACATTTGCTAAGTTATGACTCGTCTAGTCGGGAAAATGGCAACTGCCAACTACTTCTGGCTGTAATCTCATACTGTATTTTTGAAGTCATGTATGTGATGCCGTTTAGTTGAAAACGGCTCCTTCTTAGAATCTTTCGAGGTCATTCGTCATCCACCCACACTGGGCCAGCGTGTTGAATAATGACCTTGACTCTCTCTCTTTGCGAGAGAAGGTCCCAAGTCCCAGCAGTGAAAAAAATAGCCTGTTGCTTATGCTAGTCTGTATTTTAGAAACTATGTAGGTAATTAGAAGTGCTTTGATATCATTTTAACAGTTTCGACCATGTTGAATGTTATGTCTGCCCTGAAATATTAGTTTGACGGGACTTTTTCTGCACCTAGCCCCTTAATTGCGCCATTGTGCGTGACTCATACTTCTCTACTCGAATCAGCCCAGGCTATCCCAGAAGGCCATCAACCTCTTCAGATCGTAAGAAGCCTCCGCGATTGGAGGCATGCTGCTCGTTGATCTGCCAAGCTACTATCCTGGAATCTTATTCCAAGCTAGAATTATAAAGCTGAATATTTGTCTTTTAACACGCTATCTCAGGAACTACTGGACTGATTTCAAATATTCTTTCACCGTTGGATATGTAGTTCCTGATTGGTATAGATACGAGTATTATGTATCAGGAGCAAAGCAGGGGTAGACCGCTAGTACTAATATTAAAATAGTGCGAAATACCGTTACTAAGAAGAAAAAGTCATGTTAATCTCATCATCATTATAAATAACTTATTGTCTCATTTTATACCAAATTTAACGAGGTCCTGCAAAATAAAATAAAATCTTATTTCTATTTGGTGACTTTGTTTTTAGTTTAGGCCTATGATTGAAGACGCCTTTATTACACGACGACATGCCAGTTTTCTTACGATGTTTTATTCACTGTCAAAGCTATTTTTATAGTATAAAAGGACGGCCTTCCTTCCACTCGACACCACCAAAACGACACCATCGGTGGTGTCGTATGGAATCATTAGTCCATACGACACCATCGGTGGTGTCGTATGGAATCACTAGTCCATACGACACCACCGACTAACTGAGGTTACCTACATATAAAGTTGTTGATATGAAAACTCCAATTAAGTTCAAGCAGTTTCATTAATGAGGTATGTTATTTGATAAAGTTTATTTGTATCTGTCACTCAAATGTTCATCTTGACATTGTTCATTGCAATTTGCATATTATTGTCTTTCCGTCCGAATATTTTAATTTTTCACAATGGCATGGATATTAATACTGACGACATAAAAACTAATGGCGGAACAGCACATCACTACGGTGGTGTCGTATGGACTAGAGATTCCATACGACACCACGGATGGTGTCGTTTTGGTGGTGTCGAGTGGAAGGAAGGACGGGACGAGCCGTACATTTGTATGGTGGTAAGAAAGACCCGCTCTTATTTATAGCAGTGTCATGCAGATATTAGAACATACAAACAACCTTGGGGTGGAGAAAGGATAGGAAATATAAAAACGTGGTGCGCAATAAAGACTATTACTATGAGATAAACGTACATTCTAATAGCATTACACACAAATACTTAAGCTACTCAAAAACATAATACACTAAAAGGTAGGTATATATATATATAAGGTTATTTATCTCTATAACCTGTAATTTTTCTTGAAACATTGCCCTGCAAACCGGAACGCTGTGATGTTTGCGCATCACTGCATGGTTGTGCCAGGACACAAGTTCACTACTCCTATTACAATCAGGTGTCACTTTGTATTTGAGGTAAATAAAACGAGAATTATCTTGGAAGAAAAGTTTATTTACTGAAATATGGCATGCAAAGAACAAAAACACTGTCATGCAACTATTTTTATATATATTTTCGGTTTTTCTTACAACAAAACAATAAATCATGCTGAGTTTATAATAACATGCCATTTAGAAACTAAATAAAAATAAAGCTTATTCCGTAGCTTACAAGACAATATTTTATACATGGTCTGCCGTGTCAACAAAAAAGCAGTTAACCTTATTAACTGTTAGTGTTACTGTGACTGCACTGTACACTGTATGGATTACAAATATATTACAGTCATTCACGAAATAATAAAACAATTCAAAGGTAGAAATAAAAGCTGACAAAGAAATGTATTCAACACAAAAAAAACATAGAATGCTTTGTAAATTGATAAAACTTGATCATAAGTCTTATAATCATTCGATTTAGTATTGATTCCACAATAGAAAACGAAAAAACTTATATCAATAATTTATAAATAAAAAATTATTTAGAATATTGTATGAATTTCTGTTAGCCGCTTTTTAGATCACACAAGGCAGTACTTAACTGACGTGGCACAAAAAAATAGTCCCTATGGTGAAGGTAATTTACAAATCTCAAAAATTCATTTAAAATATTTTACTCATAATATTACATTATTTCAAACACTTTGTGAAATGAAATAAGGTTCTTCAGTAATTGTTTTCTAAAATTTACCTTCAGAATGGGGATTAGGTACTTAAAATAAATAAAATAAGATTCAGTTACTAAAAATAATAAAAAGTGAATGTCCAATTTTAAAAATGCATTTTATTTGACAGGTTTTTACTAAGATTTATCACAGAAATTACGAATTATCTACCTTATTTTTTTTCCTAATTATTTAAATAAAGATTGCAATTTTGCTATTTGCCTTATATTGAAAAAAATATGCCACTTAAAATAATATTCTTGGCATTTCTTAATACGAATGTATTCGTATCGTATCATATTACGTATAAAACATATTAAGACAGAATAACATTTAGTGAATAATAAAAATCTTATGCAGTGTTGCATAATATTTTAATAAATTTTCAAATCTTCTGCAAATTGACCGCCATTTTCTAAATATTTACTCATAATTTTGTCATTTTTTTTAAATAAAATTAAAAGTTTTGAGGTTTTGATGACGTCAAAAATCTCAAAAACACAAACTTGTGGTTGAGAAACATTTTGAAATTCAACGATAAGTAGGTAAATGTATATCAAGTATAAAATTAGATAATCACTAACTAATTATACTTTCATTACAATCAATGAAGATCAAACAAATAACTTTTCGTCGCATGAAGTAAAAATCCTATATTATTTAAGATATACACATTTTTTAATGTATACATAGTTATATACATCACAATGTAATACACAATTCTATAACTTCCTGTTTTGCTACAGTTTTATAGTAACACAAGGTGTCTGAAGAAGATGATGATACATAAAAATGAAGAAAAGTACAAGTTCGCGCTGAGACCGCGACCGGAGACCGCGACAGGCACTTGACATTATGGAATGGTATGGGCGCCAGTTCGCGATGTGACCGGGACACGTGCGAGTGCGTGTCTCGGTCTTCTGTCACGGTCTCGGTACGAACTGGCGTCCACACAATTCCATAATGTTAAGTACCTGTCGTGGTGTCCTGCCGCGGTCTTGTGTCGCGGTCGTCGCGCGAATTAAGCTAGCTAACTAGCAAACATATTTTTTTACGTACGACTAAAGACAAAATAAAAATATACCACTTCAAACGCTTTTTTCCGTTAGCTTTGTTTTTGTTTCATAGAAATAGTTGTTAAGTTTAAAATTATTAATATTATCAGTACTTTTTCCATTTTATGACACCTTGTAACTTCCATAACTGCCACCTTGTAACGTTTTACATTTTTACAATACAGTTTTTATGACAACATTTATTGTGTTGACCGCAATGTGATCATATCCACTCAAAAAGCTAAAAACCATATAAATGCATTAGCAAGAATAGACAATTAATTCATAATTACAGTCTAGGTAAAAATCTTTCTAAACTTGAAGGAATACAATTATATAAAATCTCTAATTCGCTATCATTTTTATTTACACATTTTTACAATTCAGTCCATATAGCGTTATCGTCTTCCTAGGAACATAACAATATATTACAAAGACGAATTCCATAACATTATCCTTAAAACCATATTTGGAAAAAAACACTTTTTTGATCTCAAACATAATCAAAATCTAAATATTAGGTATTGTGTACATTGGCAAATGAAAATTGCAAATTATTTTTTTAAACTTTGGACATTGAAAAGTGACATAAGAAGTGCATCAAAATAATTTGAATATTCTAGTCCAATATTCATCAGATTATTGTCAAATAATCGTCGGAACTCTGACGATCTGACAGATGAAATAGGAATACTATTAATATGAAATCAGTTCTTATAAAGTCTAGGTGTTTAAAATATCAAAAAATAAATATTAAAACCTAGACTTATAGTGTTCCTGACAGTCGAACCCTGGTCCAGGCTTTAAACCGTAAGGATTAAAATTCAAGCGGCTGGAAAGGGAGAAACCTCTCGATTCCAAATTCAGTGCCAAATTAGTAAATGTTCAACTTCTACATAGTTGTTACACATCTGTATAGAATATACCATTATACACCCTGACTGGTGAATTAGCTTCGATATTGGAGGAGAGTCATCTATACTTGATTTTCTTTCGAATTTCTTATTAAAGTAATTAATTTTCGACTCAATGTTCATGAAGCGTAGATACATTATCGATGTTCATAGCGTTGTTTGATATCGTAACTGGCAGTTGTCATGCACCACGCGATTTTTTTCAATATACCAATGACTGCTACCTACTTGTTCGGAGTTAATAGCACAGCAAAGCGCTCCATCGCATGAACATGCGTTGCGATATTTTTACAACTTTTTATTAAGTTTACTTAATATTAATCATAATAATTTGATTTATTTACTTCACAAACAAACGCTTAAATCAATACCTCTATTATCATTAGCGACTCACCAGTCAGCCTGTATAAGATGTGCTGCAATCAAATTGAAAAATAGATTATGGCACACTTTTCTGCCAGTTGATTCAACTCGGTAGAGATCTCTATTATAATTTGGCCTAGAATTAATTTAATCTTAAATCCAATTTATTTTGGACATCTCGTATTGTATACCAATATTAGTAGACCTTCGAATACGAAGAGTGATAACTAATTCTGAGGCCAAGATACAGTAGAGATTAGTCCATCGACACCAGGTTTACTTTTACACCCACCAAACATATTTGTAGAACGGCCATAAGTGTAACTACTGAGTTACGCGAGAGAACATATAAATTGTCCAATTTTGTAATACGAGGCAACAGTTTTCGATCGTGGTGCCATCACTCCATTCTACACATAAGTTGGTTGTATACAACTGGCTGGTGGGAATCTTCCTTTAGCTACACGTGGCTCGCTTGTGACGTCATCCTGTTACCTGTGAAAAATAGACGCAATTAGCTTAAGTGACGCTTCGTGATATTGTTGTGCCTTAAATCACTCCTCGAAATTACGTCGGCTGCCTCTGGGGTGGCAGTTTTTTAAGTGGATTCAGGTTATTAAAGAAATTGCTTTATTAGGCCGTTTCTAGAATATCATACTGTGCTTTGTACTAAGGGTCTTTCATGAAATAATTGAAATAAGTTTGCGAAATACGAAACCTATTAAAACTCAATAAACGTAGGAGTTTCGAATAAGCACTGACTACAGTGCATACTAACTAGGCTGCACTTATGCTATGTTCTGAACATCACTGTGTTCCGTTTTGAAGGGCAATGTTCAGAATGTTTCAGAAAAAATACGAGGAGATGGATCATCTTATTCCTCCAGGTGACGAGCGCAGTGCAGTGCTATGTAGTGATTTGGACTCTTCATATTCCAATAGCTGCGTGTCACTATGCAGTTATGGGCAGGCGTGTTTCTTACCATCAGGCACATATCCTGCTCGTCTCGTCATCCTTTAGTACAAAATAAGTTAAAAAAATGTCTAAAACCAAGCAACAGCCAATATTGTATTCCTTTGCTTGTGACTGCGACGTTTCATGTTTCCGTTCATTTATCACGGAGCTAGTCTGTAAAGTTGTGAACTCTGTGCCAGTGTTGCCAGAAGAGTATTGTTAAAACTCTGCTTATATGCAGGAAAAAGTACCTATTTATCATTCAAGTTATCGAGAGATCGCTTTTAGCGACAAAACCACCGCTTATGACACTAGAAGATATGAGCCATTTTTTTTTATTGTAACAGGCCATGATAAGCAACATGCCTGCCACATAAAAGCACAGTAACACACAGCTATTGGAACATGAATAGTCCAAATCACCAAATTATCTAGCACTACGCTGCGCTCGTCACACAGAGACCTAAGATGTTATATCTCTAAGCTCTGTAATTTCTCTGGAAACATTGCCCTTCAAACAGTATATCGTGCAAAATTAGTGCTGCTTCTATAATTTTAAGTTAATTTTTAGTTTTGTCGGCAGTCCCTATAACTGAAGCAATTTTCTTTAATTTGGGGTTCGTGATTAGCAATAGCAACCAAAATAAACTTTACAAATGGAGCCGAAACCACAGTTCCGAACTCTCATAAATCTAATTGCATCCAAGGAACGGGTTCTAAGAGTGAATAATTTATTGGTGAACGAATATTTATTGACTTTCGTTGAACTCGAGTTTTGTCCTTACGAGTTTTGGTTGGGACTCAAATCGGTCTATTAATTTCGTCCATTATACTAATATTAGGTCCTTACATCTTTTATACATAAAAATGTTATGTTGGTTTGTACGCTTCAAAAACTCAAAAAGTTCTGCACCGATCGAATCCGCATCAAGGATTGTTTTATCTAATTTTTGCATCAAAATGTGCCACAGCGAAGTGTGGAAGAGTACAGCTAGTAATTAATAAATTGGTGTTTTGTCATACTGAATACTTTGATCTCAAATGTCTCATCTTTGGTTAGAAATTCCAATTTCAAATTTGTAAAGCTATTTACTTATACATTTGTGTTATTAAAACCATAATTCATTTGTTTTTTTCCGCTAGTGTTTTTTTCTCTCGGTCACTCGGTTGCTCAGTTTGAAACATGGAAAACTTGAAATATCGCGTTATCTACGAGTACGAGTTAATATTATAACCGTTAATATTATAAAGCCGAAGAGTTGATTTGTTTAAAAAAAGTAATCCCAGGAACTACTGAAGCGATACCGAAGCCAACATTTTTTCACCGTTGGATGTATTCGTAATCCTTTTTCTTTAACTTTTATAGGTTTACACTTTACCGTCATCTCGCTTGATGTTAAACGACGATGCGGTCTACGATGGAGCGTCTTTACCTAGAAGAAACCGATTCACTCTCGATTTGAAGACATAAAGATTGTAACTATCGGGAAGAACCCTCTCAGACAACGTATTCCACAGCCTTGACGTTATTATCACAAAAGAAGTGTCAAATCTCTTCGTTCGTGTCTTTGGAACGTCAACCATGAAACGAGTCGCTTTTTCGAGCTTCGAGCATTCCGATAGAAAAAAGGGCAAGGTGGTAATTAGATCGTGCAAATCAGTCGCTCACTCTCCGAAGTGTATCCTTGAGTGCTATAGACTATATTGTATATACCTATATGCCATGAGCAAAACCGGAGCGGACCGCTAGTTTTCATGTGAAAAATAATGTGGTTGTTACACATTTTAAAATTCACGGACTGGACTAAAGCACAAGTGAGTTATCCGGTCATTTGTATAAAATGCTTTCGTTGAAAATTGCTGCTGTATGACTGGTCTTTTAATTTAGTTAATAGTAAGTTTGTAAAACCGAATGGCATGGGTTCGATGACCACATTTGTGTGATGAATTGGTCAGCATTTATCCCACAACACCATCCGGCCCAAAACTAAGCAAAGCTGGTACTGTGAAAACCAGTGACCATTAAAATGAGTTGAATGTGTGAGTTTAATTAAACAGTTTTATTTAACTTGACCTGTTATTTTCTCCTATCCGTGCACGGTTGCCTGGTAGAGATCGCTCTAAGCTATATGGCCGCCAATTAAATCGCTAAATGTAATATTATAATTTTTTTAGTTTTGTATATTTATTTTGTTGTGGCTTTTTAGTAAAGAGTTTTTGTATTGTATTGTTTTTTTATCCAAATTTAGGAATTACATTTTTACCCTCTTTCCGACGTCAGACTGATTTTAATGTATCGAACACAGCTATAGTTCTGATGATAATACAATTGTTTATCTATAAACCTATTTAACTAAAAAAATATAACATAACATAGACAGCCCACTAAATGTTTCCACTGCTGAGACTAAAGGCCTTCTCTCGCAAGGAGAGAGTCAAGGCTATAATCCACCAAGCTGGGCCAGTGCGGGATGGTGGCAATTTTTTTAGCTCTTACATTTATTTTAAAATTGAAATCAGTTGTCCGCTTCAAAAAAATGTGTGCGTGTACTAGTGTACACACGTAAGAAGTGAAACTTCTTTATGGCCTTATTTTTCGAAAAATGATCTACATGCAACTTTCTAGAAATTGGTTAAATAAAGTTATATTAGATAAAGTTTAAACAAAAGGATTTTATTATCATAGACATGAATACAAATAATACAACCATTTCACTTTACCTTTTTGCTACTAAGATTATTACAGCATTTCTACAATAAATTACATTTAAACTATATTTTTTCATTTTTGTTATTTCGCTTAAGCGACATGCTATCCCTACTCCGTTGGAGAAAGTGAAAGTACTCTTCGTCTGAACCAACCGTGGTAGGGGCAAGAAAAAGATGGCGCGTAACGGAAAAATGTGACGCGTAACCGAAAAATGTGACGGTAAATTTTTTTCCAACGCCGATAAAGAAGTTTCACTTCAAAAAAATTTTTTTTTGTTTAAAAAATACTTATTCGTTGTGGTCCGTGCTTCGTCCTACTTAGTACAGGATTGCTACGTATCTTTGTATGTATCTGCGGCTAAAAATACTAGGTTTACATTTGAATGTGAGGAATTTTAACCGCACAGAGAATCCGGCTAGCGAGTAACCGCAGTGCGTCCAAGTTATGTTTAATAGCTGACTATTGACTTTTGCAATCGTATATGCTTTTTTATTATACATGCTTTAAATAAATACTTAAATAAAAAAATGGCAGTCATAGGAACTGCCGATAGAAGTGAACACTTAGCTCGGAATTACTTTGGAAACTAGGCGGGTGAAACCGGAGGCGGTCACCATGAACATGGCCATCTAGAAATGTGTCAGCACGGGAAATACTGACACATTTCTTGATGGTCAATGGTCATGGTCTCGAGTTTACCCGAAGCGTTCTCTTATCATTGAGCGGGACACTAGAATTCATTTCACAGCCCACGAAAAATCTGTATGTTGCGCGTCAAAATAAGTTTTCACTTCAAAAATGACTATAATTAAGTGCTTTAATTAAAATTGTATTTTTTATGATATATAGTGACAAGACGAGTAGTACATGGGTCTGATGGTAAGAAACAAGCCTGCCATAGCAGCACCGTGTCACGTAACTATTGAAACACGAAGAGTCCAAATCAATACCTAGTATTGCACTACGCTCGTTGCCCTTATGACGAGCGTAGTGCAGTGATATGCCATGATCGGCGTTTTGCTAGCAATCAGTCACATGCCCTATGCTATGATAAAACAAACAAATATAGAAACTTAGGCCATGCTGAAGCAGGATTAGGAATACGATTGATTTTGATAGATGAATCCCATTAACTACATTGTTAACCTTGAACTATTTATTTTAAGGGCTTCATTATACGAGTATTTATAATAGAAGACTTATTTCACTGATTGATATCTAGTTATATTAATTAAGATAAACTCCGTTTGATATTGTTTCATTCCAGTCTAAAATTACCGAGCTGAAATACGTTTTTCTGCGTAATAGAATAACTGGATTTCAATGTAATTGTTCGATTGAAAAACTTTTGTTATTTTATTTCCATGTTTCATTAATTGGAGCGCTTTTGTAGGTATTTTTGTTGCTTTTTTATCATTGTCTGATTAAATGAAAATGGTTGATTGTTTTAAATGGTATACGTATTGTAGAGTAGAAGTAAAGCCATTTTACTCGTATAGTAGTTATTGTAAGCTTTTTAAAGTTATTCATTTATAAGTATTTTTAGTATCACCACTGCTCTTACTACAATTATTGTAAATAGTTTCCACATTAATTAAAAGGTTATCTAGAAAAGACTGATTTAAGCGGTAAGATCGCTTTTTACCCATTTAGATTTTTTTATTTTAATAGCTAATTTGTAGTGCAAATAAAATCTTTTCGTATTGTATTGTATACCTATTAGTAATAATAATAATATAATAATAAAATTTGGTGGACAATTCACACACAACACCATCTGACCCCAAACTTATAAGCTTATGTGATGGCAGCCAGATAGCTGATATAATACTTATATAGTTTTAAATACATACTTATTACACATAGAAACACCCAGACACGGTGCAAGCATTTGAATTCATCACACAAATATTTGCACTGGGTGGGGATCGAACCCACGACCCTCGGCTTCGCAGGCAGAGCTACTACCAACTAAGCCACTAGGCCAGCCAATTAAATCAAGTATTAGTAATACTAGGTAGAATTACTTACTTACGAATCTCTTAAAATAGCTAAGTGGCATTGAGCTATTATGAGCAGGTGTGTCGCTACTGTTAATACGCATGTGAGTAACTTGAACTTACAAGATTTATCCCATCCTAAAAGCATGTAACACGTACGTCACATCCACTACTCCACCGCTGCTTCCAGGCTACGCTTCTACACTAAATTTTGAACAAACAAAAATGTAATCTATTCTAAAAACAAACTACGAGAACGTTCCGCCCCATTACTCTGCTGCTGCTCTGACGTTACGCTGCTGCGATATATTAGCATGTTGGTGACGCGAGAGAATAAGATTTTAGACTTTCCATAAGATATACTTTACAATAAATACTTTACAATCATTTGCCGGAAAATATTAAAACCATCTCTAAAAATTAATATTTGAAACAAAAATGTATTTTAATCCAGAGGAATGTATACTTACAGCATGAATATTTATATAGTAGGCGAATATTTAATTTTTAACTACGAATAGTATTTATGTTTTTATGACGCTTACGAGCAAAGAGGGTTTAAGTTTACAAGTAATTGACTCGTAAGACTATATATACATGTCTACTTCTATTACCACAATAATATATAGATATAATTATAATAGACCAAATGTCCGCCCCGGCTTCGCCCGTGGTACATATATAGCACTCATCAGGATCACGTACATATACAACGGTGAAAGAATTTTTGAAATCGTTTCAGTCATTCCTGAGAATATCGCTTTCAAATAAAAAACCTCTTTAGCTACCTGCTACGCCACCTGTCGGAAATTGGTCATGCCAACTCAGATTTAGAAACAAATTTGATTAGGAAAGGTTCAATGACGCAATCTTAGACACATGCTGTCATGTCAAAACACGGTCCGAAAACTCTCAAAAAGAAAGATTTTTCCCGTTTTTGTTACATTCTTGATTCATGCTCCGCTGCTATTGATAGTAGAGTTATGTTTTATAGCCTTCGTTGATAAATGGACTATCTAATAGAAAAATAATCTTTCAATTCGGACGAGTACTTCCCGAGATCCTAGCGTTCAAACAAACAAAGAAACTCTTCAGCTTTATAATATAAGTATAGATTGTAATGCTATACATTATTTTATGTATTTTTGTGATGTACATTACTTTATATTTTCAATGTAATTATATTATTTTGCAAACGACGAGATATATTAATACTATGCTAAGCAATTGGTTTCTAATGCAATTGGTTACTGATTTTAATGTATATTTTTAATTTGTTAATAAATGTTATCTTATATATTCCATAAGATTTTGCCCTACCTAAAAGTGCTCCAAGTTTTGGCAAACGATTTTTTTCACTTAAAAAATGCTAGTTAACAAAACGCAAAAAACGAACATGTCACAAACCACCATGCTTAGAAATAAAAGATCATAATACCTTCAATTACCTGAAGGCATGACAACTGAACTCCTCACAAAAGAGTAGGGTGGAGGTGCTGGGGTCGACGCCGGTTTCGCTGTATGGACCTGACCTCCGTATCCTAAAGAAAAATGGAGATGTAAGCATAAGGAGCCCACTAAATGTACCTAGCCGGAAGCCGACTAAAAAAAAAGCTAATTACAATGTCAAGTCGATTACAAGCAGAATCCCAACCGACAGAAATCGGACTAATACTAGAGTTAGTTTGTTCCCAACTCCCCCTATTTTCTTTTTCTTCTCCTAATCTAAGATATTTGCTAAAAAAAAAGGAACCAAAATGACAAAGGTCACCGGAACCTGTGGCGAGGTTAATTTAAGGAAAAAACTAAATGTACCCTTAGACTATGTGCTTTCTCTCGCAACAGAGGGAAGGCCATAATCCACTACGCTGGCTCAATATGGGTTGGTGATCGACACATGATCTTGTAAGATTCTATGAGGATTCACGATGTTTTCCTTCGCCTCTTTTTAAGTTAGCAGCAACGCATGACTTCGAAAAGACAGTGGTGTGTGGGATTCGAACCCACAGCTCCGGATTGGATTCTCCCGACTAGACCAGCCGTGATTTTAGAGAAATGAAGACATCACGTATAACATTACTTTGCTATGACTTTTATTAATATAGTACTTTTATCTCACAAAAAAGTTGCAAGCTTTACATGTAGTGACGATGTTCACAAACACGATGTGAATGTGTGTGTGAATGTGACCGCGTACGCTCTCAGTACTCCCCGAGACGCGGGTGAAGGTACTTGTTTTCACGCACACATATTTACACATACAGTATTGGTTTCACACACACATACTTAGCGTGATTTACACTCAGTCATCACAAGGAAGAATCGCGTTGCTTACTGAGATAAAACTACTGTAGCAAAGAGTGACACTCCTGCGCCTACACTTGTAAAAACACACAGAAATGCAGGCAATCTTCGTACCTAAAACGTTAGGATTGTAAGTCAGATGTTCTTGCTACCACCAGAGCTTCACAATTGATTGAAACTCATAGAAAAGGAAAAAGTAACTACTAAAAAATGATTTAAGATAACGAACGTTATAAATACACATAGACACTTACCAAGCGTACTGTTCCTCAAATAGGGATTCCCATACGTGGCGGCGTATCTGAGGTCTACGCCACCTTGGTTCTTTGCGGTGGGCTGAGCGTAAATTGGCGTAGGTGGTGCTGAAAAGAAAATTATGGTTAGCTTTTTATCATGATATCATGATTTTCAAGTTTAGTGTAAAAACAGTACAAAATTTAAATATATTATTGAAATTAAACTGGTAGTACTTGACGATGTTCATTTGTCAGAATTTGTGTAGACTATTGGTTATGTTGGATTTGCAGATCCATAATATTGTCGACTAGTATTACTTACTGTTGTTGTTCTAATATTATTACCATATAAAGAAATCATAGTTATTCGAAGCATTATTTCTCAACGTTGTTGTTTACTTCCTGTTGTCCACGCCAACAAGTAAACACAAGTTGTTGTAACATCACTTATATTAGTATTTCTTTTAACTTGGTTGTACACATTACCAACAACTTGCTATTGCTGCCGCCAATACGCAGCCCTAAGTTGTTGATTGCCTCATTTTCCTCAGGTTTCGGTCATTAAAAATAGTAAGCTTTGCAAGTTATTGCTATATACATGTATTATTTACACTGTTATTAACTTACAGCCGTCAACAAGTAAAGCCGAGCTTTTCATTGGTGTTAGCAATGTCTGTATGTGGTTATTTAATGGTTAATAGGTGTCACTATGAACTTATTGTTGTCGCAGCCATTTTGAAGGCAAATATTAAAATGCGACTTTTGTCAGGTTTCGTTCGTTGTAAAAAGTATGTACGAGTTATTGCTATTTATTCTCCAAACTGTTGTTAACTAGTCGTTTTAAGCCAAAGTTGTCCGTAAAATTTTATACCTACATGGTTATATACTATATAATTGTACTGCTATCTTTGAACTCAACAAGTCACTGCTATATATATTATTCTTCACACGGTTGTTAACTTACCGTTATCACCGCCAACAAGTAACCCCAATTTATTTGTAGCATCAATGTTATCAAGCTTGTTTAGTTTGCGTGTTGTTTCTATATCTACTTACTGTTGTCACCGCCAACAAGTAACCCCAATTTGTTTGTAGCATCAATGTTATCAAGCTTGTTTATTTTGTGTGTTGTATATATATCAACTTACTGTTGTCGCCGCCAATAGGTAGCCCCAAGTTGTTGATCGCATCAGTCTCGTCTAGTTTCGTTCGTTGCAGGGAGTTGCTCTGAGAGTTGTTGCCGGCTGACAATGGAAGCGTCGATGCTGTATCGATGCTACGTGTCAGGGACCCTTGGAGGGACCTATTTGGAGAGAATAAATATCTTAACATCTCTATATATAAAAATGTTATGTTGGTTTGTGTACTCTTCAAAAACTCAAAAAGTTCTGCACCGATCGAGCTGAAATTTTAGAATGATATATAATACGCATCAAGGATTGTTTTTATTTAATTTTTGCATCACAATGTGCTACAGCAAAGCGTGGCAGGGTACAGCTAGTTAGTAATTAAAAATTGCAAAAAACCTTATTAAATTAAAATTGCAAATAAAGACTTATTACGGAACATTTTAATTATGTAACATTTTTACTATATTTATTATTATGTTACGTTTTTACTATATTCACTCATTTATTTCCTTTCTTAGTTTCTAAGTTTTTTACAATACACATAAAAAATATAAACATTATAAAAACTTAAAAACTAGAGTGCCGCCAGCAGCGGGGCAGGGTCCAACCTACCGGTGGTTAGGTTACTATATTTATTATTATTACATTTTTACTATATTTTCTCCAAACATTTCTTGACAAACATGTATACGACCAAGTCCATACATAACATAGAATCGACTCTCTTGTAACACACCACTCAGCCCTATCTTAAAGATTAAAAAATACCAGAGGCCATCTAACGCAAGTCTCTTTAAAAAAACAATATAGGCTGATAAGTATGATGCTTTCTCAATGCCTTTTCTTTTTCTAATAGATGGAGCGATTGATTCACTAAACTTGCAAAATTGAATCATAAAAAATCCATTCAAGCAACGTATTCCACATAGACTAGCTGATGCTAACATCTGCGGTCACCTGCCATAATAATGAGACTTATTATGGCATCCTTTCTCAAAAAGGTATATAGCACATCCTACTTACTACTGCCACTGTATAAAGAAACACTACCAGTAGTTCATGGCTTTTGTTGATCTTGTGAGAAACGCCGATAATGTCAAGACACGGGTAGTATTGTCGCAAACAAAAATGCTTATTACCATAATAAAATTAAAACATACGGAAGACGTCAGCCCTGAGCCGCGCTCCTGCAATACTAACATTGTGATGTAGGCAATGCAGGAGCGCGCTTCCCGCGTCTCACCCCGCACGCCCCGCACGATTGCTCCGTCTAGACGGCTTCGTCGAACGACTGTTTGAGACTGTGATACTACTGTACCTCAATGTTAAAGTACTTAAATTTATATGTTTGTTACTCAGCACGTTGTTATAAGATACGACTAAAGTCATTAAACTTAAATTTTAAACTCAGATAATTGTATTAATAACACGTAGACTACTTTTCTTCTCAACAAAAATGTAGAGTTCCTTGGGAATAACCATCTTCTAAATTCGTCTCTAATGAAGTAGCAGACATATTTTATGTCCGTTTAAAAATAGTTTATACTCTTTTGTAGGTTAACGACTAGTGCGACACTGCCTAAAAACCCTTAACAAGTTTATTTCAGTCAAGCATAAAACCTTTTTCCGGCATACTCCCACGCGGTACCACCCACATGGTCTCACTTAATTAGTACTATAGTGGTTTTATAAATAGATCAAGTAGAATAGGCGAACGTTTTTGGTGTTTCCACGAACGCTGATATTGATACGCTCATAATTTGAAACATGTTTTGTTATGCAAACATAATTACTTATGAAGTACGCTTGTTTTCTTATGTAAACGCTACTAGTATACAGGACTTATTAACTATTTAAAAACAATATAAACCGAACCTAATTGTAAAGAAATAAAACTTAAAATAGGAAAGTGCCTGGTTGTCAGGTTTTTTTTTTTAAATTTCGTTCCTTCTACGCATTCTACGCTTGAAATGATTTTTAAAGTTACCTATATTTATTTTGGTGCATTAGGAAAAAAAATAGAGTAAGCTCTATTTGCGTTCTACACTGGAACCATGTCAGAAATGGTACCATATAAGTATCTACATACGTACGTAGTAGGCCATAATCCACCACTGGCCAAGAGCGGGTTAGTGGAAAAAATAAGCAGTTCAAAGCACCCTAAGAGTGAAATAAGTCGCTGGTCTTATTGTTCCCTCAGAGATGCAATCTAGAACTTATTAAGGTGAGTGTTTGGGTATTTTCTAGGTCGACCTGCGTCATTTTTGACCACACTGTCGCGTACCAACAGGCAAATTGGTTGTCAAACGTGGACCTATGGGAGATAAAAACAATGTAGATGTGAAATGAGTACAAACTTACGTACCTATTTCCAGCAATATCTGTCGGTGACTGCACTCGCAAGTTAGGCGGTGGCGCGTATCCTTGAGGGTAGTCGTAAATATATGCAGCCGGGGGCGCCTGCGAAAATACACTTTATGTACTCGACATAAGATTTACAATACTTTTCATTCTTATGAAAATATGTAGGTACCTTATTTAATGAATTATCTGACGGCTCTAGTGATTCTAAAACTACCCTATCGTAACAGATCATTTATAAGTAGATAGACAATCTGTATTATTTTTTACAAAAAAAAAATGAATTAGTAAAAATATCTGTCTATTTCACAAAAAAATACTTAATTTCTTTGAAGTAGTACTACTATAGCCTTATTAGCGGTACTATTTTTGAACCTAAACTTCATCAACTGGCATTCCTTTAAAAAAGGCAACTCCTCTAGACTAAAAGTCTTATTTGGGCTATGATTTATTAAAAATTAAAAACGAACTAAAAATATGCGTTATTATAAGATTAATTAGACTAGTCATTATCATACTTGTGCTGTACTAACGAGTTGATGTATTTTATCTCAAATATGGCAACTTCAATGTAATTCAAGTCGAATTGGTCTGATATTTAGGTACCTGGTATAAACAGTATGTTCTACGAGTAAGATTTTTTTAAATAAACGAGACGAGCAGTACATGTGCCTGATGGTAAGCAACATGCCTGCCACATAACAGCACAGTGACACGCAGCTATTGGAACATGAAGAGTCCAAATCATTACCTAGCACTGCACTGCGCTCATCATCCAGATATCTAAGATGTTTCATCTCTAAACCCAGTAATTTCTCTGGAAACATTGCCCTTTAAACCGGAACACAATAATGTGACACTAAACATTACTATTTGGTGGTAGAATAACTGGCAAAGGTGTGGTACTTCCCTAGGCGGACTCTGCTAGGAGTCCTACCTCTACTAAGATTACATCAAACAAGAAGAAAACTTAAGTACCTTAAAATAGGCGTCATTATAGGCTGGATCGGAGTAGTCGTTGCTGTATCTGAACTGCATCAGAGGATCATCGTGCCTCATATGGGGCAACTTCACTGGACCGGCCAGGGGGAGGCCAGCGCCCGGTTTGCTGTCTGACCGTTCTGAGCTGGTGTACTCCTGCGAAGAATTTGAGAATTTAAATAAATCTAGTTTGCTTTGTTAACGTCATATGGAATACACTTTAAAAAAGCAATGAAGTATCATTAGACGGTTATTTCAGCTGTACCAGCGACGGGAACAACGGTCTGTTTCAAAATTTGAGGTCACAGATGGTATTTTGACCAAGCAACGTCTATGACAAATTTTAAGAGTAGAGTACAAATTGTAAGAGTACAAGTTCATCATTACCACATTTTTTTTTTAACTTTTATAGGTTTACACTTGACCGCCATCTCGCCTGATGTTAAACGACAATGCGGTCTACGATGGAGCGTGTTTACCTAAAAAAACCGATTCACCCACGATTTGAAGACAGAAAGATTGTAATCATCGGGGATAACCCACTCAGGCAACGTATTCCACAGCCTAGACGTTCTTATCACAAAATTAGAGTCAAATCTCTTCGTTCGTGTCTTTGGAACATCAACAATGAAACAATGTCGCTTTTTCGAGCTACGAGCATTCCGACAAAAAAAAGGGCAAGGTGGTATCAGATCATGCAAACCAGTCGCACACTCTCCGAAGTGTATCCGAAAAAAAAAACCGATAGGCTAGCAATTTTTCGGCGATGTTCAAGACTTTGAAGTCTGTTTCGCACAAGAGTATCATTACCTATGAACCTTTTGGCACGTCTCTCGATCGATTCCAGTGCCTCCAGCTGATACTTAGCTGATCCATCCCAAAGGTGCGAACAGTTTTAACATTGAAGAAAAATGTTGAAGGGGAAGTCGTCATCATCATTCTGTCCTAGATCCATGTTGGACACCTTTCTGGCATACCTGTTGGGCCATGGTATGCCACACAGTTTTTAAGTTTTATCCTGAATTTTTCATATCCTGGCACTTATTGATACCCTTTGTCGAGTTTAAGGGTGACCTGTGCTATGTTTGCTGATTTGTGGTCTTAACTGCATACATTTAACACAATGGGTTTTGATTCTGCACCAGTTGTGACCAGCCCATTGCCAGTTTGGTAACAAATTGATTATGGTCACTCACCAGTTCATAGCTACCATCACTCCCAGGCAGCTGTAATTTAACGTCACTGATGTTTGAGCTCCTGTCACTCTCTTTATAATCTCCTGTCACTGTGACATCAGGCTTCTCACTCATCTGGTTCTTTCTTCTTCTTCTATGACAGATGACGACGAGCGCAATAAACGCGGAGAATATGATGATGCCTGATGTCACTCCAGCGAGAATGATGAAGAGAGGAAGGGTTTCTGAAAAGATTAATTAAGTTTAGAATACAATATAAACTATTTACTTAGTATGATTGACCCTTTTGAAGAGTTAATAACCACCTTTCCCAAAAGTGTTTATCAAATTACTTAAGTGTGATTGCAATTTTAATTGAAATTACGTACGTTTTGTGTATTGTTCGGTGTCTTTGCTAACTATCTGTTAAAAAAGAGAAGATGTACTTCTACGTTGTATCCACAAAAAGCTTTTACTACAAGCTGAGGATTCTTCTTATTTATTACAAGCCTAAATTGTCCTACTGCTGGGCAAACTCCTCTTAAGCTTTGGCTACACAGTTCTTTAGATTTATGAGTAGTTGACGTTTCGACGTTCCAGTGTGTAAAATTAGACATTTATTGCTCAATCAGTTGGAACGCCTGTATAGATTGGATTGAAATTAAGAACTAATTTAAGATCATAATTTGCAATAACACATTACTATCGCGGGAAATTTTTGAAGAATGGAAACCACGCATGAAATTGCTGGACTTCGCTAGTATACAACTATTTTGTTTACTCACTCAAAGGTTTTAGAGTGATTCCAGCGTTGGCATTCCCATATTCGTTGGTGACGCTGCAGTTGTATAAGCCATAGTGCTTGGTTTGACTGGCGCGGATCACCAAGCTTGATTTGATGACGCCGTCTGGAAGGCTCTCTTGTAGTGTTGCATAGTCCTGGACATAACAAGTTGGTTAACTTATGGAAACTGTTCGAAGTGACTTATATGATTATACTAGAAGGATTAACTGCACTTCAAAGAATGCGTTATTCTAATGGATATAAGTGTTTCTAAATTTTTTTTAGTATGGAGTGACACGACAGGACATGTGCCTGATGGTAAGCAAAGTACCTGCCACTAATAATGGAACTGCACTGCGATCGTCATCCGGAGACATTAGGTGCGATATCTCTTAGCCCAGTAATTAATGGAAACATTGCCCTTTAAACCGGAAAACAGTAACATTCGGACACTACTACTTGGTGGCGGAATAACCGGCAAATGTGGACTCTGCAAAGAGCTCTACCACTATAAAACGCTAAAGTATGTCAGTATGCACGAATATTCGTTATTCTTTCACGTTTAACTAAAACTACAGAAAGGATAAAAATGAAATGGTACATGAATAGAAAAGTCACTGCTAGTTTGTATCATTTTGAAGGGATTTACAATGGCTCTTGACTTTGGAAGTTACGGCTGGTCTAGTAACTTACGGCTGGTCTAGAAAGTTACAGCTGGTCTAGTAAGTTACGGCTGGTCTAGAAAGTTACAGCTGGTCTAGTAAGTTACGGCTGGTCTAGAAAGTTACAGCTGGTCTAGTAAGCTACGGCTGGTCTAGAAAGTTACAGCTGGTCTAGTAAGTTACGGCTGGTCTAGCAAGTTAAGGCTGGACTAGTAAGTTACGGCTGGTCTAGAAAGTTACAGCTGGTTTAGTAAGTTACGGCTGGTCTAGCAAGTTAAGGCTGGACTAGTAAGTTACGGCTGGTCTAGAAAGTTACAGCTGGTCTAGTAAGTTACGGCTGGTCTAGAAAGTTACAGCTGGTTTAGTAAGTTACGGCTGGTCTAGCAAGTTAAGGCTGGACTAGTAAGTTACGGCTGGTCTAGAAAGTTACAGCTGGTCTAGTAAGTTACGGCTGGTCTAGAAAGTTACAGCTGATTTAGTAAGTTACGGCTGGTCTAGCAAGTTACGGCTGGACTAGTAAGTTACAGCTGGTCTACTGGTCTAGTAAGTTACGGCTGGTCTAGAAAGTTACAGCTGGTCTAGTAAGTTACGGCTGGTCTAGAAAGCTACGGCTAGTAAGTTACAGCTGGTCTAGTAAGTTACGGCTGGTCTAGAAAGTTACAACTGGTCTAGTAAGTTACGGCTGGTCTAGGAAGTTACAGCTGGTCTAGAAAGCTACGGCTAGTAAGTTACAGGTAGTCTAGTAAGTTACAGTTCGTCTAGAAATTTACGGCTGGTCTAGTAAGTTACAGCTGGACTAGTAAGTTACGGCTGGTCTAGAAATTTACGGCTGGTTTAGAAAGTTACGGCTGGTCTAGTCGGGAGAACGGCGACTGCCGATCCCGAGACCCCGGTTTTAAAACCACCACCACCACCGTCTTTTCGAAATCATATGTGTAGTCCCGCTAACTTAAAACGGTGAAGGAAAACATCAAGAGGAAACCGACATGTACCGAAAATCTTTCGAAGTTATGTGTCACCCACCAACCCACACTCCGTTAGCGTGGTGGATTATGGTCTTAACTCTCTTCTTGGGAGAGAAAAGCCTGAGTCCCAGCAGTGGGATCATTTAGTGGGCTGTTTATGCTTGATTTTGGAATATCGTAGAAAATGCTTAATACCTAATGTAAATTTATTGACTAGGCATAAGTTACTAGTATCATGGATACTTACGGGATCGTGTATAGCACTGATTTCTCTGCCCTCGAAGTACCACCGAATGTCGTCAGGTTTGGGAACGGATAAGGCCGCACATTCCACTCTTACTGTCTCTCCTTCTGTTCCGATCTGAGTGTGGTTTGACAAGATCTTGGGTGTTCCTGTGAAATGTTTCTAATAAATACGTATTTGCCATATTTTGAACAATTATAAATGTAGTCATTCAGTCATTATAATGGGTTGGTTTGTTATACCAGAGGCATAATGTTTTCACCTTTTTTTAACTATTATAGGTTCACAGTTGTCCGCCAACTTACTTGATGGTAAGCAACGATGCGTTCTACGATGGCGTTTGCTTCTTTATAAATACAGGGTGACGAGACGCGAAAGACATTTGTGCCTGGTAAGCAACACACCTGCCCGTAACAGTCAAGCTCGACGCAACAATTTGAACATGAAGAGTCTAAATCACTGTCTCGCACTCCACTGCGGGCGGTGATATTAAACGCTTAGCCTAGTAATTTTCATTGAAACATTGTCCTTTATACTGGAACAAAGTTATGTTTGCGCAGTTCTTTTCGGCGGTAGAATAAATGGCAAAGGTATGTATGGTATTTCCCCCTTCGGACTCTGTAAATAACCCTACCACTGAAAAGTGAGTGACCCAATAAAAGTGATATAAATTGTTGGTTTCTTGGTTACCTCCTCAAAATTTTCAGGTTTCTGGATTACCTATAAAGTTATTTATCTTATAGGTTTTCTTATTAGTGGTTCGTACAATAAATTGACAGGCTTTGAAAGGTACACATACCTTTTATAAACACGGTGGCTTCGCTCTCTATTTCTGGGTATCCCTTGACAGTAGCCTTGCAGATGTAACGTCCAGCTGTTTCGTTGTTCACGAACACCCGTAGATTGGGGGCCTTCCCCTTGACCTGCTGAGGAATACTGGATGGTCATGTAACGTGTAAAGATTTCTTTATTCTTTATAAAAATTAATCAACCAATCAATGTTTTTGAGTATACTAAATGTTGACTTGATGAGAAATTAGCAAAAGGTAACTAATTTCAATTTTGTAATACCATGTCTGTATACTAAGTAAGGTAGAAGCTGGAGATCCTAACTGTGTGCAAAACCAAATATCTATAACCAACCTAGTCTTCACAGGCCATGGTAAGCAACATGCCTGCCACATAACACATAGAACACACATAACTGGTTGGTGTAGTCGGGAGATCGGCGACTGCCAACCCGGAGCATTTGGTTTGAATCCCACGCGCATCACTATATTTTCGAAGTCCCTAGCGTAATCGGTGAAGACAAAGATCGTGAGGTAACTGGCATGTTCCTAGAATCTTTCCAGATCGTGCGTCATCCACTAACCCGCACTGGACCAGCGTTGCGGATTATGGCCTCAGATCTCCTGGATCTCCTTGTGAGGGAAGGCCTTGTGTCACAGCAGTGGGCACATTTACTGGGCTGCTTATACTATATCTACCTATGTACAGTTACTATAACATTTCTTTTCAAACCGAAACACACAGGATATTACAGTTTGGTGACAGAATAATTGGCAAGGATTTAGTAGATAAGCAAAGCCGCCTGGTACTTCCCTAGAGGGACTCTGTAAAGAGTACCAGTACAAAATAACAGCAAACATTAATAATGAATCAAGCAGTGAAGGTTTGGTTTGGACTATTACCTAGTGAATCCAGTATGGCATCATTGTTGCATGAAATGAATGAAAATGAGATTTAGAACATTTCTATCGCTCACGAAGAAATACTTAAAACCCTAGATGAGTAACGAATCTACAACAAGAGTTTAAGATGATTGTTGACGAGCGATATCATATATGTAGCTGCTAAATATAACCTTATGGAGCCGACAAAACAAAACAAAGTCTCCATATTTTGTTTAAGATCAAAAAAAATAAAAAATCCAATAGGTAGTCAAAAAATACAAGGCGACAAACAAATAATAATGAGCTTGCCAGTTAGATTTAAAAAAATAAAGTAAACGCTTTTATTCTACTTCAGTACTTAAGAAAAAATCCCAAATGTATATTATTTAGAAGTTTTGAGTGACGTCAACTCATTGTACGATGTCTACAAAGGTGTGACGTCACAGCCTGACACTCTGGATCACAAGTTTGATGATCCACCCTTTGTTTTAAAAAAAAAACATATTTTTTCGCAATCCACATACAGGATTAATAAGAATGGTATATTTTACCCAGTCATCATCCATCACCGGATTATTGTCAAATGCAGTGCTAAAGTTGGTCATAATATTGTTTTTTTTAGACCTATAACATCCGGCTGAGATCCTTCCACTACCTATCTGACATTCAAGTAAGCGCCGAAAGTGCAGTACCTTAAAGAAGAATAAGAAAAGACATGGAGCCATAAAACCTCCATCATGGTATTCACTTACCCCGATCCGACCCGGTTCGTGGAATAGCCAGCGTATCTCCGGCTTCGGTTCACCATCTACGTCACAGCTGAGGGTCACGTGGCTCCCGGCTTTGGCTTCCACGTTCTGCGGCCTCGTGCGGAACGTTGGTGGATCTAGGATGTACGAAATAAGGTTATTCATAAATCAGACTAGTTTAGTTGTGGTAGGACTGTTTGTAGTGTCCGTCTGCAGAAGTACCAGCGCTTTGCTAGTTATTCTATTGCCAAGCAGTGATGAACATCATTATGTTCTTGGAAAATTTGAAGGGCAATGTTTCTAGAAAAATTACAGGGCAAAGAGATGGATGATGAAAGCAGCGCAGTACTAGGTAATGTTTCGGACTCTTTATGTTCCAGTAGCTGTACGACACTGTGCTGTTATAGGCAGGTATGTTGCTTTCCATCAATATCATGTCCAGATCGACCCGTTACCCTACGATAAAAAAAATTGCATTGATGGACTCCCAACTGAGCCTAGTATTTTGTGATGGATATGATTCGGGTGTTTTCAAATCAAGATTATATCTATTTTTTTTTTAGTTCTATCGTTTTTCAAAAAGCAAATAAATAACTTTAAATTAAATTCACGCAAGCAACTAAGTTCAACAAAATTACTGAACTAAATAATTTGGTCGTCCAACTAAACATTTTCAGAGTTGGTCAAAGTAAAAGTTGTGGAACCGTTTTTAGCCTAACACAAATATTCCGTGAAACATAGAATATTTCAAAGCGGTAGAAAACTTCTATTTATATATCAAACAATCACTCATCGTGGATGAGCAACAAGACGTAATACGCCGCATCCAGTATTGACGTCATGGCTCCGTGGGCGCCATCCAATTTTATGCGATTTTTATATGTTTACGGATTCTTGCGGATAATTCACACTTTTTTTTTAGATATTTAAGTGGATTAGGAAATAAATCGATAGAAACATTTTATTGTTTACCCAAAACAAGAAGAAACTATGATTTGTATGTACGAAAAGTGTTGTAGACTGCGATAGTGGTGCCGTTTTTTAGCAAGCTATGTAAGTTTGTTATAAAAAGCATTGAGGAAAATGGCCAAAAACTCAATAATAACTAAAAAGTTACTGTAGAAGAGATTGCTATAATATCTCCTTTTGCATTCAAAATATTTTGTTGTGTTACCTTAACTACTAACGAAATAGTGGCATTTCGTCAAAATCAAATTTAGCAAACAATTTTGTTTGATTTTACCAACGATATAAATCAAAAGATGTGCCCTGAGTACCTTGAAATTGTTATCAAACTGCGCCTCTGTATGTAGCGTAAGTGGTTTGCAACTACCAATCTACTTGACCCATAGAATCGCTAGCGGCGAGGTATGTTGTAGTTCTGTGAACGTCTCGCGTTCACCGGTTTTTGCAACCGACTATAACGAAAAGAGTGAGTTCACTCTTCCCAACGATAACTTAATTCCGTTCCCTGAAGATTGGGAGGATACGTCAATTGATTTATATTTATGAATTTTACAAAAACCTTTAAAGTTAATTTATATGAAGCCACTTCCGAAGTATAAATCTTCCAAACTGGGGAAGTACCACATCTTTGCCAGTTATTCTACCGCCAAGCAGTAATGTGCAAACATTATTGTGTTCCGGTTTGAAGGGTAATGTTTCCACAGAAATTACAGGGCTTAGAGATATAATAACATCGTAGATCTCTGTGTGATGAGTGCAGTGCTAGGTAATGATTTGGACTCTTCATGTTCCAATAGCTGCGTGTTACTGTGCTGTTATGTGGCAGGCATGTTGCTTACCATCAGACACATGTCCTGCTCCTCTCGTCACTAATTATTAAAAAAATAATATATATCTATTCACAATTGGAGCTAGCGTAACATCCATCCAAAAACAAATGAATTTAGGACCTCCGTCTTTTTTGAAGTCGGATAAAAACATTACTTACAAGTAACATCTAGAGTAACTTTCGCTTCGCTTTTTCCAACAGAGTTGCTCACTTCACACTTGACAACGGCGTTGCTGTGTTGACGAGTTACATTGAAGATGATCTGAAACAAAACACAACTTTTTCAACCATTTTATCACAAACTTTTTATTGACGTGACAACGTCTAATCGATGAACGCCGGCTGCACGAAAACGTGTCCCGTTATGTCCCGTTACGTTAATTGTACGCTTGCGCCGCATCTGTCAATGTTTTTAACCCCCGACCAAAAAAAGGAGTGTTATAAGTTTGACGTCGATGTCTGTCTGTCTGTCTGTGTGTGCGTCTGTCTGTGGCACCGTAGACCTCAAACGGATGGGCCGATTTCGATGCGTTTTTTTTTATTTAAAGGTTAATATTCGTGTGGATGTTCTTAGCTATAATTGGTTAATATCGATTCAAGATGGCCGCTTCCATAAAATGGCGGACAAAATATTTCTTCACAACCTACCTCAATATGGGTATCAAATGAAAGGGCTTGACTAGTAAAATACTATAGCCCTATGAAAAAATTCAAATCCAAGATGGCCGCCACCACAAAATGGCGAATGTTTTTTCACTATTACCGCAATATGGGTATCAAATGAAAGGGCTTAACTAGTAAAATACTATTCACTATAAAAAATTCAAATCCAAGATGGCCACCACCACAAAATTCGAAATTATATTATTTTTTTGACTACTGCCTAAATATGAGCATCAAACGAAAGGGCTTGACTAGTAGCATACATGTCACTACGACAAATTTCAAATCCAAGATGGCCGCTGCCACAAAATGGCGAAAAACATATCTTTTTTTAACAACTCCCTTAATATGAGTATCAAATGAAAGGACTGGACTAGTAGAATGTTGTACAGATAACAAATCTGAGGTAGTCGGGGGTTAATCAAAATTTTTAATTTTGTTCTTGTTTATGACGTCGTCACGTTAAACTATCGTCCGTAAACCATCCGTCTTTACAGACAACCATAGTTTACATAATATATTTTTATAAAGTTCACACAGATCGCATCGAGAAGGTTCAAAGAAAGTGTCTTAAAATGTTGTGCTGCAGACATGGGCTGAAGTGCAAACTTACATCTTATGGCGATAGACTATCTAAATAGATCTAAATTTAAGCTGTTGAGAAAATAATTCATGGGTACACAGACTCTCCATCTCTTCTCTCTTTCCTTAACTTAAATACCATACCAAGGTTACGCAATCCCCACTCCATAATATTTATTCTACAGAAAAAGCATGACTCATTGTCCCGTAACGCTCATTGTCCCGTTACGTAAGGGTAAATTATTTTGTTTAATGTTTTTTTAAACACAGTAATAGAGATGATATCTGTCTGTATTTTATTAAGTCTGTCAGGTACTTAGATAATGGGAAATTTTGGAACACGTATTTTTTATTTTATCAAATTTTTTAAAATCGACAAAGGCACAGATCATCAAACTTCCAGAGTGAAGTTGTGACATTAATTTACGTCTTTGTAAATATCTTACAATTAAATTACGTCACTCGAAACTTCCAAACATTGTATCTTCGTATTTTCTTATTTTTGAAATGAAAAAAAAAACATGTACCTACCTACCTACCATCTTATTTTTCATAATGTAACTTTTAGATTAGTTGCGTTCTTTAGTAGTTTTAGTTGTTGTTTATATTATTACAAGTAAAAATAGTAGTAGTTGTAGTTGTAGTGGTAGGACTCCTAGCACGAGTTCGCCTGGGGAAGTACCACACCTTTGCCAGCTATTCTACCGCCAAACAGTAATGTGAAAACATTGCTGTGTTCCGGTTTGAAGAGCAATGTTTCCAGAGAAATTACAGGGCTTATAGATATAACATCTTAGATCTCTGTGTAATGAGCGCAGTGCAGTGCTAGGTAATGATTTGGGCTCTTCATGTTCCAATAGCTGCGTGTCACTGTGCTGTTATGTGGCAGGCATGTTGCTTACCATCAGGTACATGTCAAGCTCGTCTCGTCAAAAAAAAAGGATGAATTCACCATAAAGATAACATTGTAGTACATAGATAGTCTAAAACAAAGAGTTTACATATACTGGGTATAGAGTTGGCACAATGTATATGTAATGTAGTATGTGTAAACTCTTTGGTCTGGAATATCAGATGGCTGTTTTATCTCTATTATTATATTTTATTGTTATTCTCGTTACTTGCACAGGCAAGTAACGGAACTCGGAACTACGCGGCTAAAACCGCGAACCACTGCTAGTAGTTTGTATCATAAACCCAAACTGGTCCAGTCATGCATTTAAAACGAGAGAGTATGCTGCACTGAAAAATTCACGATCTTCTCCAGAGTAGAATTGGGTAATATACTCATTTATAACCTTGCTTTTGTTACGAACATTTTAAGTGAATTTAGGATTATGTTATGATTTCACGTGACTTTGTTATAAGCTAGAGGTTTATTATTCAACTTGTAACTAGAAATTGTAGTGTTTGTGGAATTAGAAATGTGAAATTTCATCTTGAAACACTGTGAAACTGTGTGTACAATGTGAAATTTCAAATTTCACCGCTTTGTTTTTGTTATTAAGGGACTATTCCTGATAACAGAAGAAAAATGTGTCTGTATACCATCCACGGTTGGGACTAGTGAGACCAAACTTTGCTCCCTGACACTGTCAACTGTTGTTAGAACTAGTTTCACAGACATTTAAAGTATCATTGAGTATCATTGAAATCACTCTATTACTCTATCACTCTATTATATATAGTTGAAAATTTAATGTTCTGTAAGTGTGTACCCCTCCATTTGTCCCCATGTATCTTCGCAATGGCGGAATGGGTTTAAATGGATAACGTAGTAAAATATAGGTTAACTATTAGCTAGGTATCCCGTAAAAGTTAGACTGTATGTGATTGAGATTGTGCCAACAACAAAATGAGCCAGCGAGCGTCCTAATACATTTTAAAATTCGTATATTTGCTAAAATCTTACGTATAGGATCAGCTTTAGTATATTTTATAGTAGCAGTGACCCGTTGTTTCTCTCGCGTGGTTGTCGCTGTCGTTTTTTTTCCAGAATTAAAGGTAGCCTATGTGTAGTTGCGACTGTGATCTTTCTGTGTTCCAAATTTCAAACCGATCCCTTCTGGCATTCCTACGTCATAGATCAACAAACATTCAAACAGCCAAACTTACACATTTAAAGTATTAGTAGGGTTTTGTAATTAGAGGTACCATCTCATCAGTAGTACCTTCCATGACATACATGTTGTTTAACGACCATTTCTACTCATGGAGGTACTCTTATTGGATAAAGATTGGGCGAGCAAGAAAATACGCAATCGAACGTCTTAATACAATGTTGTGGTCTTCGGCTTCACACAAATACCAAGGCAATGAAGTTGCACGAGAGCGTGGTTCATGCGGTCGTTGCAATCTCACAGCACACGGAGACCTTCACATACCACGCTGAGGACATCGATGATCCCATCGGTCGGTTCGTCCGGCGAGCATTGGCTGCACCACCGGATTCCATCAGAGAGTTTAATTTGCAAAGGGCCATAGAAATGCGGCTGTGGTGGAGACTCTGAGCTGTAAAAAGGCGGCGTAGAAAACAGAAAATGACGACATTGAGTCGATTACTAGCGGATCCCCAACCGGTAGTGATCGGCTCAACAGACGAAATTGGACTATCACAAGAATTGGGTTTAAAGTGTTCCCAACTCCGCCATATTTACGTTTTCTTTTCCAATGCCATGTCAAAAAAAGATAACCCAAATGCCAAAGATCACGAAACCTGGATTCTGTGGAGTGGATAAATTTAATTTAAAATAAGGATCTTATATCTTACCATCTCATCAGCATAGTCTCCAATGACAGGATTATTGTTCAGGAACCATCTGTACACCTGAGGAGGTGGGTTGGCATCAGCATCGCATCGGATGTGGACCTCAGATCCAACTGGAATGCGGCCGGTGGCAGACTCAACTGATACATTCAGTTTTGGCGCGTATTTCACCTGAACAAAAAAAATATCAGTGATATATTCATAACTATCAAATTCATTCGTCATTTTAGTCTTCAAAAAATAAAAGGTTCCGATTTGACATTTAAGAAAACCCCTAGAGTGTATTGTTGTACAAGGCTTATTTGGAATTTCGATGACGTTGTCAGGGTGGCGTGAGTATCGAGAAATGGGGTATTGGCAATCCTTTGTGGCTTGAAGGCGGCGTTAGTTCCCATTTTAGCCATGAGCCAAAACACCCTGACAGGACTATACCTGACTTGAAAAGAAACAATAATGGGGCGTTTTCAAGATGCAAAAAGACCTGCCAAAGACAGTTCCCAATTTCACCATAGGTGGCGCCAATGTTTTATTTTGTGAGATAAATTTCACAAAAACAAAGAGTGGTGCCACACTTGGTAAAATTTAGAACTATTTTCGACAAGTAAAGTCAAGTTCTGGAGTGGAGACCACAAATCGGTAAACGTAGTATAGGACGCCCTGAGACTAGATGGAGTGACGATATACGAAAGAAAGCTGGTGGCGGTTGGAAACATAAGACCGAGGATCGGGCTGAGTGGCGTATTTTAGGCCTATGTCCAGCAGTGGACGAACACGGGCTGATGACGAATCTTGTGCCGAAATTATTACAGACAAAAGTGGTAGAAAAAAACTTGATTTTAAAATGAAATAATTATATTTTTGCAGGTGGCGATTGTTCAACTAACAATTTTGGATCATCATCCGATAGAAATGATTAAATGAAATTTCAATCTCAAACACTCATACAAATTTGAATTGATTTATCGTTGATTTCGGTACTGCCCGATACTCCGCAGTCGCCATCGCCCCGCGCCCTCTAATATACAGTTTGATGCCTTAAATCGGTCCACTTTTAACCAGCATGAAAATACAATCTGTGAAACCACGGCATTCACCTAGTACGGCGCTGCCTACTTATCTGTAGAGTATAACGATGGCGCCACGACCGAAGAGTGCTGCCACTTATTACAAAATTGACAACTTCTGTGTCCATGTTCTAAGGGCGTCAATAGTTCCGATTTACGCCGTTCTACAGCTAAGTTTGCGGTTGTACTATAACTGTATAGCTAACCTCAACCTGCACCCAGGTCACCCTGGGTTTGATGTCCGCTATGTTGTGCGCCTGACATGTGATCGTCCGATTGTGGTGAAGCTTCGATGGCGTCAACCGCAACACCGATCTGCGGAAAACGGATTATCATTAGAGATAAAGTTTTGAATCACTGTAACAAATATGCTTAATTTTTTTTTATAGTATAGACGGGACGAGCAGGCCATGTGTACATAAATTATTTTAAAAAATAAAAATATTTTACAAGCGATTCGCCGCCAGAGAAGCTAGCGGCTACAAGACACCTCTGTAATCTATACTAATATTATAAAGCTAAAGAGTTTGTTTGAACGCTAGGATCTCGGGAAGTACTGGTCCGGATTGAAAGATTATTTTTCTATTGGATAGTCCATTTATCGAGGAAGGCTATAGGCTATAGAAAATAAAGCTACTTTTAATAGAAGCGTAGCATGAATCAAGAATGTAACAAAATCGGGAAAATATATTCGTTTTTGAGAGATTTCGTACGTTTCGTGCTTTGACATGACACATGACAGCATGTGTCTAAGATTGCGTCATTGAATATCACAGATTACATACCTCTTGAATATAAAACCTTTTCTAATCATTTTTTTTTCTCAATCTGAGTTGGTACAACCAATTTCCGACAGGTGGCGTAGCAGGTAGCTGAAGAGGTGTTTTGTTTGAAAGCGATATTCTCAGGAATGACTGAACCGATTTCAGTCATTCTTTCACCGTTGTATATGTACGGGATCCTGATGAGTACTATATAATGTACCACGGGCAACGCCGGGGCGGACATCTAGTACTTTATATACTAGAATTAATGTATGTTATTTACCTCGTTTTAAACCTTTGCCCATCAGGAAGGTCTTCAATTCTAGTTTTTACATTTTTCTTAATTACAGACTGATTGCCATCTAGCCACGTGATCTGAAACCAAAAAAAAGTTAAAAAAATTTTGTTAACAGCAAAACGTTTATTAATAAACTATTTTCGTACAAAAAATTTAACCGACTTCAAAACGACAAACAGACACTGAAAAGCGAAAAATGAACTAATATAACTACTATGAGCGCCACTCACTCATCTATCTGATGCACAGGCTAAGTAGAGAGATACACTATCTGAAGCCGGTAGCAGTCATGTCAAAAAGCTAGTAGATTGATACTATGTAGGCACGTGGTAAATAGGCATAGGTAATTAGTAGCTATCCACTACATGTTAGACCTGGCAGCTACGGCTGGATTATCGGGAAAACGGCATTGCCGATCCGGCAAAACTAAGCGTTCCACTGTCTTTTTAAAGTCTATGCGTACTGCGTAATGTCGCCAATTAATAACGGTGAAGGAAATATCGTGAAGAAATCGGCACATACTTAGAATTTTTCGGTGTCATGTGTCATCCAGCCTGCACTGAGCCAGCATGGTTGCTTTTAGCCTTGACGAGCCTTGCGAGAGCAGGCCCGAGTCCCAGCAGTGGGAATATTTAGTGAGCTGTTTATGTTTATGTAAATCAGTCAATTTAGAACCAGAGTTAGTCGACTGAATCCAGAAGCAAGTAAAAGCAAGCAATCCTTGCTTATACATTTCCATGCAGCATCGACTGAATTCAAGTAAATTCAGTCGACTAAATTTACCCAAGTTTGTTAAACCTTTTATTATAACTACAACACGGTCACATTAAGTAAACGTTTGACAATGTGACGTAATTTTGGCGCTCAAGTACGGTGTGCAAAAAAACCAGCCAAGTGCGAGTCGGACTCCCACACGAAAGGTTCGGAACCATCATCTATGAAAGATAAGTGTTGTAAAAGTGTTTAAGTGTGACCTGTTTAATAAGATCGAGTAAAAATTGGTTAAAAAACACATGGACCCGCATTCCAGCGATGCGTCGAGTTAATGTGACCGCGTTGTACATCTAAAATCCAAAAACCGATGAAGGTATTCATTCATTCATAATTTAAGAACGACGCTCTTGTCGGTGGAGTTCCTTCCATGTACTTCTACACTCCGCCTTCTCCTTGACTTCCTGATACGACACTACATATATCTTCTCCTTCACTTGGTTCATGTAACTTCTCCTATGTCTACCTCTCTTCCTCCTCCTTTCTAATTTACCTTCCATTATTGTTCTAATGAAGTTGTCGTGTCATATCAGATGTCTATTGTTTTCATTAATGTTCTTTTCTCCTCTACCATCTTCAAAACTTCTTCATTGCTCTTCATTTCCATCCAGCTGATCCTCTCCATTCTTCTCCAACACCACATTTCGAATGCCTCTAATCTTTCCCTATCCCTTTGAGTCATGGTCCACGTTTCGCTGCCATACAATGCAATACTCCAGATGTAGATCTTAATCAGCCTCTTGCGAATATTCTTTGATATTCGGGCTTTAAACAGATGTTTTTTTTTTTATGAAGGCATAAGTATACATATATTTAAAAGTTACAAATGTATTCTTACATCAGCAGCCGGTTTCCCTCCTTCGGAAACGCACTCGATGTCCACCGGTTGGTCCTCCGTGGCATCGATGAAAGCTCCCTGGATGATCCGCGGCGGTATCGGTGGAACTGTCACTGTCAGCTTGGCGTATCGGGAACGAATTGCTGGTTCCCCTGAGAAGAACGAGATGTCATTTTAATAGTATACTTAACCTCGATAGGTGTGATGACTGATCCTAGCATTATATTAAATTATTTGATATAATGACAGTATGTAAATAGAAGTACCTGGTTGACCGAGCTTTGTTCGGTTTTTTAAATGATATTTAGGCAGGTACCATTAGATAACCCATTCAATTTAAAGTACTTAACTTTTGTTATGAAACCAGTTTCCTAAACGTAAAATTTAATATACCAAAAATACAAACTTTATGCGCGACGCATGGATAATACCAGGCATTGACGTCACACTTTAGTAGTGTTTTAGTATGAATTGTTTTTTAGGGCAAACTAATATGGTGATTTTAAAATCGTGATATCATGGGAAGTGTTTAAGATAACAAGGTTTTGCACCTACATTTCAGTTATTGAGTAGCTTTTGGCACATTAAATTAAAAGTGAGTCGTCATGGCTATTCTTCAAACTAATTGGGTGTGAGACTGGTTTGGAGAAACATTAAGTTTTAATGTTTGACACTCAATACCATCGTAACGGATATGATAGAAATTTGGAACACAGTTAAATTATAGTTTGAAAGAAAACATAAGCTACTTTTTATTTTGGAAAAATAACAGGATCAGGAATAACGTGAATGAAAGGGTGGAATTCTGCTAGCCTTATATAAAGGGAGCTATTGAGAAGTGTCCATCGATATAAACCAATGAATGTGTCCTGAGTACCTTGAAATTGGTAATAAACTGTGTCGCTGTGTATATCGTAAGTAGTTTACACACTAATAATAATCTACTTGACCTCTAGAATTGCTCGCGGCGAGATATGCTGCGGTTCTACTTATTTTGGTTGTTAACAACAAATAGTGATAGGTAAAAACGTCCGGCGTACACCGCTTCCTGCAATCGACTAGAATGGAAAGAGTGAGTCACTCTTCCCAACGATGACATAATTATGTGCGCCTAAAGTTTGGGCATATCCAATGGTTTATATCGAAGGCAGTGTAATCATTCTATATTAGTCCACTGTCCTAATAAATAAGAGTTATCAAATCACTTTTATTCAACCAAATAACATTAATTTGTCAAGAACAAAGAAACTTAGATTTAAATCCAGAACGCCCAGAACATTAATTAGGTTTATATTCCCTTGAAATCCTGGAACTAACTTAATAATATCTCAACCGTTTTGAAGATTTCTCCGAATACCCACAGTAACCACTTTACTTTAATTTCATAATAAATTACTGCCTCGCTATACAGCGCCAGCCTAGTCTAAAGTCTGATTCACACTTAATATGTCAAATTATAAGTCAAATTGTATCTTATCTTATACCTTTAAACGACCAATTCTTGTAGGTATATAATATATATATATATATATATAAAATCTGAATCTCAGAAACGGCTCGAACGATTTTCATAAAATTATGTATACAGGAGGTTTCGGGGACGATAAATCGATCTAGCTAGGTATTATTTTTTAAAAACATCATTTTATGCGCGTTTTTAGACAATGAAAAACTCCTACAATGTCATTAGAATACGATAACTTATTTCGCCACTGTTCTTTAAGTCTAAATGGCTCAGACGGAATATGCTCGCCCTCGGAGTCAACAGGCCCCGGTTCGAGTCCTGATGGTTACACTCGGGACTTTCTTATTGTTCTTTTTTTTCTGAGAAAATCTTAGTCATCACTACGTAATTCGTAACTGCCTAAATATCATTTTAAAAACCCGAGCAAAGCTCGGTCAACCAGGTTCTGTTGAATTATATGTCATAATTTCAAACTCACATAACCATTATAGGGCATAAACACCAGTGAAATGCCAGGGCTTAGAGATAAAACATCTTATATCTCTGGGTGACGAGCGCAGTGCAGCATCCAATAATGATTTAGACGTTTCATGTTCCAATTAACTAAATTGTTAAACATATAATGAGGTCATAAATACCAGCAAGTGACTTAAATTTACATTACTGTAATAATATTACACAAATATAAAAATTAAAAAAAAATTAAGCCTTTTCCAAAAAGACAGACCGACCTAAGGAGCCAATCCTCACCTTAACTCAAATGTAATGTATGGGTAAGAGCGCTAGACTGAGTGAGACATGTGTTAGGAAATATTGACTGCAAATTGAGTTTTGGGGATGATTGGCCCCTTAGATGGTCTGTCATTTTGGAAAAGCCTTTAAAATCTTGTCTGACGTATTTATACAAATGGAGTATGAGAATTTAAGTGAAGTTAAGTCATTATTTTGAGAGTTTTAAAGCGTCTGTTAAGCCGACAGAAAGTGTCTGAGAGTATTATTGCTTTATTTTTAAAGATATCGCCTATAACATTCGTGAAAATCAGTTATTAGAAAATAGGTGAAGTAAGTAATATTTTTATGTACTTTCTAGACCTCATATCGCAAAATTGGCCGTCTAAGCAAGTTAGCAGATAAGCAAGTCTTCTTAGTACGTATTAACTCTACTGAATCATCTATTCGTTCATCAGAAAATAGGTGACGTCTGTGGGCTCTGGGATCTTGCACAATAATGGTTTTTGTGTAATAAATATTTTTCCTTTTTTATCAATTGAAAAAAAGTGGTAACCGTATGTAAATCCAACTTAATATCCCAGTACTGAGGTTCTAGCCCAAATATCATTAGGGATTTCTAAGAGCTGAAACAGTTAGGATAATACTAGCAATTTGTATTCATTTCCTCAGACCATCTAAAGTTATTTTTATGAGTTTTCTTCCATATTACAGAATGATATAAATTGATTCCCTATCCCTATTAAAGGCTTAATCCATATTATAGTCCCTATCTATATTATAGTCCGTGGTCTTGACCGCCATCTTGCCAATCAACTGATGATGCAGTCTGAGATGGACTGCGGTTACCTAGAAGAAACCGATTCACTCCAAATTTGAAGACAGCCATGCTATCGATTGAGCAACACCATTTACCTTACACATTCCATTGCTTAGTTGAAGATATAAGCATATCTTTTAAACTACAAACGAATTTGGACGCAGTTTCCAAAAAAATTTTAAGAGTTTTTCAATGAAACGGGAATTGGAGTGACACCGGAATGTTCCTAGAAATACCAGTTACGACAGGTCTAGTTGGAAGAACGAGGACTGCCGATCTGGAGCCTCCAAGGTTCAATTCCCAAGGGCCACTGTCTTTTCGAAGTCATGTGCGTAATGCCGCTAACTTAAAACGGTCAACGAAACATTGTGAGCAAACTGGCATGTACCTAGAATCTTTCAAAGTATCATCCACCAACACGCACTTGGCCATCATGGTGGATTATGCCCTGGATACTATCCTTGTGAAATATAGTCCCAATGTTTAGCAGTGAGAACATTTAGTGGGCTGCTTATCACGAGCAGGACATGTGCCTAATGGTAAGCAAAATGCCTGCCACATAACAGCACAGTGACACGCAGCTATTGGAACATGAAGTGTCCAAATCATTACCTAGCACTGCACTGCGCTCATCGCCCAGAGATCCAAGATCTTATATCTCTAAGCCCTGTAATTTCTCTGGAAACATTGCCCTTCAAACCGGAACACAGTAATGTGAAAACATTTTCCTTCGTATTTGGCGGTAGAATAACTGGCAAAGGTGTGGTACTTCCCCAGGCGGACTCTGCTAGGAGGCTTACCACTACAAAATAACATTACACTATAAGAAACCCATTACCACTACATTTGAAGACGCCCGGCATGAATGAATCGATATTGTGTCGATTGAGAAATAAATAAACGTTCAACATATTCTATCGCGTGGCTGTAGATCGCCTACTAAATAAATAAATATTGGTGGACAATTCACACACACCACCATCTGACCCCAAACTAAGCAAAGCTTGTACTTGTACTATTACTAGAACTTCAACGCAGTTTTTCAGGAATACTAAAAGGGTTTTAAATAAAACAGGAATTGGAATAAAACCGGAATGGTACTGGAAAGGCATGTTACATTTTTGATCAGCCAAACCGCTTGATATTCCGATAGCGGGCAGAAAATTTTGGGTAAGTATTCAAAGCAAGCTAAAAACTTGTCACATGATGTGTAGTGGCAAAATAACTGCCAATGTTGTGGTAGTAATGGTGTCGAGCTCGAGCCATATGCGCCATGATCCTGCACAGCGCATGGTGAATAAAATCACTCACACAAAAAAAAATTGCCAATAATAATAATGAAAAACTTACCATTTAGCCCCGAACTGACTTGGCACTGGAACAGGCCATCATCTTCCAACGTCACGTTGCTGATGTCCAGGGAGTAATCTCCTGAAACAAAGTTACTCTTAGATACTGTCTTATGCTTGTGTCATATAACGAGTACAGTGTTCAGTAAAGAAATTTTTTTAAACTTATTTACTCACAATTATACTTAAGTAATAACACAACTTGCCATAATTAAAAGAAAAGTGAAATCAAATGTGTTAAACTTTAAATAATTACAAAGAAAGATATTGTTAATGTTTACCAAAATAAAATAAAAAATTATGTCAAATCTATCTTTGTTATTATTTTAAACGTATCCAAATGTTAATGATTTCAGTAATTATAAGCATGTCCCATTAAATTGTGAGTGCTATCTTCTGGCATTAGATATTTTTAAAATGTGAGTTTTACATTTTACAGTAGTATAAATCCTAATATATAAAGATAATTAAAATAGCCGAAAATAAATTATTTTCTCTGCATTGGCCAGCATTACGTGACGAACATTTTCGCTCTACGTGTCCGAACTACTGATAAGTGGAAAACCGAACGACGAAGATCACAAAATCCTAAGCTTGGATTTGGTTTTCGACATTTCGACTTCCTTCACAAACTTAGAGCATAAAAAATAATCGAAAATCACGGAAAAGCGAACGATTTTGCAATTTTATTCCAGAAAATGGTTACCACCATAAATCTCGATTGGAGTTTTTAGTAGAGCATCTATCAGTCACGTAGAAAATCGCCCCTATATTGTGATAGACTATGAATAGGTACGTAAACTTTTCACATCACTCGACACTGGCAAATGCTTAAAACGTGTGGGGTACCAATTCAATAAAATTGACATACACTTCCGAACTTAGAGAATATAACTATAGAGGTAGCGATACGGTTTTAATGCTCCGATACACAGCGTGGCCGGATTTTACCGACTTGTAGGTATTTCAACGTAATGCAGTTTACCATGAAAATAACTGAGTAGGCGTTGTCTATGTCAGTCAAAATTAAATTGATTAATTTAATTGCAAAGTATTACCATCTGATTAACATTAGTGTACTGACAGTACCCATAAGTGTAAAAGTTTTGATGTTGAAATGATTTTTTGTACTAATTGTCGTTTCACTATTTAAGTGATTTTATATTTTTCTTTATAAATTTAAATGTATATTAAAACCTATGTTATATAGCTTAGCAAATGTCTTAGCGTGACTGAAGTCTCCAAGTAGTTGATAAATAAATAAATTAGCAAACTGCACTGCCGGTTAGTGGGCTGGTCATATCTGTCGCAGACCTGATAACCGTTGGGGTAGACGGGTTCTGGAGTGGGGACCGCGAATCGGTAAACGTAGTGTAGGACCTTAGCCCGAACATTCTTAGGCAAGTCAAAAATCTATATTTTTTTTTAGATAAATCAAATTGGATTTGAAATTTATGACGTGAAACGTACGTACTCAAAAAGACAAAATTGAGAGCAAGCCAAGTCCAGTAGCACGGCAGTAAATTCCTTTGACAAACTATATTTTCTCTACTATTAAAACTTAAAAGTAGGTACGTTTTAAAATCAGTAAAACGTGTAATGACGCTGCTAAGTGCTCGTTTACCCACATTTCTAGGGTAATAGCCGCCAAATGAATAGAACACGATAGTATTACCAGCTAATTATGTCATTTTACCCCATTTGCTCGCTTATGTGAATTAAGATTCTAGTGAGAACGACTTTGGGAGTACATTCGCTTATTTATTTCTTGTAACTATCTCAGTTTCAGTCTATATATAACTAGTATTTGCCCGTGACTCCGTCTACAATTAATTGAGTAAAAAACGACGCTGTAAGATAGTTTGCATATTTTAAAATGAAAATCAGCTCCTTGTGTTAAAAGAGTTATATATAAAACGTATCTCTAATAATTTTGTGGACTGTTTTCAAAGTAATAAATCCTTTTGAAAGCGTTCCACGTACATAATAAATATGTACCTACTTCTTAACCACTGAGACGTCCAAGCGATTTATACAACATGCTTTACAACGTCCGCCAACGCAGACGCCATTCAAAAATAATCCTTATTTCTAAACAATCAGAACATCCACATAAAATGCCATTTGAAAGCTACAACTCCTCGAAATCAAAAGAAAAGAAACCCGAGCTCTAATGCGATACTAAATGATTTTTTAAACTTTCTTGAAAGATGTCTATTAATCTATCAATATCTCTTTAGATTCCTCAATCTGAAAGACACTTCGTCGCGTAGGCACATAACTGTCTACTCGAGCTTGTAACTATCTGTGTTCAACGTAGGGACACATTAAGGACGAGGTCGGGGGTAAACACAAATCTATTTGTAAGTGGTACTTCTATTCTGTCGAAAAGTTAAATCTAGCAATCCAGATAGGCAATGCTACGGAGCGATCTGTAAAACCGGCAGTATCGTTGAAGGTGTATCTATTTACTGTTTATGTACGTGTATATTATTTGCAATAAAGTTTCTAGATCCTGGCAGTGTCGTACCTCCAGATCGTTAGAATTAAAATTGTAGCGACAACAGTTGTTGGGTCAACTTTTAAAATGTTTTGTATCATCTTATCGTCTGCAAACAGCAATAAAGATTTTGTATTTGTATTTGCGAAGTATCTATGAGATTCCGCGATTTTAGGACAAAGCATTTGGAAAGATTTTTTAGATTGTTTTGTATCGGACAATTACGAGCCAATTTTCTGCGAATCAAAAGTCAATTCACAGAGTGTACCGTGTGCTTACCACACCATATTATTATTTAATTAAATCAAAATGTCCTATAAAATGAGTTTCACTCGATCAGTCATATTTTGATTACTACTGACTAGTCTCGTGGTTTAGTAAAAATAGTTCAAATCCCACCCAAAAAAAAAACATTTTTTATGTGATGAATATAGACAATTTTCTTTTTGTCTACCTGAGATAAATGAATATTGGTGGATATTTTACATACAACACAACCTGACCTCAAACTAAGCAAAGCCTGTACTATGAGAGCCAGATACCTGAAATAATACTGATATTATACTTGTACGTACATACTTATTATACATACATAGAAACGCCCAGACATAAAATTGTGAGTGGGAATAGAACCTACGACCCACGGCTTCACAGGCGAGTAATACGAGTACTAAGAACTATGCCACGAGGCTCGTCAAATGAATTCAAACAACTAAGTGATGAATACGGATATTTGTTTCTCTTGCCCCTGAGATAAATCCTTGAATACGACCACCTATCCAGTGCGTCTTAAAAATAGATTAAGAATAGAATAAAGCGTTTTCAGGCGTTCCTTTCAGGATAGCCGTTGAAAAATGGAGTTTTAGTGTTTTTCAGGGCACGATGACAGATCTCAGAAAAGGACAAGGAAAAGTGCCACCACTTAAGTCTTCTGAGAAATACGTTGAACTCCGTTTTTAATACAATAGTAGTGGTAGGGCTTCGGAGATTCCGCCTCGTATCTAAGTAGCCATCACATCACAACTGTATTCCGGTTTGAAGGGCAATGTTTTCAGAGAAATTAGAGGGCATAGAGATAAAGCGACACATATTTCTGGATGACGAGTGCAACGGGAGCTAATGATTTCACGACGCACCATAGACCACATCGTCTTTTGCCATCATACGAGAGAGCCAAAAATAATCAGTTTCTTAATCATCGATGACAGATTTATACACCTGCACTCAAGATATATAGGTATATAGGAAAAATATTCAGAGGTTTAGAACCTCTCAGCACACGAATCTGAATTGGACATTTTTTTTTATAGCATAGAGTGACGAGACTGGCAGGGCATGTGCCTGATGGTAAGCAACATGCCAGCCACATAACAGCACAGTGACACACAGCTTTTAAAACATAAGAAGTCCAAATCATTACCTAGCTCTGCACTGCGCTCGTCACCCTATTGATCTAAGATGATATATCACTAAGCCCTGTAATTTCATTCTCACTAGTAAGCTATTTTGGTTGTAATAGATTGTAAAACATGAAGATACTAGTCGCATACAACATTGAATGGTGAATCACAATTTATACGAATCAAAATAGTATCTACATACATTATGTACTTCGTTTGGCGTTACATACCTTTTCATGTATCTGTATACGTTTCAAAAATAGTTATTTCCAATAATCCAGTCGATATTTCACTCAAACAGAAGACTTATGACATAAAGCTTTCAACCGACGCCTATATCCTACATATCTATATAAATAACTGTACTGAGAAATGTATGTCTGTATTTATTTTGAAGTGGGATCACTGAACTAAAATTCTGTTTTTCGACTTTATTGTTTTGAAACTGTATGCTAGATTATATGAGTAGTCGGAAACGCTAACTCGTATGTGTGTATAAGTAGGTACACAAATACCGACCGTAATCATTAGAAACAACTTGATCTAATTATTTTTTGACAGAACAACGTCTAATAAATCGATGAATGCCAGCTGCATGCACGAAAAAGTGCCCCGTTATGTCCCGTAACGCTCATTGTATGCTTGCACCGCATCGATCAATGGTTTGTTATGATGTTGTCACGTTAAGCTGTCCGTAAACTAACCGACTTTACAGACAAACATTTTTTTTTGTGTTTGTAGTTCATTTAAAGAATAAGTCGCGATAACCTAAAACTAAAGTACCAACGAATTGAAAACCTCCTCCCATTTCGAACACTTTCAAAAAAGAGGTTTTCAATCAAAAAAATTACATACTACGTATAAAGTGGGAACAAACGCTTTACACCGAAAGCACGGGTCTGATCGCTTTTGCCTTATCGCTCTTTTGGAAGCGTCATACTTTTGTTGCGGCACATCACTCTGTTGCCATAGCAAGTATTCACGTCAGCTGCTTACGATTGGTACAAAGAAACCACTTGCGAAAAAACATGATCTATTTACTTATTCTCTACCTAAGTTCTCAATTATAATTTATTGTGCATGTATTGTGTATATCGGCGCAAATGCAACATGCTACGTCATCTCTCGAACAACGCTCCGAACGGGGCGTAAACAAGTGACTCACAACACTCGCCCCTCTACGATCGCCCCACCACAGTGCTATAAAAAGGCGCGCGCTGTAGCGGAGCACACAGTTGCTTCTCTGCGCTCGGACAGTAAACACCTAATCTATTGTAAATTCTTGTAATCTATGTTGATTATATGTGAATTTTGATTGAAGTAAAGTTGGGTGTTTTAATTATCCCTGAAATGGAATACTTCAATAATAAGGACATTGGCACAGCCGACGTCATGGTGTCTAAAACAATACTGGGCCATCCTGCTTCGTCATGTATAATATAGCGTGTTATAATTTATTGTGCATTTATTGTGTATTTATTGTGTATAATATAGCGTGTTATAATTTATTGTTGTAATTGGGAGTGGCCATCACTCCTGTCACGCAGTTTTTAACTACTTCAGGAGCCTTTGGATTCAAATTTCTTGTACATGTATTTATGACAAATAAATTATTATTATTATTAATATTAAAATATATATATATATATATATGTTTTGTAATTATTTTGTATGTATGTTACGCGATAGCTATCCCAAATGTAGAACGATTTTGGTCACTTTGTTTTGTTTGATATAGAATATAGTGAAATAGGTAGCTTTTTAAAATCTTAAGTGAGTAAAAAAATAGCCTTGCTTCAATTTGTAAGCGGATCAAATTGAGAACAGTTACTAATATTACACAAAAGAATACAACAATCTAGAGGTACTTACAACGGCTATCAAGTGTAAATCTTCATATAAAGAATAATTTATAATATTATTTTCTATCACATAAACGTGCGTGTGCAAAACGTGAGTTTTAAAAGTTGAAATGGCAAATGATTAATGGAACAAGAGCGTGTGGAGTCACGCGGTTTTATGCAAGAGAAATATTTTCAAATGCTTTTAGTCGGATGTACTGGCTTATGCATATTGGGTATGGTTAGACAGATACAAAAAAAAGTAATGTATAAAACGCGAGTTCAAGAGACATAATTTGCTTATTGCTATAATCAGCACGTAAATATGACGGGATGTTCTAAGTCTAACGTCTTCGTATGTCTGTGGCATCGAAGCTCACACATTTTTTTTTTTTAAATAAAGAGTGACGATACTAGCATGACATGTGCCTGATAGAAAGCAACATGTCTGCCACATAACAGCATATTGACTAGCTATTGGAACATGAAGAGTCCAAATCATTACCTAGCACTACACTGCGCTCGTCACCCAGAGATCAAAGATCTATATCCATAAGCCTTGTAATTTCTCTGGAAATTGCCCTTCAAACGGGAATAGTGTAATGTTTTACATTACTACTTGGCGATAGGATAGCTGGCAAAGGTGTGGTACTTCCCCCAAGCGGACTCTGCCAAGAGTCCTACCACTGAATAACAACATCATGCTTGCGTGGACTTGTTACATAATGGGTGATCACGCCCGGGAAAGGACGAACTTCTGCACCAAGTCTCTGCAACCTCGCCCTTCGAAGGGCACGCGTAGAAGTTCGTTAGATAATGACTAGAATTACTTGGAACGGTAATCAGCTGATAGTTCCATCTGGGTGAGTAATAGTCCAAATTCATTCTTGAAGGGGTTTGAACGCAGGTCCTCGGACACAAGGTGAGGCTGGGTTTTAGAAATTTCGGATCTAAATTGACGGCGGAGACATTGAAAGATCACCACCACCATGACCAAGTCTCTCTTGACTTGAAGACACCAAGGTGGTAACCATGGGGAAAACCTACTCGGGCAACCCATTTCACAGCCTAGACTTTATGCTACAAAATTGGACTCAAACTTCTCCGTTTGAGTCTTTAGACCATTAATCAGAAAACGATGTTGCATTTTTGTTCCGACCAATTCTGCAATTGAACAAAACATCTACGTCCATAGTTAACGTGGTAGCGAATTCTGTTATTTGATTTAAGCGTGAGGCTATCCTTTCAATCTATTATATCTTTCTGCACACGCCAACATATTTGCATCAGAGAATATAATTAGATTAAACAAGTCAACGCCCTGGGATTTGGCCGCTGCTTCAACGACTGTTGATGCGTGATGCCAGCCAAGGTCTTTCTGTGTTTTTATTTCGCTCCTAGCTTTCTTTGGGCTATTTTTAAACGGTTACGAGAAGAGCTACATTGTTTGATTGTAAAAGGCAACAGTAGCTTTGCCGTTTCTTTTTGGGTTTTAGCGCCACCTGCAATAACCCAAAAATTCCAGTAGAAACTAAACATTTGAGGTCGACTGATATAGGTCCATCTCGAACAAAAAGGTTGTTAGTGTTTCTTCCTTTCGTCATAATTAGTGTTCACCAAGTAATCGAAATTCGAACTTTTTGATTGCCTATCTGATACAGTATTAACAAATATGATTAACCTATTCGTAATTTGTTCTAGCCTATGCGTGCCTAAGCATGTTTTCCCCGTTTTTAAGTTACAGTCATCACACACATGACTTCGAAAAGACAGTGGTGCAGTGTAGGTTTTGAGCCCGTAGCTTCAGATCGGCTGTCGTACCGACTGTAGCTTGCAAAAAATGTTGTCCAGAATCCTTAAATCCCGATTTACTCCATCATATAGCACCAGTAAGTACACCGTAATTGATAATACTAGTGCGGGAATCAAACTGTTATAAACAAATTCGTTTTAAACTTCATTAGATAACGCGCTACCTACACCACCTGTTACGATAAAGACCCCCCAGTACGTACCTAGAAATAAACCTAGTCTAAACATGAAAATATTTCTAGTTCGGCCCTGTCCTGATTTGTATGTACTTTAGCATCGGTAACAGGTGGCTGACCGTATTTTCCACTTTCTTTTGAGGTCGCTTGTGTTTTCAGGGTTTTTCTTGTAAAAACTTTTAAACAACGAATTTGTTTTATCAATTTCTTAAAAAGCGATATGGTCAATTAGTGACAAAGCCCTTTCAATAAATAAAAAAAACAATGTTTCATTTTGCATGAAGAAGTTATCAATTCAAGTTATTCCATTTTTGGGTATTTTGGTTAGTAATAAGTCTGCCTGCGAGTCTGAAGTTTGTGGATTCGATTCCCAAAAAAGGACAAATATTTAAAACATGTTTTATAGATTTAAATTGTTATATGAGTATTTTATCAACTGTCTGGCCCCCGTAGGGCTGGTTAATAGGAATGTCTGTCAATATACCTAAAATATCTTTATTACGCACTATTTTTCTGAAACTATCCTTATGCTGGGGCCACACTAACGGGAAATGCCATTAATTATCGCGTTAACGGACGTCAACCGTAGATGTAAAATACACCTAAGGAACGTTTACCGAAGGTGTATTTTACACCTACGGTTAACGTCCGTTAACGCGAAAATTAATGGCATTTCCCGTTAGTGTGGCCCAGGCATTACAAACAGCAAACCAATTTTTAAGTACAGTCAAATTCATCAATTTACCCCTTTACGTGGTTCATGAAATCACATCAAAATATCCGGAATTTACATCCTATTATGATTACAAATAACAGTTTGAAAAAAGTCTTTACAAAGGAATGTAGTTTTTCTAACACTGTTTTGTGGCTTTACGTCAGTCGAGAAGGCGGTCAAACACGACAATAAATGAAAGAAGTAGTAACATGACATAGTCCACATTTCGTTTTAATACAAAAATATGAACGACAGTGATAAAGCGATCATAAAACCATTCGCATTACGTAGTGACGCTTCCATAATTTAGTGGGCGGATCCGTACAATGTGTGTCATGACGAACAATCAACATTTTTTACTACACATCATGACTGCCAATGCTAACCTCGACTAATATTTGTTGACTGCTACTCATAGAAGGATTTATTTCCAGTAGAATAGAAAAATCAAATTACAATCAATACAAAAAGTATTCGTCATTATCTAGTAGATACTAATAGAACACACGCCGAACAGCACCCGGCGTTAGACCAGACAGCTAGGCGGTAGACCCTCTTCTACCGCCTAACTAAAAATGTTTTAGCTTTGATATTGCTTTCTCTTTTCTTCTTGATTGAGTCTTCGGCTTCAAATAGCATTGTCTTATGGACAAAGGTATTGCCGATAAAAAAAGTAAAGTTGGAGAAATTTCAGCAAATGAAACATCCACACGTCACTTAATAAATAAGTCACTTAATAAATAAATTAAAAATAATCTTATTTGCTTAAGTTTTGCCAAGACAAAAAAAAATAACTCAAATTGACACGTACCTTCTTCGTCGCTTCCTATCATGGAGTATCTTTCGTATCCGCTCAGGTTCCTGTGGGTGCCGAGACCGAAGTCGTCCTTCGTCCACTGCAGTGTTCCCGCTTTGTTCTCCACACGACAAGGCAGGGTCACTCTGTCGCCTATTTTGGCGTTCTGTAAAAAATACTCACATTAATTTAAAAAAAATGGCAGTCATAGGAACTACCTACTATAAAATTCAAAACTTATATCTCAGAATTTGATAGCTTAATTTGAAAACTACGCGGGTGAAACCTAAAGGCGTGGCCATTAATATGGCTACGGTGTCCATATGTAGCCAATATTTATAAGTTGTCAGTATTTCCTGGAAATACTGACATGTTTCTAGATAGCGTATGGATAGATTCTTGGGACCATGGCCATCTAGAAATGCTTCAGTATTTCTAGATGGCCATGGTCCCAAGTTTACCCGAAGGTCTCTTATCATTCCCGAGCGTGACGCTAGAATTCAATTCACAGCCCACGAAAAATTTGTAAGTGCAGCGCTAAAAGAAGCTTTCACTTAAAAAAATTGAGCTTTTTGTTAAATATTTATACTTTAGCCACCACAGACTAGCGAGTCTGTGCTATTTGACAGAATTTACGTTTTCATTTGAGCTACATTTTTTGCTGATTTCGAATCTATACTAATATTATAAAGCTGAAGAGATTGTTTGTTTGTTTGAACGCTAGGATCTCGGGAAGTACTGGTCCGGATTGAAAGATTCTTTTTCTATTGGATAGTCCATTTATCGAGGAAGGATATAAGGCTATAGAAAATAACGCTACTATTAATAGAAGCGGAGCATGAATCAAGAATGTAACAAAATCGGGAAAAAATATTCCATTTTGAGAGTTTCCGTACGTTTCGTGCTTTGACATGGCACATGACAGCATGTATCTTAGATTGCGTCATTGAATATCACAGATTACATACCTCTTGAAAATGAAACCTTTGCTTATCATTTTTTTTTTCTAAATCTGTGTTGGGACAACCAATTTCCGACAGGTGGCGTAGCAGGTAGCTGAAGAGGAATTTTGTTTGAAAGCGATGTTCTCAGGAATGACTGAACCGATTTCAGTCATTCTTTCACCGTTGTATATGTACGGGATCCTGATGAGTACTATATAATGTAACACGGGCAACGCCGGGGCGGACATCTAGTATAACATAACAGATTCACTAAAAATGTCCCTTGAACCAAATGACCTTTCACTGGCCGATTTATCGATATCTGTTCTTTACATAACATTACCTATAGCTGGAGTTATTCAAATTTATTTGAATTTGATTTCAATTTTTATTTTTCGAAAATTGGTAAGTGCTTGATTACCATCTTGTCTGATGTAAAGCAATGATGCGGTAAACAATAGAGCACTCGTACCCATAATAATCTACTTCACTTTCGATTATGTCAATCAGGGCTGCGTTCAGGTAAGGAATTTAAATACTTAAATGTTATCACTACCAAAGTAGACAGTAAAAAGACAAAGTAGACAAAGTAGAGGGACAGAAATGCGGCCGTTGTGGAGGCTCTGGGCCGGGAGGAGGCAGCTCAGGCAAATGGCAAAAGGTAATTAGGCAAACACTCTTTGTCGAGTCGATTACTAGCGGAATCCCAACCGGTAGTGATCGGCTCTACAGACGAGCACTAGAATTAGATTTTATATGTACCCAACTTCCTCCTATTTTCCTCTTCTTCTCCTTATCCAAGAAATGTGTAAAAAATAAATATATAATTGTAATGACAAAGATCACAGACCCCGGAGTCTGTGGAGTGGCAAATTTAAATAAATAAAAAAAAACTACCAAAGTAGAATCATAAAATAATATCTATATAAGAGGCATTGGAAAATACACCATAGTGTTTTTTTGAGTTATAACCTGATCAATAAAAAAACAAGGTTTCTGGGCTTGATAATTCATTATTTTTTCCTCTTTTTTATCTACCTAAAAACTATGAAGGAAAATATCGTTCAGAAGACTGCATGTTCTATTCTATAATGCACGAGCGACACGAGGCTAGTTTTTCAAGATAGGATAGCTAGATAGTGTTAGCAAGCTTCTAGCTTCGTGTAGACGACGCTTATTTTGTCTACACGAAGCTAAAAGTACTATCTTGCTAGGTTACAAACACTGACTTGCTATACTAGTTTGAAAACTAGCCTCGTGTAGCGCGGGCATCAAGTGCATGCGTTATTCATCAACTAGGACAGCGTGGTGGATTGTGGTCATGACTCTCTCCTTGCGAAAGACGGTCCTGAGTCTCAGCAATGCAAGCAGCAAGCAGAACATTTAGTGAGCTGTTTATGTAAATCAAATAATTTAGAACCAGAGTTAGTCGACTGAATCCAGAAGCAAGTAAAAGCAAGCAATCCTTGCTTATACATTTCCATGCAGCATCGACTGAATTCAAGTAAATTCAGTCGACTAAATTTACCCAAGTTTGTTAAAGCTTTTATTATAACTACAACACGGTCACATTAACTAAACTTGACCATGGGACGTCATTTTGGCGCTCAAGTACGGTGTGCAAAAAAACCGGCCAAGTGCGAGTCGGACTCCCGCACGAAAGGTTCCGAACTATCATCTTTAAAAGATAAGTTTCTACCTTTTTATTAAGATCGAGTAAAAATTGCTTAAAAATTGCTGCTTATAATGATTATCACAATCAGGTAAACTTCAAAACAGTGCTACGGAACCTTAAAAAATTCTAAGAAAAGCAAAAGGCACGCAGAAGTTCCACAAAATTGCTACTGTATATTAAAAATACCATCCAGTTTCTTAATGTCAAAGTTTAACAACTTATGTTAATTAATTTCGATCAACCAAATTATATAATTAGATGGAATAAATAAAACAAAAGCTAATAAATATTAAACAACTATTTGACGAGATGTTATCTAGATTAATTGGCTTCTAAAACTTTGCTCTTTAATTTATAGTTAGCGAAAGATTGCACTTATAAATTCTATTTTGAGTTTAATTATTTCATAAATCATAAACCAGACTTTTCAGGTCCTAACTAGTAATAGCTCACACCAAAGTTGTGCTTTACAAAGTAAACACTTAGTTGTTTTTCAATATTAGTTTTATTTGAGTCGCGTTCGTAGATACAATTCTTTGTTGGCCTGTTAAGACTAGGTTAGGTACAGATATTTGGTTTTGGACAAAGTTAGGATGTCTAGCCTGCCTTACTTGGCATATGCCAATGTACTATGTCTATATAGACATAGTTGTACAAAATGAAATTAGTTATCTTTTTCATGTATGTATCATCACGTCAAAATTTAGTATACACAAAACATTCCATCAGTTAATTAATTTTCAGTTAAATGTTTTCGAAATTATCTTCAATTGCACTCAGTTGGACAGCTTACAAGTGACGGCGTAGTGCTGAATCTTATTACTTTATACCCTTCTCTCATCCTACACAGCTCTCTTGGTGGTTCATTTATTTATTTATTTATTAATTCAATGAGCACACAAAACAGAATGTAATAAATATTTGACCCATAAATTTTGTTCACGGGCCTGTAGTCTACAGCTGTTTTAAATTAAATAGTGTGACGATTCGAGACGTCCGTCTTGCTCGATTGCTTGATGATAAATAACATGCTTTCTATAATAGCAGCGCCACGAAGCTACTAGAATATGAAGAGTTCAAATGCCTAGCATATCCTTGTTCCCGTCACCCAGACACGTTCAACATTTGTACGTTTTGTCCTGTAATTTATAAGAAAACATTTCCATTCAAACTGGAACTAAATGTTTCCACTGCTGGGACTAGGGGTCTCCTCTCGCAAGGAGATCAAGCCATAATACGCCATGCTGGCCCAACACGGGTTGGGGGATGACACATGACCACGAAAGATTTTGGGTAGGTACATGTCGTTTTAATCACTATGTTTTTGGATGGGATTTGACCCCAGGGTCTCCGGATCGGTCCTCGCCGTCGCCAACTAGACCAACTGTAAATTATTACTTGGAACACTGTAATTGCACTTTAAAACCTCGCACAAACGCCAAAAACAAACATCTATATTAAACAACCTTTGATCAATCTCCACGATAGTAGATAGAAAATAATTCGACAAATTTACCAAAATAACTATGTAAATTGACAAAACCGTTTGTAATTAAATTATTCTAATTTGTTATTCAAATTTATACGTCCTAGACGCCACGTTGAGTTCGAAAGTTTTAGTGTTCGCATTTTAGTGACAAAGGAAATCCTTATTAGAAACATGTTTAACATATTTGTTTTACAGAAAAAGTTGTTTAAATTTAACGTATTAGTTGCCCGCTATATATATTCCCATGGCTGGGACTCGGCGCTTCTCTTACGAAATAAATCAAGGCCTAAGTCCACCATGCCCAAGTTTTTGTTAGCAGATGATATCGGCTTTTGAAATACGTCTTTTGGTTTGCTATTTTCTCACAATGTTTTCTACACTAATTCTTCTTCTACACTGTTGAAGTTAATGGCTGTGACTACTGTTATATCTGCACTTGGTGAAATGATTTTAAAAATGTGACGGCTGTAATGTACCTGCATAAACTTTTATTATCCTTCATAACTCTCTGCAAATTCCCTATGTAAGCTACTAAAATACGACTACTAGGTACTACTTTATTTATATATACTACTTTACTAGATAGCTACTTGTATTTATCTTCAAAGTATTAGATACATACTTTTACATTAAAATATTGCATTATACATCTATCTTATCGTACAATATATAAAAATAAATTAATCTGCGAATTGTGTGGTACGCTCGTAATTTTCGAATGATTGCACCAATTTGGCAGATTTTTTGTTTCTTGTATTCGTTATTGTTAGAACAAGGTTTGTTTAAAATAAAAATAATAAAAAGTGTATCGTGTGGAAATTTGGACACACAGTAAAATTATAGTGTGAAGGCATAGGCTACTTTTATTACAAGAAAATTATAGGAATGGGAACTACGCGGGTAAAGCCACGGTTGATGCTAGTACTACTGTTACTCATATACCTACAATGAATGGAGCATGAATCAAGAATGCAACAAAAACGGGGAAAAAATATTCCTTTTTGAGAGTTTTCGTAGCGTGCTTTGACATGACAGCAGGTGTCTAAGAATACGTCAACTACAACTTCAATTTTTTATTTTGGCTTCCATTCGGTAATGTCACCGTAATTTCAGCAGTGTCCAAGATTGCGTCATTGAATATAATAAACCTTTGCTAATCAAATTTGTTTCTAAATCTGAGTTAGTACGACCAATTTCCGATAGGTGGGGTAGCAGGTAGCTGAAGAGGTTTTTTGTTTGAAAGCGATATTATTAGGAATGACTGAACCGATTTCAGTCATTCTTTCACCGTTGGATATGTACAGGATAACGATGAGTGCTATATAATGTACCACGGGCGAAGCCGGGGCGGACATCTAGTATTTAAGAAAACTGATAGAGGTCTTAAATTTTGAAACAAATGACTTAGCAAATACTCGTACTTAGTAATGCACATGGACTCGAACCTACTACTTTGTGAAATCAGACATTCTTGCCTCTCAATCACAAAATTTTCAATTTTTTTCCAGAGTCTGTATCATTAACGCAAGGTCATAAACCTGTTCAGTATAAAACAATGTCTACAATCGTGCTATCAAAAAACCTACAATAAATTTCCACTATTTTTAACATTATCTCACTTTAAATGATGTACATAAATTCCACGTTAATTAATTACTGCTAGGCCATTCCAAAAAACTGGCCTAGCGATAAGCATCACATCACAATTATTTATGCTAAAACAAAACCAAAATCGGCTAACTTATTAATTCTTTATGTCAAAAACAAAACGAATAACGTTAGTTATTTTACTTTAACACGATATCATAGCAGTTATGCTAAAGACATTCAGTGACAATAGCGCCGTCACTATCAATCGTTAATTACCTTTGTATAGTACGACACGATGGCGACACGATTTTTATACGATTAAAAACATTTGTGCACCAACAAGACAAGTATGTAAGTATTTATACAGCCCCGCAGTTTTATCTGCTTAGTTTATTTGTTATATTTAAAAAGAAGAAATAATGCTTAAGACGTCAGAACAGCGATGATAAAACTGAAAAGAAATTATGCTGGACATATTGTACATGTGGCGACATTCAGACCAAGGTTAGGGCACACTGGTAGCAAACGCAACGTAAACGTTGGACATTCATCAGCAAGAGTAAGCTAAGTATATTGAAACTATTGCCGGTTGAATTTATACACTCTTGGCACTGAACCGAGACAGATGACACATTTAAAAAGATACATATAGAGATAGCAGTTGGATAGAGATGGCAATATGTATCTGATGATGATACAAAAATCGAAATCTTGATAACCATTGCACAATTTGTTTCAGTTTTATAAAAAAAACCCCTGGACATGTACTTAGTATTATGTTAGACCATGTAGGCATTAGTGATCATTAGCAGAATTAAATAAAACAATGTTTATTCTATTCTATTAATGAGATATATGTAGAAATCTAGACACATTTAGTAAGCTAAATATAATTATCATAATAGATATTTTTCATAGATTTCAAAATCACATTAATTTACTTAGAAAAAATAATGCACAAAACTCAAAATAACTCTAATTGTAATGTTAATTAGCAAAAAAAAAAATATTTTACTAAATACCATTAAACATTTTCACATTACTATTTTTATGTTTATGGTCTTCGAATATTAATTAATAAGTTCCTATACAAAAACTTTTGATGCTGACAAAATGTCGTCATATTGTGGCATATGTCGTATGCCGTTTATTTAAAAGGAACCAAAAAACAATCGCATCGGATCTTTTATATAAAATCTAAAAACATCAAGACGGTGCTAATCCTCTTTATAAATATTCATAGAATATTACAATAAGTCACCATTTAAGCCATAATATACTATTTAGCCGATGAGTATCAACAAAATGCCTTATTAATAATTGAAATATATGCACATTCATTGAAAATAGGGCATTATGTGTTTTTGAATATATTATAGTAATTTGATACGTATCTTAGTGATTAGAGGAGAAATTAATTTCTTCCGATTTGTTTTTAGATTGTTCGTTATTAATAGATTTTTAGATGACAGTCTGAATCCCGTGAATAAATTTTAACCGACTTAAAAAAAAGATGAGTTTTTCAATTTGGTTCAATGTTTTTATGTATGTTACGCGGGGTTATTGTCGATTCGCCACAAAGTAAGTTCGTCACAATTTGTATACTCCATACATTCAAAGTGAACTCGCAACGAGTTATAAAAAAACAAATGAACAATGTCACAGGTGAATAAAGTTGTCTAAATTCGTCACAGATTTTTGTTTTATGTCATTTTTGCATAAAGTAGGGTTAGCAAGTAATGATTACTCTGAATGATTACTTACTGAAGTAAGTACTCGAAATGAAACAAAAATTTTAAACTATGACAACAAATAACTAATAGTAGTTATTACAGAATCATCATCGTAGTAGTAATAGTAAGTCAAAATATCTGATGTTACGTTCCTCCCGTAACAAAAATGTGACCGGTATCGATAAACTAACTACCAGCAGCCACGGTTTTACCACCGCCGTTGATTCTGTTATTTTTCTGGGATAAACGCGATAGTGCCGCCATTGTTTTTCGATTTGTCATTGTGAATCGATTTTGATCGTTATTTTGTAGATCGTAGTTCAGAAGTGGTTCATAAGTTTTATCGAAATCGGTGATGTGGTTTTTGAGATATGAACAAAAAACTAATTTTTTTTCATGTATTTAGACGACTGACGTAATGATAGAGTCTTATGAAATATGGTAGAGTGTCGAAATTTAAATTGATTGGTTTTTTTTTTGGAGGAACTCAGTTCTTTCAAACATGGCTGTACGGATTATGAAATTGAAAGAAGTAATTTGATCTGTAACAATTGTTATCAATTAATTGATTATGTTTATGTTTGTGAATACCTGTGTGAGTTTAATTAAAGAAACAGATCCCTCAATTCGCCCCCGCAGAACCCGTTTCTGTTACTTTTCCTGGATAAAGTAAGTAATTAAGTAGCTAAAAAAAATTGAAGACTAATATGTGTTCCAAATGTCAACCAGATCCATTCAAACGTTACGATGTGATTGAGCAACAAAGATTTTGAATTGAATGATTTTGAACAAGAGAATTTGGCCAAGCATATCAAATTTCATAATTTTTGACACGAGCAACTTAGGTTAGTGACACTTTTGACACATAACCTGTTCGTAACATAACACCAAGCGTCTGCGGTATCACTCAAGCTACTGACAAAATCTTAATTAATTTGAGGCCACCTATTGACAAGCGTAACATACGAAAGGAAGATGGCAGCCCCGATATCAGAAAACCAATAAAGTGTGCGAGAGGTGGGTGTGTGAGAGATGGTGGGTGTTTGTGAGAGAGTGTGTGTGTGAGGGTGTATGTGTTTGTAACACCAAGCGTCTGCGATTCCACTCAAGCAACATGATATGACAAAAATCTTAATTAATTTGAGGTCACCTATTGACAAGCTTAACATGCGAAAGGAAGATGGCAGCCCCGATATGAGAAACCAAGAAAAAGAGGGTGTGTTTGTGTGAGGGTGAGGATGAGACCTCCATAGAGGTAGATAGTCAAAAACTTTCGCGTTAATAATATTAGTAGGACTGGTGTCATATAAATAAGACGATCTATAAAGATTCAAAACGTGACATTTAGTGCTAAGTTTAACATCGTTCTGCGTAGATCTGTATACTTAGTTCGAAATAGTAAATGTACAAAAGACCTTCTACAAACTATATACCAGTGCCTAGTTAAGCGTCATCTACAATGTACTTGCCTTTATTTATTTTTTATTTACGTTTGTACGTTATTAAAAACTCACACACACACCAAAATCAACATGTTACATCTTTTTCAAAATCGGTTAAAATCTCATAACTTATAAAAACAAATAATTCCAAATTCAAACCAGCCACCCATGCTCCCACAGACAGCCAACACATGTCATGTCAAGGCCAACCTAACAAAACAAACTGCCAGCTAACAAAACAAAAGTGCTACCATACCTGATCCTGTGGTTCCATTGCGAACCTCTGTTCTTGGTACGCGTGGCAACTGGCCATCAGCATAAAGAAACACCAAACTCCGACATCCGACCGCCATTTCCGCCGACACTTTCCGGTTCTATTTTCGAATTTTGAATCACCCCCGCGCCTTATAAACGTTCCGTTTTCGAATTCCCTTTTGAATACCGACGCCATATTTTTTTACTGGGCATATTGGTGACAGTTTATCGTTTTATGTCTCATCTGCTCAGATTTCAGGAGACTTTTGGACGCACCGCGTTTCTGTAACAAAATAAAAATTCAAGTTAACAAAATGTACACACTCAAGATGGCACTGAAATTAGCAAGTAATATGTAATTCAGGCAATATTTATAAGTATTTTTTAAGATGAAAAAAAAAATGAAAAAACTTTTCTAAATTTGTTTGTTTCTAAAAAGTGTCGAACACATGTAAAGCAACCTTTTTAATCAAATCAAATCAAATTATTTATTCATCCAAAAATAGTATATCAGTCCATTTATATTGTCATGTTACTCTATCCACCAAACTGGGTGTTAAAACCCGTATCTTGGTGGCTAGTTCCTTCCTATGGTAACAAAGATGTACTTTGATCACAGTGTATTTCAAAATTATTATAACATTTATTCTATTCTATTTTATCTAAAGAATAACATATCTACATTATTTTGATATTTTAGTCAATATTATCCACTCCATCCACTCCAAAATCTGAACAGGTTATTCAATTCGACAGTTTTTTTTTTGTTTTTTGCAACAAGTGATTCCGATTCTGGATGTTTGTAGCATAAGATTTAAATTGCCATTCGGCAAACAAATATTGCCAGGAAAATATGTATATACATACTACTAACTAGGCGTGTAACAAACTTTTCTCGTCACTTACAAAACAATCCTAAACAAAAAAAAAACATTTAAAAACAAGCTTTCCAACTTAAATTGTCTATCACAATAAAATGTAATACATCAACATTAATATATGTATAATATTTTAATGTGGGTCTTGATGAACCAACTTATAATTTAATTGAGGCATACCTAATCAGATCTTTGCCATAAACCTTAATAAGATTAACCATAATCCTATCCATAACTCAAAATAATAAAACACTAATCACTCAATAAGTTAAATCATAAAAGTTCCAAAATATAACAATAAAGTGTCGTAAATAACAATTTGCATAAAATCGTTTCACATAAATTTATAAACACAAAGAACTTTAGTGTTTCGTTTAAAACTGGTATTATTTAAATGGACTAAAACAGCGGGGAGTTTGCTAAATAGATATTTTAGCACCATTGAGCATAATAAAAGAAAAAATTGGCAGTCATTTGGACTGCCAATAGAAGTGAAAACTTGTAACTAAGAAGTTTCATATTAAGCAGCACTAATGATGTACAATTTAATACGTCACCTTTTTTTATTATATACGTGTCTAGATGGAGCGTTACGCTATAATTGCGACAAAAGTAACAGGCCAGGTTTCAAACCCTTGTGTGCGTTTACGTACACAAGATAAGTGTTGAAACACAGACATGACATGTTTCAAAGATGGCGTCAAATGATGTCCTGAGATTTTTTTTAGATCAATTATTTCTGTAACTAATTGAAAATGTGAAGGTTACGTACCGATGATAGCTAACGTTTTTAGTTATTTTAAGTCATCTTTTGTAATTTTTGCAGACTTTCAAATTTAGTTTATATTAAATTAAAACTAAATCTCGAACAAAACAGGACAATTAACACTAACAAATTAACGCCGTTATGCATCTAATGTCAAAATTACGCTCCCAAATTGATGTAGACAAAAATTTTTATGGTTTTCTAATGACGTTATTGTGTCTGCCACCCACGGCTTCAAATATATTATGACAGTAGATGGTAATATTGACCTGTGGGGTCAAAAAAGGTCAGCATTATATATGCAGTTGTCATAATTATGGGTAGTGAAATTATAATATGTTTGGAGGTGTCTCCATTACGATTGGTTTGGATGCTTGAGTTATGATCGACATTTGAGATTCGAAGATTAGGAGTTATGATAATGTTACTTAGAAGAACGTTAATAAATAATATATTAATGTTGCTAGTTCGTTTATCTACGTATTGGGTATTTTTATGTAGATCTATCTGGACCCTCGATTTCCCGCGCGTTTTAAGGGTTTACCTACTAGCATTGTTTATTTCGGGGATTCCTGTTTATTTTCCTCAAGTAACAGTAGCCTAAGTCATTCATTAGTACATCAGCTATCTAGTAGTTAAAGACCCGTCATAATCAGTCCCGCCTTTTCGGATATTAGCCAGAACAGACAAACAGATATACAAACATATTAAACATGTTATTTTGGATGTATGAACTGTCTATACGCTGTCTTATTATCCAATGAACGAACATAGCTCCGTGTAGATAAAACTCGCGTTGCGTACAGGCCCGTGAACAAAATTTATGGGTCAAATAAACCATCAGAAGACCTATTTAGGATGCTAGAAGGGTATACAATAATAAGATTTAGCACTATCACTTGTAAGCTGTCCAACTGAGTGCAATTGAAGAGGGGGGGTTCTAACCCTCGATCATTTCTCCTTGTCGCATGATTTTTGTACGGCGTTGCGGAATAATGGATTAGAAGAGGTATTGAAACTGAACCATCAATTTTGTTCACGGGCCTTCAGTCTTGTAGCGTTGTCTACACAAAACTAAAAGTCTTGCTATCCTAGTTTGAAAAACTAGCCTTGTGTCGCTCGGGCATTACAATCGTCACACAGACCTTTTGATTTGAAGAGAATTTGATTTTTCTACATATCTGATAATTTCTTTGGAAATATTGCTCTTCAAACTGGAGCGCAATAACATTTTCTTATTCTTATTTTGTAGTAGAATTACTAGTAAAAGTGTATGTAGTATTTCCATAGGCGGATTCTGCAAAGGATCCAACTTGTAAGTACTACTTACTTCCGAGTTATATGAAATTTTTGCTTGAACACTTTGCTTACTTTGATTGCATCTTCTTGTCTTGGATTCAGACTTTTTTATTTTTATAAATACTTGTAAAAACTTCTCTTGTTTTGGATTTTCGGAATTTCGTCCTGTCCTTTGCTTCGTGGTATTTTTACTGAAGATTGATGAATTTACGTCGGGCGATGTTTTAAGATGTTATTTATAAAACAAGTGAGACGTGAGACATTTTGAAATTCGCAAATATTTACACAAATTTAAAGCTGTGTTCTAAATAACTATATACTTATATATACTTTCGATAAACTGTTTATTTTGAAGGGGTAGACTTCTTTGCAGCATTTAAGGAAGTATCACGTCTTCGCTAGTGATTCTATCGCAAAGCAGTCATGTGGAAACATCGCAGTGGACCGCCGAGTGTACCCGAGCGAGAAAGATACAGTTTTTTTAACATTTATAGGTTTACACTTGACCGCCATCTCGCCTCATGTTAAGCGACGATGCTGTCTACGATGGAGCGTTTTTACTAAAAAGTAATCGATTCACTCTCGATTTGAAGGCACCAAGATTATAACTATCGGGAAAAATTCACTCAGGCAACTCATTCCACAGCCTAGACGTTCTTATAACGAACGTAGAGTCAGACCTCTTCGTCCGTGTCTTTGGAATATCCACCATGAAACGGTGCCGTTTCTTCGAGTTACGAGAAGTGCAGTTCGCTGCTCTTCACTGCTGTGTTTACTATATTCAATTTTTGTGTAATAATTGTCATTTTTATAATGAAGTTTTCACTTTTGCCGTACGGTCTAAGCTTTCATTGAATAGTTTATTTAATTATTATAATCATAACATTAATCATAATCATAACATTAATCATAATCATAACATTAATCATAATCATAACATTAATCATAATCATAATCATGACATTAATCATAATCATTAACTCGATAATGTTTGCAATTTAGAGCTGTCTTCCCGCGTCCGCGTGATTGTAATTGTGTAGGTACCTAATTGTATAAAAGATTTAAACTGCTTTAGTATTTAAAATTGATTTAGTAGTGGTAGGACTCTTGGCAGAGTCCGCCTGGGGAAGTACCACACCTTTGCCAGTTATTCTACCGTCAAGCAGGAATGTGCAAACATTACTGTGTTCTGGTTTTAAGGGCAATGTCTCCAGATAAATTACAGGGCTTAGAGATATAACATTTTAGATATCTGGGTCACGAGCGCAGTGCAGTGCTATGTAATAATTTTGACTCTTGTTCCAATAGCTGCATGTTTTTGTGCTGTTATGTAGTAGGCATATTGCTTACCATCAGTCACATGTCCTGCTCGTCTCGTCACGCTTTTAAAAAAAACTGTACTAGGTAATGTACGCTGGTTGCATTACCCCGTACAATAACGACGGCTATCATTTCACCAGAAACGGGCCAAAGCGATATTACATTTTTAATAACATAAATCGTAGACTTTTGCATTGCAGTAGTGCAAGTAATTCTTTGGAGAAAATGTTGAGAAACGCAAGTTTTAATAGCTGGTTGTCGTCAACAATTGTTATTAAATAAGTATTTTTAGTACTTCAACTTAAAACAATGTCTTGTTTTGTTCTTAAATTGGAATTATTTGATTTTCTCCATTATTGGCATTGATTAAGACTCGAAAGAATTAGGATGTTAAAAATTTTTCGGAACTGCTTTTATTTTGAAGATTGACCCTTGTTTACCGTAAAAAATAAGATGTTATTTCATAATATTAGTATTTTCGATGAGTAAATATACAATATTAGATTTGAATTTTGCCGCTAAAACACTAACTACTGACATGACGTCACTAGTCGCAAAACATTGATAGCGATTCATGACTGTATGTTCAGTTTATGTGTTTTCTTATCATTACTTGAATACAACCAATCAAAATCGTCGTTGCTAAGATCGCAAACTATAATAAAAATGCAGAAAAGTAAACAGTTTAATCAGTTTCGACAGTTTGTTTTGCGACTAGTGACGTAATAATTCATATTGGTGTTTCCAGTCACTTGACAACAGATTAAAATTATAGCATTTAAAATCATTTATTATAAATTTTCTACGTAATATTAAATTATAAAAATGTGATTTTCGATATTCTATTAATGCAAACTATCATAAAATTTACATTAAACATTATTGTATGATTAGTGCTAACATCCCTATTGGTTTGACTCTTCTTTTGTGTGTGATAAGAACGTATCGGCTGTGGAATGCGTTGCCTGAGCGAGTTTTTCCGATGGTTTACAATCTTGGTGTCTTCACATCGAGAGTAAATCGATTTCTTTAAAGTTTGCAAACTCCGTCATGCCAAAAGGTACATAGACAAAGACTCGATGTCGAGTCGATTACTAGCGGAATCCCAACCAGTAGTGATCGGCTCTACAGACGAGCACTAGAATTAGATTTGAAATGTACTCAACTCCCCCCCCTATTTTCCTCTTCTTCTCCTAATCCAAAAAGTGTGTAAATAAATACAGAGAATTGTTATGACAAATATTACAAACCTCGGAGTCTGTGGAGTGGCCAATTTACATATTAAAAAAAAACACTCCATCATAGATCGTATTGTCGCTTAACAACAGGCAACACGGCGCCAGCGCCTAATTCAAACTTATTATTTACAACAAAATAACTTCATGTGTGGATACATATAAAGTGCATTTATTGTTTATGCTACATGCTATTGTGTGAGAAATATCATCTACCGAAATATATTTATTTATGCTGTTGCACAATAGACTTCACTAGAAATCAATGTTATAATTTATCAGTAGGAACCCGATGTGACACCACATGTGGCCATATGGATCACCCCTATCAACTTCCATTGAAATATAATATTCTAGATGTGACGACTAAGGCATAACAATAGCTAGAAGCACCTTGCCGTTTTATCTGCATAGTTCCCGTATTCTTCTGCAGTAGCTTATATGCTATTACAGTCCATAATTAATCTATCTGTGTAAAAAATTCAACCGGATATGTTCAGCCGTTTCGATGTAATTGTCGCTCCGATGCAAATATCCAAACATTCAACTACATTATGATAGCAGTAGGATTATATTACGTTATAATTCTGTATAAATACTCCATTTTTTTTTAAATAAGTCTATAAAAAAAACTTCTGAGGACCTATTTTATGTCAAATTACAAACTAATATGTAATTCACTCCGATAGTGTATTACCATTAAAAAAAAAACAAATAATGAAACTAATAACATAAAGAACGAGGCATAAGCCTCATTTTGATTTAGCCAATTCTCCCTACCTCGTGCTAATCTGGTTTCTTGTGTCTTAATTTTGCCCTTCATTTGAACGCAGATAAAAACTTTGCAAAGCTTTGGTAAAAAAAAAAAAAAAATATCAGACAAATAAAAATTATTAATACTAATTATTTATTCATTCTGAAATTAATAATGTCTATACTAATATTATTTATAATAAGAAGAAGAGTTTTTTTGAACGCGCTAATCTCAGGATAATTAATCGATTTCAAAAATTCTTTCATCTTTAAATAAATGTGCTACCTTGAGTGCTATAAATACTTTGTATCACGAGTGAAGCCGGACGAGTTGCTAGTCTAAATCATAAACGTACAACATTTACCTTCTTTTTCGAATAGTTTTCTTAGAATAATATTTATGTTTAAGCTTCTGACTTTAAAATCCTACCTCGCTTCATAACAAACAAACTTTGTCCACATTGTCGCATCCATCCACTTTAATTCAACACAAGCCATGTGGTTCAAACAAATATTATTATAACGCCCACTTTTTATAATTATATTAAGTCTCATAGATATAAAAACAAGGACTTTGTCGCTATAAAAAAGGTAGAAAATCCTTTGAAGATCTTTGTTAATTTGTGGTCTTTTGATGTTGATAAAGGCCTGTTTTTTGTATGGTTATAAGTGTGTACTTTTGTTAATGAACACAGTATGTTGGCAAGATGGTGTTAACTCCCATGAATAATGTGTTGTTTTCGTTTTAACAGTTTAAAAAACTACTTTTTTTTACTTGAGCTAAGCTCGAATTTAGTTTTTTCTTTCTTTTGTTAAAACAAGTGAACAAAATTTTCTTAAGTTCTGGACATTTTATTATTTTATCTGGACATGTTCCTGTCTTGCGTCTTTTGCTGTTTAAAATTTTCTCTCCATCCTCCGGTTGCCTGGAAGAGATCGCTCTTGGCGATAAGGCCGCCATTTGTTTCACTAGATTTAAGAATTTATCTTTTTGTTTATTCATTTTTGTTTTTGTGTTGTGAACAATAAAGTGTTTCTATTTATCTATCTATTTTATGTTCCAAACTTGAGAAAATTAAAAAAAAACATGTAGTGCTCCCGCTACTTTCTTATGATAAAATCCTATGTAGTCTATGTGCAATAAATAGGGATAGTATGTACATTCTGAGTTTCAAGTTTTAACCCTATCTATTCAAACGATTGACGTGATAAGATAGATAGATAGATAGGTAAACTCTTTATTGCACTTAACAAAATAAAAAACTTAAAAAAAAAACAATCTTAAAGTATAGTAGCAAATGGCGACCTTATCGCTAAAAGCGATCTCTTCCAGGCAACCATGGGATGGAAAAGAAGATATAGCAACAACCATCCAAACCACCAAGCATTCAATGTTTCGCAATTATAATGTTAGTAGGATTTTCTCTGTTTTTTAACTCTAATTTATTAGATTATTTTTTAGTACTTAAGCACTTCAAGAGATAGGTACATAAATAATATTCCCACGAGACTCACGAGAGGACATCCGGACGCTATCTTTCTTTTTTAATTACATTAGATCATCCAGCTCGTGATTCAACTCTTTATAGTTGAGCAGATGTTTTTATTTTAATACTAACAGCGTCCTGCTGTTTTACCCGTATCTTTCCGTCTCTATTATTTTGGCGCTATTAGAGGCAGAGCCATTATTAACAAAACTAAAATACAATGAGAACTAAACAACGCTACATACCTAACTAACTACTTACACTAAGCACACCTAAATTATCCTTAGACAAATGGTCTACAGATAATCAACATGTTCAAGCCCACTACCAATCGGAAGCGTACGAAAAGCATACTATTCCAAACTATATTTCTACGTTACAAATTTCAGCCGATCTGTTCAGTCGTTACGACGTGATTGAGTAACAAAAAATCAAAAAATCCAAAGGTTCACATTTATAATATTAGAAGGATATCATCATCATTCTCAGCTTGCTATCTACCTAAGTTAAGTATAGGGCTCTAGTAAATGTAAATAATGAAACATTTTGACTCTGACTAGAATACCTACGTACTTAATTTTTTTTTTAAATAAAGAGTGGCGAGACGATCAGGACATGTGCCTGATGGTAAGCAACATGCCTGACACATAACAACACAGTGACACGCAGCTATTGGAACATGAAGAGTCCAAATCATTACCTAGCACTGCACTGCGCTCGTCACCCAGAGATCTAAGATCTCTAAGCCCTTTTTTTTTAACTGTTATGAGTATTCCCGGCAATTTTTGATTCGGTCTCCTTCTATGAACTAGGGTTAATTTATCATTTAGTATAGAATAATTAAAATGTCATCACTTAATGAAGAGTGTTGACATAATCAGGCCTCTAGATTGACTGAAGGACAAATCGACTGTCTGGCAAAATTATCAGTCATAATTTTAATTACAATAACATTAGCTAATGTCCTGAGCGTTGCAAGCGAGCCCAACTTCTAATCCAAACCTAGTTTTAAAAATGAAACAATGGAATTAAAAAAAAACTCTGAAAATACATAAACCGACATCAATTCAAAATTGAATTTAGATACTCGACCAATATCATAAGAATCTATCACTTATAACGTCTATATATGTGAAAGCAAATTTTCGTTTTTTGTTCATATTTCAAAATCAACAACACTAATTTGATAAAATTCATACACAATTGGCGGCGTTATTCCGTGTATGTTACGGAACAAAAAACATAAAACCGATATAAGAACCTCTTTTGAAGTCGATTAAAATGAATGCTATATTTTTCTAGAACATAGAGGTAGTGCAGTTTAACCTTGGTGGATACACAGCCTTACAGCGTGTTTATTTTTTATGCACACGTACGGTTTTTGTTGAAACGTAATACGGTCGACCACACACATCGCCGTGTCTGCAATTTTGATGATATTGACATTCAGGGTTTTGCAGAAAGTATACTCAGTCAATAATAGTCAAAATACAAGTTTAGATTTGGCAAATGAAGGTAAAGTGAAAGCTAGTAAAGCTTATGGTTTTTAATCGGAGAAATTGTATATCTGAATTCGGCTCGGCTCGTGGCTCGGAAAAGCGATATCGTTTCATCGTTTTTTTTTTCGCTCGGAAAAAAGCGATATCGCTGATGTTTTACTTAAATAAATAAATAAATATTGGTGGACAATTCACACACAACACTATCTGACCCCAAACTAAGCAAAGCTTGTGTGATGGCAGCCAGATAGCTGATATAATACTTATGTAGTTTTAAATACATACTTATTATACATAGAAACACCCAGACACAGTGCAAACATTTGAACAAAGAGGTTTGATTCCTCTTTTGTGATAACTCTATACGGTAGTAGTAGGACTCCTAGCACAGTCCGCCTGGGAAAGTACCACACCTTTGCCAGTTATTCTACCGCCAAGCGCAAACATTACTGTGCTCCGGTGTGGTAGGCAATGTTTCCAGAGAAATTACAGGGCTTAGAGATATAGGTAACATCTTAGATCTCTGGGTGACGAGTGCAGCGCAGTACTAGGTAATGATTGGGACTCTTCATGTTCCAATAGCTGCGTATCACTGTGGTGTTAAGTGTCAGGCATTTTGCTTACCATCAGGCACATATCCTGATCGTCTCGTCATTCTTTATTTAAAAAAAACACTATTTCTTATTGTTTCTTGACGTTAGGCGAGATGGCGGTAAAATGTCAACCTATAACAGTTAAAAATCTTGGTCAACGTATTTCAAAGCATAAATGTTTTATTATAAAAATGGATTCAAATCGCTTCGTTCGATTGTCGATTTAAGATAATCGAAGTCCTTTCAACGTACCACTATTTTATGCGTATTCCAGTATGTTGACTATGTGATATGCGTTTGATGATTTGACATTTGAACGACACATCTGGATGGTTTAATCAGTCGAGTGAATGGCTATTCAAACTATAATAATACTTATATGTATTGCTTAGATATCATTCAATATGATCAGACTAAATAAAAATGACATAAATATAATTATGTACTCTAAATATAAAATATTACGTAGTATATATAATATAATCGACAGAGTTGCCCTCAAATGCGGTGGAATGACAAACTGGGAGCGTTAAAAAAGATTGGTATATGGAAGCTCATCATCATCATCAACACCCCACTATATATTATGTTCCCACTGCTGGGACTCTGGCCTTCTCTCGCAAGAAGAGTTAAGGCCATAATCCACCACGCTGGACCCGTGCGGGTTGGTGGATGACACATGATTTCGAAAGATTCTAAGTGCATGTCGGTTTCCTCACGATGTTTTCTTTCACCGCTTTAAGTTACCGTCATTATGCACATGACTTCGAAAAGACAGTGGTGCGTGTGGGGTTTGAACCCGGGTTCTCCGGATCGGCAGGCACCGTTCTTCCGATCAGCCCAGATTAGCCGTAACTTACGGAAGCTCAGGACTGGTTTAATTAAGTAAGGGAATTGGAACTGACCTTTATCCAAAAATTGCCATCTTTGTGGCAACAACGGAAGAACTGAGATTAATTGCAAATATCTAGTATACAATGCGATAAAATGAAATACTTGTACTTGTAGCTATAGGTAGCTGACTCGCCAAGAAGTTCCAACTGAAAACCGACAGACTTTTTTTATAGTTTTACACTTGACCGCCATCTCGCCTGATGTTAAGCGACGATGCGGTCTACGATGGAGCGTGTTTACCTAGAAGAAACTGATTCACTCTCGATTTGAAGACACCAAGATCATAACTATCGGGAAAATCCCAGTCAGGCAACTCATTCCACAGCCTAGACGTTCTTATTACAAACGTAGAGTCACACCTCTTCGTCGGTGTCTTTAGAATATCCACAATGAAACGATGCCGCTTCTTCGAGTTACAAGAAGTACGATAAAAAAAGAGCAAGGAGGTATTAGATCACACAGTTGCACACTCTCCGAAGTGTATCCGATAAAAAACCGATAAGCTAGCAATTTTGTGGCGATGTTCAAGCCTTTGAAGTCTCTTTTGCGCAAGAGTGTCTTTGCCTATGAGCCTTTTGAAAATGAAATCATGATTTAAAATGATGAAAAATATTAAGAGCTTGAAATACCGAGAAAAATCTCCTTACCGTGATCCGATAGAAATACGAGTAAGAGCAATTTGTTAGTTCATGCAGATCAGTTGCACACTCTCCGAATTCTATAAAAATGGTGTTATTTGTACAACAAATTAAGTGCGAATGAAACTATCAACGAACATGTAAAATTTGAATCAATTGTTTTTTTAGGGCTTATGTTTTTTGTTTTCGGTTCCACACGATTTACGCAAAACCAAATCCTCGAATCGTGTCAGTTGACAAATTGTTATGAGGCAAAAACTATTTTAATGTCCTTTTCACATTAGAAGCTGAATAGCTTAGGGCCATAAAGAGGGAGCGAGATGAATAGACATTCCGAGTTCAATGTTCGAACAAATATAGAAGAGAAATAAACTAAAATGAACAATTCAGAACGTACAGGATACTTCAGGGTACAGTTGCGGTTACTGTGATAAGCGGAGCGGTAGCGGTAGCGGGGAAATCTACATATATATCAAAAATAAAATAAGCATATTATTAATAGACCATACGTATGTTTTCAAGAAAATCAATCACTAATGTAACCTCTTCCTCTAGATACTACCTCTTCTAACAAAAGAGCTGATAACTTTGAAACAGCTAAACCGACATTACTTAAACATAGCTACGATCACATTCGACTTCAGCATAGCTAGTACTGTGTCTCTGATTGACGGGAAATGTTGCCAATAAAATTACGGGGTAACGAGATAAAACATCTAATATATCTTAGTGACGAGCACAGTGCAGGTAATGATTGAATGAATGGACTCTTCGTGTTCCAATAGTTGCGTATAACTTATAGGCAAATATGTTGCTTGACTATCTTGTCTCTTCACTCTTTTTTTGTAAAAAAAATGTAATTTGATTGAAACATCAAGTCCTTACAAATTAAATAAATACTTGATATGAAATTATGACAAATATTTTTTTTTTGTCGAAGTTCAATCTCATAATAACAATGAAAAGTCGCTCCCACACCCGCTTCCGCTCCGCTCATGACTGTAATAGCAGCCGCGGTTATAGTCAGGCTCTAATGGTACGTGTGTCCCTTTCTAACTAAATTTAGGTTTAGGTCGTCTCTTTCTGGCTAATTTTAATTTTAAAGTAAAGTTCTGTCTGCGTATGTGGAGATCAGATAATAAGACAAAAACTGTACTCCTACATCAGACCTTCTTACTTTCTCAAATTTCACAGAACAAACCTAATAGACTTCACAAAAAAGTTTTGCCCATTTCATAGAATTGTTCAGATGAGATGGCGGTCAAGTGTAAACCATGTTTTTTTTAATGAAAAGACTTAAAATTATTACTCTATGTTTATCAGTAAATACACTTTCAAACATTTGAATTGTCCACCAATATTTTGTATTATTTATTTATTATTTATTTTTTAAACAACATAATATTCCAAAGTTCAGGTTCACAACAAAAATGGAGTCAAACTTCCTCGTTCGAATCTTTGGAACATTCACCATGGAACGATTCCACTTTTTCGCCCTACGAGCAGTTTGGTAGAAAAAATCACGGTAGTATATCGATCACGTAGATCAGCTGCAAACTCTCCGAAATGTATCCAGAATTATCGAGTAATTTATGAAGCAGCGAGCGAGCAGCAAGAATATGTTACCTACATTTTTTTTTTCTATATAATATAAATATTATTATACTAGCTGTACCCAGCCTGCCACGCTTCGCTGTGGCACACTGTGATGCAAAAAATTAAATAAAAACAATGCAGATTATATATCATTATAAAATTTCAGCTCGATAGGTGCAGAACTTTTTGAATTTTTGAAGCGTACACAAACCAACATAACATTTTTATATATGGAGGTTATACCTCTAAAATAAACCATAATCATTAGACAAAAGCTGTTAAAACTAAATAAGAATTTAAGTTATCTTACAAATAGGCTAAGATTCCATAAAAACATGCAAAGTATCAAGAATTTCGAGCTAACGATAGTACGCCTTAATTTCTTGATCGTTGAACTTACTTAAGCTTAATACGGGGTGCGAAATAACTGAAGTTTTGACCGTTATCATTCCAGTTGCGAAAGTAGTTGCGAAACTATCATTACGAGGAACAAGATGTGGGTAATACAGTTTTGCGTTTTGGTGTATAATTTTAAATGGAAGGGGAATTGGCTGTAAGAAATTGCTTTTAGCAATAATGCCGCCATGTATGACATTTATCTTCTTTTATATATCATAGAGGTACCTACGAGACGAGCAGGACATGTGCATGATAGTAAACAACATAGCTCCCACATAACAGCACAGTGACACGCAGTCATTGGAACATGAAGAGTCCAAATAGCACTGCGCTGTGCTCGTCACCCCGAGATATAAAACAGGTCTATGCCCTATAGTTTCTCTGGAAACAATGCCCAAATACTAAGAAAATCATATATTTCGAGAGAATTTGTCTACTTGCACTTGGCAGTGTGATGGCTTTTAGCCATAACCAGCCCTGAAAAGCGGTTGCCTCCATTTTTTTAAGTGAAAATTTCTATCGGCGCGCCACATACAGATTTTTTGTGGGCTGTGAATTGAATTCTAGCGTGATGCTCGGGAGTGATCAGAAATATTCGCCTAAACTCGGGACCATGGCCATTGGCCATTTAGAAATGCGTCAGAATATCCCATTGGTCATCTTGAAATTCGTCAGAATGCCCTCCGGTTTCACCCGTGTAGTTTCCAAAGTAAGCTTTAGAGTAAGTGTAGAGCAAAGCAAACTCAATTATCAGTACAAAAAACCTACGATTGTGTTTCCTACGCAAAATTTTGTTTCTAAATTATTAAGAACAGAGTTTTTGTACGAAATGCGTAATTTCGACCAAGAAAATCCCGGGAAAAGTTTGCTCCCCTTAAAAAAGTCATCATGGACATTAACCTAAATATTTACTAGTACTGAAATATACTATGTTTATGAGTTCTCTTTAGCTAAAATATTCTAAACGTTGTCTACTTTATTATTTGTAAAGCGTACAACATAATGTGTAAATTAATTTTATATCCTAAGCTCTTTCTTCGTGCACCTACATTGTTTTATAGTGGAGCTACTTAGTATCGATACTTCAATGTAGTTTCAACAGTTTTAGATTGTTTAACTATGAACATCGTGCATCAAACTGTAACGAAATATCGGGAACTCACTCCACTATGTAACCATGATACAATAATATTCCATAATTAATAATATGTATTGGTATTTTTTCTCCATATTTCTAAGATGGTCACGCCCTATAGACAATACATAAAGGTTCGTGATTTTTCTTAGTATTAATATTTTCAATACGAGAGACATTTAATTAGACTTTACATTTAAATTCTCATTTATTTGAGACGTATTTTCTATGAGTCAGCTTAATTTTGACTTAAATCTACTGAAACATATGCTGAATACAAAATATAGAGACGAAAATGTTTAGATATTTTAATTTTAAAAGTTTTTTCCACAAATCCTGGCAACATTAATTTTAATTTCAGAACATTCGCTCACGTGCTTTCTTTCAAAACAAAGAAAATTAAAAATAAACAATGCGGCTAAAGCGTTTCCTGCTTGAAATTCAAACGCGGAATGATGTTCCCGACATTTCGTTCCCTTTTCAAAATTAGAATGTAACATTTTGTAGCAGAAGTTAGAAATGTAAAAAAAGTTTTGCGAATTAAAAAGAAACATTTGAACGTACCAGCCAGCGACCAATTTTCGAAAATGGAACACGTCAACTCACCGTAAAAAACATAAAGGACACAGGCCAAAAGTCAGTAGAAATGGGACACGGAATTCAAACACTTTCAATCATTTTCCGACGAGTTCCGAATTCGAAATTTTGAATTTCGAACCGCGAGCGGCCAGGCGCGAGACGTGACTAAGCTTAGACGCAATGTGCGTATGATTCGTATTTTTTAGAACACGCCCCCTTGGCTATGTGCGTGAAGGACTACATGTGGTGTATCCGGTGTGGGTTCAGAGGACTGATGGATGGCAAGGGGATATTGTCATATGTCTCGATCCCCTGTCAGATGTCAGTTTCAGTCAGATGTCAAGGTTATCAAAGCTAGCGAGTGAACACTGTACGGAGCTACAAACATATCCGTAGAACGGCCAAATGCGGGACTACTGAGTTACGGGTATTTGAGAATATTGAGAACACAAAAGTTGTATGATATTGTAATAGGTGGCAACTCTTTTCGATCGTGGCGCCTTCACCACATTCTACAAATTAAGTTGGTTGTACTGTAAATACTGATACGCCTCTTTTTGGCACTGTTCCTGTATTTCATAATTCCCATACTAATGGTCATGATAGATTTTTCTGACCAAATGAGCAAAAACATTACGTTACTTAAAATAAAATTATAAAATTTATCTGCATACATGGACGTATAAACAGTCAGACGTAGTCTCGCTAAAACAAAAACTGTGTCATTAGAGTCAGCCACATTTGCACGTATGCGTTGTCAGATTGTCACTGATAGGCTGATACGCACACATATACGCAAGTAGCGCGTGTAATGACCCACTGAAGTGTGCGGGTCAGCCTGTATGTGACAGCGCACACATGTTTATTATTATGTAGCCGACTCGATAGACACATTTTTTGTTTTAGCGAGACTACGTCGGACTATTTTATACGTCCATGTCTGCATATGTAATTTATATTTTGTGTCAGTAAATTATATTTACTTATCTAGTAAAATCTCGCAGTTTCATAATGCGTAATTCCTGATCTCGTTATTTCTTGGCATAAAAAGTAGCATATAATATATGTCCCACCAGATAACGTTACTACAGTTTAAACGAATACCTCGATGACTTTAAATATATCCCAATCTCACGGCATTAATGTTAAAATAAATAAATAAATAAATATTGGTGGACATTTCACACACAACACTATCTGACCCCAAACTAAGCAAAGCTTGTGACATGGCGGCCAGATAGCTGATATAATACTTATATAGTTCCAAATACATACTTATTATACATGGAAACACCCAGACACAGTGCAAACATTTGAATTCATCACACAAATATTTGCACTGGGTGGGAATCGAACTCACGACCCTCGGCATCGCAGGCAGAGTTACTACCCACTAAGCCACGAGGCACACCGAAAAAAAAGTATTAATGTATTAATTTTGGACTTTTACTTATGATAAGATAATAATTATATAGTTAGGTTTTGCCATGCCCTTACAGGGCAAATGCTTAGCTTACTTACTTGTACTTTGTCAGCTTTGTGTTATCACAACATTAACTAAAACATTGCATAAGCAATAAATTATCAATCAATCAATCGATTGACCTATGTAAAAATGTACCACTCAGTATTTTTTGCTTACAAGTGTAACATTCATACACATACAAGCTTTCCTATGTATAATATTAGTAGTACGAGTATGCTTCAAACTAGATTGAAAAACGATATGTACGATAAAATAGGATTTCTATTAAACCCATTTTAACTAAATTTCACGTTCACTTTATATTAGGCGCACTTTCAGTACAATTGATGGGTTTTCTGAACGATCAGAATCATTGAAGGATAGACGTAATTTATTACTTGTTTGTTCGTTGTACTCAGAGTGATTGTACGATTATTCATAAAGTTAATACAGATTTTTGAAGTGAAACTTCTTTTGGCGCTCCACGAACAGTTATTTCGTGGGCTGTGAATGAAACTCACCGTCACAGAAATAAAAGACATGTTCGGGTAAACTCGGGACCGCCGAGTGTGCCAAAGCGAGAAAGAAACAGTCAGCTACAAACAGCTCTCTACTACTGCTGTGTTGCAGAAATTATATTCCTATTCCTAGTTGTAAATACATATTTATTACGATCGGTATAAACCATGGATGTGCCCTCCCAAACTTCAGGCGCACGGAATTAGATATGGGAAGAGTGAGCTCACTCTTTCCGTTCTAATCGCTTCCAGGAAGCGGTGAACGCAGGACAATTTTACGTATCAATATTCGTTGTCAACAACCAAAATAAGTAGAACCACAGCATATCTCGCTACTAACGATTCAAGGGTCAAGTAGATTGGTCGTGTGTAAACCACTTACGATACATGCGGAGACGCAGTTTATTACCAATTTCAAGGTGCTCAGGGCGCATCTACTAGTTTATATCAATGCGTATTACACATAGAAATACCAATTTATACGTCACCGAAACAGTAACAACGTCAAGTTAACGTTAACGTCATATTATAATCCAGTAAAACAAGTTAGTATGGGGAATGATGGCTCTTTGAAGTACGCGTCATCCGTTTTTTTCTTAAAAAAAAATTAGATTATATATTATACTAGCTGTACCCTGCCACGCTTCGCTGTGGCACATTGTGATGCAATAAACTATTTTCGTACAAAAAATTAAACCGACTTCAAAACCACAAATAGGCACTCAAAAGCGAAAAATAAACTAAAATCATTATTATAAGCGCTACTCACTCATCTATTTGAAGTTGGTGCCAGTCAGGTCAAAAAGTTAGAAATTAGAAATCAGGTCAAAATTAAAAATTTTGATTAACCCCCGACTACCTTGGATTTGTTATCTGTACAACATTCTACTAGTCAAGCCCTTGCATTTGATACCCATATAAAGGGAGTTGTGAAAAAAGAAATGTATTTCGGCATTTTGTGGAAGCGGCCATCTCGGATTTGAATTTTTTTCATAGTGAAAAGTATTCTACTAGTCAAGCTCTTTCGTTTGATACCCAAATTGAGGTAGTAATGAAAAATATAATGTAATTCGCCATTTTGTCGTGGCGGCCATTTTGTATTTGTAATTTGTTATAGTATATAGTATTCTACTAGTCAAGCCCTTACATTTGATACCCAAATTGAGGTAGGTTGTGAAGAAATATTTTGCCCGCCATTTTGTGGAGGCGGCCATCTTGAATCGAAATTAATCAGACATAGCTAAGAATATTTGCTATGGTATTAACCTTGAAATAAAAGAAACCGCATCGAAATCGGTCCATCTGTTTGAGTTCTACTACGGTGTCACAGCAGACAGACAGACACACAGACAGACATCGACATCACTTATAACACCGGGGGGGGGGGGGGTTTAAAACAAGTTTTTATTAAAGCATTTACACAATTTTGTTTTGACAGGGTCGAGATTCATAACTTTTGTGAAATCTACAACTACGTCATCCAGATAATTGTACGCAAATTTTCAGTTTTTGGTTCATATTTCAAAAACTACTTGACCGATTTCGAAAAGATTTATATGGGACCATTCGGGAAGCATACCCGAACACAAAAAGAAATTTTAAAATCGGTTCAGAGGTTCTCGAGAAATCAGGTAACATAGATATAAAAAAAAAAACATAGGGTTCGAATTGATAACCTCCTCCTTTTTTTGGAAGTCGGTTAAAAATTAGATAAAAACATCCTTGATGCAGTTTATATATTATTGTTAAATTTCAGCTCGATCGGTACAGAACTTTTTGAGTTTTTGAAGCGTACACAAACCAACATAACATTTTTATGTATAGAGATTTATACTTGACATTGGCGAAATTGTGAGGTTAAACCACAATAAAATCTATAAACCTAGAGTTGAAGTTGAAGTTAGTACGGGAAAGTCTGTGACCCGAAACAGACCAACTGGAAGAAACGTAACAAAGGACATTGCCCTGTCTAGGTCTATTAAAAATATATGTGAATAATAAATGAAATAAGTACGGTACAATTACTTTTGCAAGGAGCATGTGGGATCATGAGTCACTGCGATGAGAAAATCGGGCATGTGGTTAATATTGCATCACGCAGTTTCAAATAATTTGTTGCCAAATGTTTTTTTAACGTTGCGTTAGATTTATGAAAGACACTGAAGTTTTAGAGTTAAAAACTTGTTCAGGCAAGTTTGGACTTGTTGAAGTTAAACTTCTTTTGGCGCGAAGGAATAATGATCAGAGTAATTTTTTACAACACACATCGTCATGGAAAACGGAGTTAGCTACTCAACATTTCAAGTAGCTAACTCCGTTCTCCGTTTTATTTTAGCTAAGTTTTCCCTAAAGCTAGCTAGCCAACATTTTAGTAAACATTCTAGCTAAGTTTTCCCCTGAAGTTAGCTAAGTTTTCCCTAAATCTAGCTAGTCAACATTTTAGTAAATATTTTAGCTAAGTTTTCCCTAAAGTTACCTAGTCAACATTTTAGTAAATATTTTAGTTAAGTTTTCCCAAGACAGCTAGTCAACATTTAAGGAAACATTTCCAACATTTTCCGAGCGTGACGCCAGAATTCAATTCACAGCCGCTCTCTCCGTCTTCACCCGCGTAGTTTCTAAAGTAAGCTATCAAATTCTGAGTTACAAGTATTCACTTCTATCGGCAGTTCTTATGACAGCCATTTTTTTTTGCGTGTTTAATAATAGGTAGGTAAGCCAATTAAGGTGGGTAAGGTTAGCTTTTATTTATGTTTATTCTAGGTTCTGTACCTCTAAGTATTTTTTTTCAAGTGTAGATAGAGCTGTAGACGTACAAGTTTTTTATCACCGTTTGCCGCTTTTACAGTAAAGGAAAATAATCGTGAGGAAATATTTAGAGAATAAGCGTAATCAGCCAGTTCACACTTTGACACAGTTATAGATTTTCATATTTTATGGCCTTGCCCACTCTTAGTGAAAGAAATCTCAGAGTCCCAGCTGTGGGAACTTTAATTGGGCTTTATAAATAACGTATAGTCAATTTCAGCTGTTACAACTTTATAACATTAAAGTTGTATCCGTACTTTGCATTCTGTAAGCCGTAAATGTCCCTAATGACTGTGGCTGTATTAGTTTCAAGAAAAGCTTATGTTAAATAACCTATTTGACGATTTAGGACAAAAACTCTCCAAGTGTGGTAGCTAAAATATCTCCAGAGTTTATAGCGCGTCTGTCAGCGCTAAGTCCAAAAAACCAGACCAAATGCGTAGGACGACCAAAACGCAGCAAACTTATATCAAAGTCCAAACTAATATTGCTATCCTTCTTACACATACACACATTGTCGAGACAGACTAGACCTATTTTTTGTTTTAGTTATTTCAAATATAGAACACGTTGGTTTCAATTGTTTCGTGATTTTTAGAAGAATATTGAGGCGGTGCGTAGAAGTTAATTACGTGTAGAAAATCAATCCAATTTCAGTCTTTAACTCAAAGATATTGAGTTCATTATTCTATGAAAGTCTGGCATGCTTTTGGTAAATTGTTTGTTTGAGATAGGTAATCAGCGGAAGATTCTAAATTTAAAATTGCGTACTGGCAACAGAACGCGTTTAGGGCTAATAATATAAGACAGCGAATGAAAAAGGTTGTTAATGCTTTAAGAAATACTGGCAGTTACGTCGTTTTACTGTATACTGTCTATGATAATAAATGTGGACCGGTAAAAAACGCACGTAAACATTTTGGCGCCTATATTTGTCGTCACTCAGTTTCGAGAAAAGTTTTTTGTTTGAAAAAAAATGTGTTGATTGATTAGTAGATAAAAATGGATTGGCAATTATTCGTTATTTTGTTGTAATACGTAATTTTAGTGACTAGCTTAATCTCGCGCTTTTGCTTGACGCTTTAATTGACGCATTTCAAAACGTTACTAACCGCCCTACATAATTATCTCAATCATTTAAGTCTTATGAGAGCCAAAAATCTGTCAAAACTGAAATTATTCAGATAATAAAGTATGAACTTCTGCGTTGCGGCCTTAAGCACACACATTTATTTATTTACAAGTCGCCAATAGTTTTCAAAAAGATCAGTGTCAAACCTAATGGTACGGTAAGGTACCTACAAGTAATGATGGCGTTTTGTAGTTTAATCAAAAGAGGTACGAGTACTTGTCTGAAAATGGCTGTAGTAGTAATACGGGTTAATATAACAAGAGCAATAAACCGTTTTTTTGTAAAAAAAAGTTACATCGTATTTTTAGTTTTAGATATTGTTGAGTTTGGAACACGTCTAAAATGTTGGTGTCGTAAATTCATTTCATTCATTCAGGCTTGAAAAATAGTCTCTAAAAATTGAATTCAAATCAAAACAAATTTCTGTACATTTTTTGAAATTCGAACGTTCAAAGAATAGAGGCTCGGCGATATCGACAATACACCGATACACCACGAAAAAAATACGCTTCCATTTTCAAAATTCGCGCGTAAATTCAACCCCTTATTTGAACTCCTAACATAAAATTTACCTTGAAAAAGGGTGCCAACGTCTAAACCAACTCTTTTTTCACGCTTTTCGCCGTCTCTCGCTAAATTTGTCCGCAGTGCATTTTTTTTATATCTACAAATGCAGTATCACCGCATTCAGTGTAATACCGACTTTAAGTAAAGCTGCTAAAGTTTATTTTAAATTTAGGTGTGCGCTTTTGATGTGAATTAAACTTAAACATTAATGTGAGAAGGTCGAAAATGTAGTGTTGTTTAGGATGACGGTAGGTATGTTTGAATTTTTTTTTCTTTGGATACGATTGGAGTGAGCGTTTAATTTTGGTGCAGTTTATGAGCTATTTTTGATTCAATTTTTTTTTTTTTTTTTTAATTTTTTTTCATTGCTTCTGTCTGCATAGCTTTTGAGTTTCTTTGACTTTGAAATTGTACTGCATATTTTACCAGTACTAATTTATAAAAAAGTGAGATTGTAATATGGTCGATTTCAGAAAACTTTTCCATATTCGAAGTCAATTCAACCTAAGTTCCATAATTATGCCTGAAAGACTGGATAATTAATGAAAGAAATAAGATTAATGTGAGTAGAAATAGTTTATTTTTTAAAATCTGGCGGAGCTTTTATTAACAAAACTAAAATACAATGAGAACTAAACTAAGCTACATACCTAACTACTTTCACTACTCGTAAGTACATCTCAACCATCCATAAACCAATGAAGGTCTACAGATGTTAAAGCCCACTACCAGTCGGAAGCGTGCCCAGTATGCTGGCGGCATTAATTAAAACACGCTGAATTTTATGTTAAAAATTAATAAATTGAATCTATCTATATCACATTTGTAACAACAACAACAATAACTATTATTGTGTAATGCAACAATAATTGACTTAATTTATTGTTTCTATCTATGCTTTCTGCACAACCCCATTTTCTAGGTGACTTGGCACACTACCTCGTTTTTGAGTTACACATTCGTGCTGAACATAAAATACAAATTGTTATTTATATTTTCCACTTTTTGAAATTGGTTTTTAGTATGATTATTCCACAAGTTGGCCCGTGTCAGGGGTAGTTTCATAAAATATGCAGTTTTTAATTTTCCAACTGCGAAATGGTTTAAGCGTAACTTTTAAAAATACCAGCCGGTACTGTACAGTTCTTCTCACTATCTTGTTTAGTTCACTGAAGAACTAACACCTAGTATAAATTGAACTCAGAGCTCTAAACAAATATTTGCATGCGCAGATCTTTGATTATTGGTCGGTGTCATGATGTTCGAAGTAAATTGACCTCCTGCAATTGCTTTGTACTATGGAGTCTTTGATTTTTTTAGGCCACGTAGGCTTAAAACTAAAAAAAAGGAAAATAAAAACGTGGTTTTTTGCGTTAAATAGACAAAGAGTTTACATATAAGTACTACGTAAAAAGTTGGCACAATCGCTTTACACCGAAAGCACGGGCAGCATCTTTCTTGCCTTGTCGCTCTTGTGGAAGTGTAATACTTTTGTCGCGGCATCACTCTGTTGCCATTTAAAGTATGCACGTCATTAGCTTACGATTGACACAAAGGAACCGTGCGGAAAATCTAAATCTATAAGTCTTGTCACTTTTTATTTTAAAAAAATCGGCTTAGTATAAGTACTCTTTATAACCCTTTCTAGTTCATGTAGTTATAGTTCCACACAGACGCTGTCATAACACAAGTCAGACAGTCCTTATCTCCCGGCCTATACATCAGACCACATGTCACTTATCATCGCGACTGTACCGACTGATACACGATACATGTCGCGTTGAATTAATATGTTGATGATATCTTTGTAAATATATCTCTCAAAAACGGATAAGGTATATGTCATTTGTCACTTGTTTTTGAGAACGTCTCTTAGATAAATAATAAGTTAATAGAACCGATTTTTTCGCACGGTTCCTTTATATCAATCGTTAGCAGATGAGGTGTATGTTAGCTATGCAAAGTGTTGCGCTGCGACAAAAGTATGTAACTTCCACAAGAGCGACAAGACAAAGGCGATCAGACCCGTGCTTTTGGTGTAAAGCGTTTGATCTAACTCTATACGTAGTCTATGATATAAGCTCTTTAAAGACAGTAAAAATTTAGTTTACTCCGAAAAAAACAAAAAACAAGTTCAATTAAAAATTCAATATTGTTGAAAAATACTTTCATTTAATTTTTTTTCCTAATAAAATTTAATATTTTACTCGAAGTTTTATTTCTTTGTGGAATCAACTCAAAACTCTGTTTCCATGCGTCAGGTGAGGAAAGAAATGGAATCTACTTACATAAACTTGTTGATTTAAAAACCATGGAATGCCCATATCTAGAAGAAGATTAATTTTCGTTTTGATGACACCAAGACTGTAACCAACGGGAAAACCCCACTCAAGCAATACATTCCACAGCCTAAACGTTCTCATCACAAAATGTGGAGTCAAATCTTCATTGGAGTCTTTGAAATGTCAACCATGAAACAATGTACCTATTTAACAAAGTGATGTTGCTGTTCAAACGGACTGTTACCATATATCTTCTTGATTATACCCCGTTGTAATACGATACACGTCACTTGAGATTTCTGTTGATACGATAGCACGGGTGAAGTCATTAAAATTAATTGGTCATCTCACTTAGCAAATTTATTTTTACGTCTGAAAGGTAGATTTCGATAAAAACACAAGTAGTTGAATTTCAAACGTAATCTGTTAGCTGCGGTGTTGTTTGCGGTAATTTTGATTGATTTTAATTGGGTTAAGAACAAGTTATTATTTCAATAATTTGGTTCCATATACTTATTTGATTCAACATGTTTGTGTATTTGAAATGTACAGTGAATAAACAATATATTTTTACAACAATATTAATAAGACAATTTTTTTTTTTTAAAATACGTAACCAAAACGTCGGAAAGGTTTTAATAGTGCTGTAACGTGTAGAGTAAAATTCACATTATTTAATTACAAAAATCTACCTAACCGACACGCGCTTGACATACAAACTTTTTTGTTTTAAATTGCGCACCAGTAGCTCTTAATTTAACTGCATTTGGTTTACAGATGAGATCTGAATTAATTAAAAAACTTCAATTTAATCTTTTAACTTGTGTCTTTTGGGCAGCCCCTTAATTTAGAGTGAGAGACGATACGCGTGCAAAGAGAGTAAGTTATAAGACGACTGATGATAGATTGAGGTTGAAGATAAAATCATACTTTGCTGAATCCCACCTAGTGGGACCAAGGTCAGTCAGTGTCATATGTCATATGTCAGTCTACGTAAAATTGTAAAAAACCGTCAGATTAAAATCTAACGATGTTACATTAAAAAACTAACCTAACCAATCATGAGATTAGAATCTCACGCGTTATATTGTTAACTGACGGTGATTTGAAATCATTTTACCGGACCGGTAGTAAATAGTTTTGTAGTGGTAGGACTCTCAACGGAGTCCGCCTGGGGAAGTACCACACCTTTGCCAGTTATTCTTGCGCCAAACAGTAATGTGAAAACATGGTAATGTTTTCACATTACTGTGTTCCGGTTTGAAGGGCAATGTTTCCAGTGAGATTACAGGGCTTAGAGATAAAACATCTTAGATCTCTGGGTGACGAGGGCAGTGCAGTGCTAGGTAATGATTTGGGCTATTCATGTTCCAATAGCTGCCTGTTACTTTGCTGTTATGCCGCAGGCATGTTGCTTACAATCAAGCACATGTTCTGCTCGTCTCATCACTCATTATAAAAAAAATGGACTCTTCATGTTCAAATCGGTGCGTGGCTTTGTGCTATTAGGATTAGTGTGTTTCTTACTATCGAGCACGTGTCTTACTTACTCGTGACGGAGTCGTCACTCTATAAAGAAAGAGGGAGAATTACCCAAAAAAATGATAAGATGTACAAGCAGAGTGCCACGGTTTTACCTGTATATTTCTCGCTCCCAATATTTTTATAACATAATATAGCCTATGTATCATAGGTACTCGTATCACTATTACTACATAGTAAAAAACAAAGTCATTTCCCGCGTCTGCCCATCCCTATATAGGTACATATCTTGAAAACTACCCAACAGATTTTGATTCGGGTTTTTAAATAGATAAAGTGATTCAAGAGGAATATTTATATGTATAATATGTGCATACAATAGTAGCGAAACACTAATAATTTTAAAGGTTTCTAATGTGATGTCATAAATAAACACATTTTTTACGATGATATTGCAAATCCTGGCTGAATCTACGAGGTAGATCAAAATAATGTAATACCGTATTGTACCTAAGGGGTAGAAGGTCTATATAAATATCTAAGACAGTAAAATTATGTCTATATCTTAGGGATAACCCACAATAAACATTTTTATTCGTATTTTAGTATCAACATTGCACCCGTGCGAAGCCATTTGCTACTTAGACATGAAACCTTACGATGTTCCGAATTTCAATCTGGACCCGTTCAATTCTGACGTAATTGAGCAACAGCCATACAAACAAACGTCCGCACATTCATACGATTAGTGGGTTAAGCATCATTGGTCATATTTTTGTCAATAAAGTCTATTTTATTCAGCTTCTTTCAAGTACTTTGTTCCTTATTTGCCCAAATAATTTTACGAAACAAGTTTGATACCATACAAAGACATTTTTCACAGAATAGAAAACTTGTCAAATAGATAACTAAATACGCTCGGTGTTTGACCCTTATTTTAGAAGTCGTTCGACAATGCATCACGACTTTATTATTATCACTGTTGTAGTATTGACAGACAAATATTCACATTTATGCTCTAATATTATTGTGCAATGCTTCTTTAACTGTGCTTTGGGTAATGTTTCAAAGTACTTTGACCGTAAATTTACCGCAAATAGAATAAAAGAATACGTAACGAAGTCCTCATGGCGAAGTACTTACCTTTACCTTTTACTTTACTTACTTACCTTTGCCAGTTTTTCAACGGCCAATCAGTAATGCACAAGAATTATAGTGTTCCGGTTTGAAGGGCAATGTTTTATAATAAGTAAATCAATTTATAATGTTATTATGTAAATATTGTTTACAATTTGGGTCCAGCTTAGCATGGTGATAGATTATTCAGTTTTATCTATACATACACTTTTCTGTACAAATTAATAAAATTATAAAGTTTGTGTGTTATCATATTAACAGTTATAGTTACTGTTGGGTTTCGTGAAAAAAAGAAAAACCTTAAAAAGCAGATGAAAGCACGGGCACGGCAAGTATTGGTAAAAATACAATCATGTTTTCTTTTTAGTAGAGTGACGAGACGAGCAGGACATGCGCCGGATGGTGAGCAACATGCCTGCCACATAACAGCACAGTGACATGCAGCTATTGGAACATTAAGAGTCCAAATCATCACCTAGCACTAAGATACATACAAGATGTTTTGTCTCTTTATTCTGTATTTTCATTGGAAACATTACCGTTCAAACCAGAATACAGTGTGTAATGTTTGCACATTACTGCTTGGCGGTAGAATAACTGGAAAAGGTGTGGTACTTCCCCAGGCGACTCTGCAAAAAGTCCTACCACTACTGAATGCAGTAAAGTACGTTCACATAAGGCAATCTAGATTCTAGAACGTTCCTAAATGCTCTCTATCATTCTCCGCAACACGCAATATCGAAGCCTTCTGCTTTGCTTAGCGCAATGAGAACAATAACAACAGATATAAACTGGGGCATAATGCAAGTTTTACAAAATGTAGAACGGTATCACTAAAAATCAGTCAACTGACACTTGCTCAAAAACAATAAACTGTTGTTAATAAGAACATTTCTAACCGACTTCAAAAAAGGAGGAGGTTATCAATAAACAATACAAGGAGTGTTATAAGTTTGACGTCGATGTCTGTCTATGTGTCTGCCTGTCTGTCTGTCTGTGTGTGTGTCTGTCTGTGGCACCGTAGAGCTCAAACCGATAGGCCGATTTCGATGCGGTTTTTTTATTTGAAGGTTACTTTCCGTGCGGATGTTCTTAGCTATGTTTGGTTAATTTCGATTCAAGATGGCCGCCTCCACAAAATGGTGGACAAATATTTCTTCACAACCTTCCTCAATGTGGGTATCAAATGAAAGGAATTAACTAGTAGAATACTACACACTTATATGGCAAACATTTCCAATTTTGAAGAATAACGCCTTTAGATCCATAAATTTAGTTCTCTTTTCTTCCAGCACAGATTGTTTAGCAAATCAGGAGGGAAAAATAGAGCCATTAAACACCACCAAACAATAAGGTTAACCTATTCCGGTTACGAGTTGAGAAAAGGAGAAGTATAGAACACCAACTCATCATACTCATCTAGAGTCTAGAGGAAAAAAGTGTTGTTTCAGAGAAGACAGCACAATCTGAGAAAATTAAGACAACGGTTTGACAGCAGCAAAGGAGCCGACTAACTGTACCCACTGGGACACGGGATCTTCTCTCGCAAGGATTAATTTGAAATCCGAGGTGGCCGCTACCACAAAATGGGGAAAATCCTTTCCATTCCATTTTCACAACTCTCTCAACATGGGTATCAAATGAAAGGGCTTGACTAGTAGAATGTTGTACAGACTGCAAATCTGAGATGGTTGGGGGTAAATCAAAATTTTTTAATTTTGTTCTTCTTTGTGTGTATGTTACGCGTTTGCGCTACCAATGATGACTCAATTTTGATGGTTATTTGTTGTACAACATAAATCCTAAGGAAAATTGTTTTGGTTGGGTTGTCAACTGTTGAATTATCTTTTAAAATGATTATATGAAATAGTTTTCAACCATTACAAAGAAGCATAAAGGCAGATGTTACTTCTGTCGGATATCATCTATTTTCTTAAAAAAAAAACTGCAATTTGAAATGAAATTCAGCTACTCGACCACATTTCATAAGAATCATTCACTTTGTTATTTAAATAAATGATCATCATTTTTTGTTATTACTTCTAAAAGCGCCTCACCAATTTCAATAAGCTTTATATGAGGCCACCTCTGAACTACGATCTACCAAACAAAGAAAGAACCATCCACATTGATTAATAATTGGCGGCGCTATCGCGTACCATACACAACAAGAACAAAATTAAAAAATTTTGACTAACCCCCAACTACCTCAGATTTGTTATCTGTACAACATTCTACTAGTCAAGTCCTTTCATTTTATACCCATCACCCATATTTAAAGGAGTTGTGAAAAAAGAAATGTATTTTGCCATTTTGTGGAAACGGCCATCTTGGATTTGAAATTTGTTATATTGCAATATAGTCTAATAGTCAAGCCCTTTCGTTTGATACCTATATTGAAGTAGGTAGTAGTAAAAAAAAATATAATTAGCCATTTTGTGGTGGCGGTCATTTGAATTTGATTTTTTTTTTTGTGTACTTATAGTATTTTACTAGTCAAGCTCTTTCATTTGATACCCATATTGAGGTAGGTTGTAAAGAAATATTTTGTTCGCCATTTTGTAGAGGCGGCCATCTTAAATAGATATTAACCCAACATAGCTAAGAACATCCGCACGGATATTAACTGTCAAATTAAAAAATCGCATCGAAATTGGCCAATCCGTTTGACCTCTACGGTGCCACAGACAGACACATACACAGACAGACAGACAGACATCGACGTCAAACTTATAACACCCCTTTTTTGTTCGGGGGTTAAAAACACAACCGAATTTACTTCTCCTTTTTTGAAGTTGATTAAAAATAGCGTCAAATTAAAATCCACAATTTAACCTTGAACAATATAGCCGAATCATCAATAACATTTTAATCAATGACTCTATTCTAACAATCAACTAACGTGATCTATTAATCCCTTTGTCTGTGTCTTGTCGGATGTGTATTGCACGTCCGCCTGTTATTCCTGTTAAAAGCATTTGCCTAATTGCCGCAGATTTGTCTGAGGTACACCTACGTTGAGCTCTTGAGCGCGTTTAGATTAGGCGAGTTACTCGCACTAGTGCAGTGTACAAACTCATAATTGTGTGACGAATACAAATATTAGCACTTGCCTGGATGTTTTCTATGTACCATAATTGTATGTATGTATTTAAAAATTGAAAAGTATTGTATCAGTTATTTGGCTTCCATAGTATAGTAAGCCTTGCTTAGTTTTGGGTTCAGATGCTGTTGTGTGTGAAATGTCCATTGTCCATCAAATATTTATTTATAATTTATTTTTCTCTGATTAACGAAACAACAGTATATTTTTTATGTGTAAGTTGATATTTTCTCCACGCTCAATTGAAATTGAAATTTGGCAAAATTATTAAGTTTTAGTCTAACAAAATAAATTTGAAAGATTTCGATTTATGATAAAAACACGCCTACCTGTCATATCACAGTACAAAGCAATACGAAGGTTAAAGTGGAAAGTCACATCAAAATGATCTGTCTTAGCGGCAACTAGTTTTTTTAACCCCCGACCAAAAAAAGAGGTGTTATTAGTATGACGTCGATGTCTGTCTGTCTGTCTATCTGTCTGTGTGTCTGTCTGTGAACCGAAGAGCTCAAGCGGATGGACCGATTTCAAAGCGTTTTTTTTTAATTGAAAGTTAGCATCCGTGTGGATGTTGTTAGTTATGTTAAGTTAAAATCGATTTAATATGGCCGCCTCCACAAAATGGCGGACAAAATATTTCTTCACAACCTACCTCAATCTGGGTATCAAACGAAAGGGTATGACTAGTAAAATACAGTGCACTATGACAAATTTCAAATCCAATATGGCCGCTACCACAAAATGGCGAAATACATTTATTTTTCACAACTCCCTCAATATGGGTATCAAGGGCTATCAAGGGCTTGACTAGTAGGAATTTGTACAGATAACAAATCCGAGGTAGTCGGGGGTTAATCATTTTTTTTAATTTTGTTCTTGTATTGTTTTTAGTTTAGATTAGATAGATTAAACAGTACGATCATCTTACCTGTAGAATGCAGCGATGGCGCCAGGATCGAAAAGTGATTCCACATACTATAATATTATACAATTTCTGTGTTATTTATTTATCACTCGTATCTTAGTAGTTCTACTTTTGACCGTTCTACAGATGAGTTGGTGATTAGTTTTTGACGTGACAAGGTCTAATAAATCGATGAACGCCGGCTGCACGCACAAAAAGTGTCCCGTTATGTCCCGTTACATTTATTGTCACGTTACGCTGATTGTACGCTTGCGCCACATCTATCAATGATTTGTTATGACATTGTCACGTTAAGCAGTCGTCCGACTTTACAGACAACGATTTTTTTAGGCTAGTACTTGATCGTTTACTATCCCGATGTGAACACAGCTTCGACACATCAAACACGGTTTCTCGGCACATCACGCACAAGAGATTTGTGCTCGACTGCGATACGCTCGCTTGTTTAATTACTCGAAGATTCATTAAAACGAGAATAATTAAATTAATTTCATTCTTACTAAATTAATGTGAGTTATTTTATAATTTTTGAGATGATTGTTTTGGAACGGAATTTGTGTCTTGTCTCCGTTCAAGTTGGTTTAGATTTGAGATCAAAGGTTTAGAATTCAGATCTTAACAGATGCTTTAAAACACCGAGTTTAAAAGCGTCTGTTAAAAAAAAAGGCCCACGGAAAGTGTCTGGTAGTATTGGGGTCTTATTTTTAAAGATATTGCCTATAACATCCGTGAAAATCAGTTAACAGAAAATACGTGAAGTAATTAATGTATCTTTTGGACCCTGTATCTCAAAATTGGCCGTCTAATCAAGTTAGCGGGTAAGCATGTGTTCTTAGTACGTACTAACTCTACTCAATCGTCCACATTTCATCCATCAGAAAATACGTTACGTCTGGCGGCCCTGGGATCTTACTCTAATACTAATTATACAAACTCAAATTTGTTGTCCTTTTTTTTAGTGAAAAGTTTGGCGCGCGATGACCACTTTTTGCTAGTAGAAAATTTAAAAAAATTAAATGGTTCGTGTTATAGACTTAGCAATGTATCGGCGTAGCGTTGAAGAAGCGGCGGAGCAAGACATGCACGTTAGACGCTTTTTGGCTCGATGAAATCTTGTGACTTCGAGACACCGACATGTGTAACCGTAGCCCTCACTGTAATTTAGTTTTGTTACTAAAAACTAAAAGAAATGTACCAAATTTGTAACCCAAAAAAGAGTGGTCCAATTCTGAAGATATTTGTATTTTTGAGCTTGTTTTCGTCCGGAATAGGATAATAAGCATAAAGTATGATGTATTAATTTATAAAAATAATTGTTTAACTCTCTATTCATTGCCTCTTAAGGTACAAGTTCGCGCTGAGACCGCGACACGAGACCGCGACAGGAGACTGAGACCGGAGACCGCGACATGCACTTGACTCTATAGAATTGTATGGGCGCCAGTTCGCGCCGAGACCACGACACATGTCTCGCGACACGTGTCTCGGTCTCCTGTCGCAAATGCAGTTGGTTAGCTGGTATATAAATAAAACAAAGGAACCAACTTTAAAAAACAACGAAAAACTAAGAAAGTAGTTAAATAATTCCAAACAATCCAATAAATATAATACCATCTCGTTTTCGATATAAAACGTTTAATTGTGATACAGTATTCAAAAACAAAAAAACAATAATTGACCATCATCATATTAGCTTCCATACTACTACATACATTTTAAAGAGAACTTGAAAATTAAGCTTAAATTTTAATTGCTTTATACACAGAGGATAAAAGATATCGTCACTGTATTATTGCCCGTCAAATTAAAATTGCATTCGCGTTTTCCCTATACCACAGCCCAATTAAAACTTTTTAGTAACTCGTATCCTTATTTACACAGCGATAAGGTTTACAATAAGTCAAATATAACATTTTTGCCAAAACGAGATTTGTACCCCTGTATGTGACAGCTGACACGTAATTACTGTCGGCTGTCAAAATGACAGTAATGATTGCAGGTAGCTTTAGTTGGCATGTTTGAGGGAGTTTTATTTGGATATACATCAAGTGAATACTGCGATATTTATAGCGGACTAGCTGCATTCCGTATCTTCTATTATCTCACCACAATAATTAATGCGTTCCAGTTTGAAGGGCAATGTTTTACAGGATAAAAAAATAGATATATGTGGTTACTGCGAAGATAGTTAATTATTTGCATGCTAAATGCAATGATTGTTAAGTTGACAGTCCTTCTTCTTCTCAGTCGTTATCTTCATTGCTGAAGGTCGCGTCTAGTCTGAGGTGTTGATTCCCCGTTGCACCATGCTCTTCCAAGTTTTTCTGTCCTCGGCGGTCCTAAGAACTTCAGCTATTGGCAGTCCAGTTAATCTGGTAAAGACGCTCGTCCTTACCAGACCTGACCAACGGATAGGTGATCGACCACGTAGTCTTTTGCCAGCATCCTTACCGACCACTATAAGCTTCTCAAGGCTGTCAGGGTCCCTACGAGCGACATGTCCAAAATATTTGAGGATTTGCTGGTAACAAATAGCGGATAGCCTTTCAGTAATGCGTAGCTCCTTAATAATGGACACGTTGGTTCGGCGTGCAGTCCATGGAATTCGCAACATCCGTCTCCAGCACCTGTACTTTCAATACAGTTACTCGATCGCAACTTTTTTCAAAAGAATCGATTTTTGCTGTTTCTCTCTTTCTTATGATTCAGGATTCGGCACCATAAGAGAAAATCGAGAATACCAGCGTACGTACGTACGCCTCACTTCACAGTTGATAGTCCAAATACAAATCAAACATCCTTTTAGAAATCAGGCATCAACCACACTTGACTTGTCCAGCGGCAGCGTGGTGGATTAGGACCGTGACTCCCTTTATGAGAGGTTATATCAAATCTCAGCCATGAAATCATTAAGAAAAATAAGTAGGACACTTATATGGCTGCTATTAACAATTTAAAAAAACATATATTTTTCTTTTCATCCACTTCTGAACCCGAAGCTTAAGAAGTGATACAAAAACAATCCAAAAAAACTTCGAAGCTATGTCTTCGCACTAGAAACCATTTATCAAGTTTTTCGACACAATTCGTCGAGATTTATCGCAGAACCTCATCTGATAGCAACAAGGCTACACAGAAAAGAACAACTGACGTTAAATCATTTTCTCTGGCAGACCAAATTATCGGCTTCAATTTGTAAATTAAAGTCACGCGATTTTTTTTAATGTAAACTAGTGATGAGACCCTTTGGGCATTCACCTGATGTGATTTCACTAGCTACAGTGCCCTTCAAACTAGAACAGAGTATTCCTTACGCATAACTAATTGAAATAAATAAATAAATTAATATTGGTGGACAATTCACACACAACACCATCTTTCTGACCCCAAACTAAGCAACGCTTGTCATATGGCGGCCACGATAGCTGATATAATACTTAATTGGCCGCAGAATATCATTCAACTCATGTGGTGTTTTTAGAACGCGAAAAGGCCTCATCATAAGACCTCAAAAATGGCTGACCGTAATCAAAAACCAATAAATATAAATTATAGTAATGTTATTATTTTCAAAAAATATATATATTATAGTGATTGACGCTGAGCAGTGCAGTGTATATTTACTACACCCACGCCCTTATGGGTTATGTCACTTAAAATAAATGAATTTTAATTTGATTTTAGTGCTGAGGCATTGAAAAAGTTTATTTTATGATAGTTTATGTTTCTAGCTGCATGACATTATGCTTTTATGACATCGAGCAACTCGATCTTCTGCGCTAGCACGGAAGAGAGAAACCTTAGCAAAATAATATTGTTCAAATCTTTCTATCATTTCTTGCGGGAGGGGAAAGTTGCACACTAGAAAACCGTACTATTACGTACAAAACATACCTGTACCGATCTATTGCCGATCATACTCACACAGCCAAATCACTAACACATAATAAAGCACCATTCACAAATCTAGCCCCGCCCTCACGCCACAGTATACTATCAAACTCCATGGTCCACGCGGACTTGGACTTTGACAGAGAGGAAACGCTGTGTATGCCTACTCTCTTCCGTGTTACTCGCTGTATTATGATGATGATGCGTGTTGCTTACCATCAGAGGTATGTCTTGCTTGTCACATCACTCTTTGTCATATCAAAAAACGATGTTTTTTTTTTCAAAAAATTATTTAAACAAGGTACCTGTATTGATTTGTAAAAAATAAAGCTGGCTTTTTTATACATAGGTTCTTGTGTTTAAACTGTTCAACGATTATGTGGTCCAAAATAGAACGCGATTACCTAAAATAAGCCTTTAGATACCCACTCTTTCAGGGTAACCCTCCATGTCGAAGTGTCGATATATGTCTGATATGTCGATGTAGTGTCGTGTTAGCTTACACATGTTGTGGCACTTTCAGATTACGCAGATAAAGATATTTGACGACATCCGCTTGCTTCTTTGGTGGCAAATTGATTTGTCTAAGATTTTTGAACAGAGGTGTCAATTTTCAGAAAACACTACAGTTTCTGTCTGTTTTTTATGTCTGTTTTTAGCCGACTGAAAGAATGGTTATGTTTTCCGCACGTATCTTGTCATCATCATCATCATCATCAGCCACAAGACGTCCACTGCTGAACATAGGCCTCCCCCCTAGATTTCCACAACGAACGGTCCTGCGCAACCTGCAACCAGCGGTTTCCAGCGACCTTTGTGAGGTCATCTGTCCATCTAGTGGGAGGCCGTCCAACACTGCGTCTCCCGGTTCGTGGTCGCCACTCGAGAACCTTTCTTCCCCATCGGTTGTCAGTTCTGCGAGCGATGTGGCCTGCCCATTGCCACTTCAGCTTGCTTACTCTTTGAGCTATGTCGGCCACTTTCGTTCTTTTGCGAATATCCTCATTACGGATCTTGTATGTTGCGTATCTTGTATCTTTGTAAATTTCTTTATTCCTAGATATCTTTCATATGAGAATTAAGATATCGTTAGATTCGTTTCAATCACCCAAGTGCCCTTGGATAGTTTTTTTTCTTTGTCAAGTATCTAAAGTTAATTTTAAAGGAAATCTATTCCCATTTTTTTTAAGAAAACCTAATTATCTTGTTTGTCTGTAAGCTGTAGTGGCTTAGTGGGTAGAATTTTCGATCCAGTCATAAAGTTGTAGGTTCGAACCCCGCCTGCTCGTCTGAGTAATTTTCCAAGAGCAGATTTCAAAGTTTATCATCACAATTTTCACTATTTCTTTCCCAGTTGTTGAATTTCAAGCAATAATTTGGATTGCAAACATTTGTATTCCAATTTCGTCATCGACTTGAAGAAGATTCATCTGCTAATTCCGCCAAGGATATTTCGTAGTAGAATTTTTGCAGAACCCGCTTGGGGAAGTACCACACCTTTGTCAGCTATTCTACCGCCAAGCAGTAACGTGAAAACATGACTGGGTACCGCTTTGGAGGTCAATGTTTCCAGTGAAATTGCAGGGCATAGAGATAAAACATCTTATATCTCTACAGATATAATATCTTATATCTGACGAGCGCAGAGCAGTGCTAGGTAATGATTTGGACTATTTCGTGTTCCAATAGCTGCGTGTCACTGCTGTTACAAGCAGACATTTTTCTTACCATCAGGCACATGTCCTGCTCGTCTCGTCACTCTATAGGTACTGCGTTAATTCCACCAAGGTCAACTCTTACTCACTTGTCAATCAGACTAAACATTTTCAACAGTTGTTCAAATATAATTTTTATTAGTTTTTTCCTAATTAAACAGTCTTTATCCTGATGATGTCATGTGGGATTCAACAGCTCGACAGTTTAAATTGTACTTAAAATTGATTTGTGTACTCAATGGTTTAACTTTTTTCTTGACGTTTTTAAGCTCTGAGGCAAAAATTACGGTGTTATAAGTTTTAGGAGTAGGTATCTGTGGCATCGTGCCTCCTGAACGGCTAGACCGCATTTAATTTTGTGTTTCTTTGTTTGAGATACTATATATTATAGGTATTTTTCGAAATCTGTTCAGCCGTTTTAAAGTTGTCTGCTTTTTGTTAGCTGCGTGGTAGGAATTTTAGCCTAATTTTGGGCATTCGCTTTACTTTAAAACATAAGTGTGACTAATATAGGCGTGAGGGTTTTTTATTTATTTTAAATTTAAGGTTTTGGCTAAGTAATTTTTTATGTTTTTTTACTTTTATAGGTTTACACTTAACCGCCATCTCGCCTGATGTTAAGCGACATTGCGGCCAAGGATGGAGCGTGTTTACCTAGAAGAAACCGATTATTTTACATATATTTAGTTTATAGCGATGAGACGATCAAAAGTTGCATTTAATGGTTTACAATACTCTACTTGCTCTTAACCAGAGTTCAAATCATTAGCCTATGCTATGCTTCACTTCACCCCGAATATGACGTATTATAGGTGTGTTACAATAAAAGTTGAATGTTTTTTATCATCCCTGCTAAACAAAAATTGACGTGGTCGGTCAATACGACTCGAGTTTCGACCGCGTCCGGCGGTCTTTTTTTTTTTTTTTTTTTAACTTTAATAGGTTTACACTTGACCGCCATCTCGCCTGATGTTAAGCGACGATGCGGTCTACGATGGAGCGTGTTTACCTAGAATAAACCGATTCACTCTCGATTTGAAGACACCAAGATTATAACTATCGGGAAAAACCCACTCAGGCAACTCATTCCACAGCCTAGACGTTCTTATCACAAACGTAGAGTCAAACCTCTTTGTCCGTGTCTTTGGAATATCCACCATGAAATGGTGCCGCATCTTCGAGTTACGAGAAGTACGATAGTAAAAAGAGCAAGGTGGTATAAGATCATGCAGATCAGTTGCACACTCTCCGAAGTGTATCCGATAAAAAACCGATAAGCTAGCAATTTTGCGGCGATGTTCAAGACTTTGAAGTCTTTTTCGCACTAGAATGTCTTTGCCTATGAGCCTTTTGGCACGCCTCTCGATTGATTCCAGAGCCTCAAGCTGATACTTAGCTGATCCATCCCAAAGGTGCGAACAGTACTCCATACAAGAGCGAATCTGTGCTCTTTGTGCGGTCTTTTTCAAGCAGACTGCACACTCGTTACCCGTTTACCCAATAAATATCCCTACTACATTATAAATGGGAATGTAAGTTTTATTGTTACGATTTCACGCGAAAACTACAAAACAGATCATCATGAAACGTTGTACATATATTCTTAGATGTATTTGAAGGGCTTTGTCAGGCTAATTTTTATGACACGAAAATAATGGGAACTGGCTAACAATCTAAATTAGTGAACATTCTCCATTGTGTAGATGAAACCGCGGGACAATGCTAGTAAATTATAGAAATGTTACCTTGTCAAACGAGATAGCGTTCATATGTAAACTTATTATCGAATAAAAAAATAGTTGAAGCTATTTATACACTTAAAGCTAGTGCAACCGATAGCAACGATATTACTCATATAAAATGTAGCTCAATGCTCATTAAAACTACTACATGTTTAGCATATTTTCTACTTATTACCTATCCCATATTATTAAAATAATTACTGTTCGACGTCTTCGACATTGCAGCAGCATTTAGTATTGCAATTTATAAACCTGTCTTGCAAAGTATGGTATCGATGCAAAAGTAGCGGCTGGTTAAATATGGAACTAGGACTCGTTAGTTCACAAATCTAACACGTACTTTGAAGCAGCACTGTCGTATTTTTTACAGAGTAGATTGACGAGACGAGCAGAAAGTGCGCCTGATGCGATCAAAACACGCCCAAACAGTTGGTTCGGTTTCAACCGCGTAGTTTCCAAAGAGAGCTATCAAATTCTGAATTATAAGTTTTCACTTTTATCGGCAATCCCTATTTTTATCTATAATTCCCTTAAACATGCAAAAGAATATTGTCATCGCACGATTAGTTTCTTAAGGTTCCCGTATCTACTTAAAAAAAAAATATATAAGTAGCCCAAAAATGTTTGTGGAACCCCCCTTTTTTACAAAAAAAACCTCTGAAAAAAATACTTTTCCTGCTACATTTCTGGAAGCATTCACGATTTCGCGGGTAAGTACCTATTATATTATTCCAACAGAATATTGTATATGTTCCCCGCGAGCCTTGTTAGTCTTGGCCGTCGACTGCTAACTTATTAGATACCCTTAAAATATAATATTTATATTGTACAAGGGCTTAATCACGATGTAATTTAGTCATTATCGTGATTGAGCCTCGTACAAAATAAACATAATGTGTTCAATTCGCGAAAATTAAAAAACAAATAAAATGGTCTAAATAAAACTAAATTGTCAGTCGTAGGAGCTGCCGATGGAAGCGAAAACTCATAACTCAGAATTTGATAGCTTACTTTAGATACAGTACTACGCGGGTGACACCGGAGGACGTGGCCATGACTATAGTCCGTTCCACGAAGACGTGTAGAAAATGTAAACAAAGGTGCTACCATAACATAAAAATCGTTTAACCTTAGTATTTTTCTAAAACTGTCTTAAAATATTTTTCACAAATATGATTCGACTTTACTGTGATCTTAAATACAACATACTTGGATTTGTATTGATCAAATACGATTTATTAACTTATCTTGAAAGTTATAAATAGTTATAGTAGAATGTGGTAGCTACGGTTTTAAACAGTGGCAATTTGATCTATGTTTCTCAAACTGCGATTCCCATCAAAACATAAATGTGAAGTTAAAGACAAGTTCAATATTATGATATTAAAACCAGCCAAGTTAGACTGCTTTTAATAATTATCATTAATTATAAAAACAAATCATATTTTAAGTATTTAAAACTAGTCTATATTATTATAAATAGATTTTAGAACTGACCATTTAAGACCATTTAGATCTCTATTCTTTAGTCGTTGAAGTCAACAAACAAGGTATATAATATCATAATACTGAACTTTGATCTCACTTCACAGACTTCACTTAAGTATACGCATGTTTCTGATAAATCATATCATTACTTTTTGCACGTAAATTATAAGACGTTTACCTAATGAACCACTAAATAATGTATATTTATTCGCAAGAAAATCTACAAATCCTTATTATAAGTGCAAAAGTTTAGATGTACGTGGCTCTATCAAGATGGAACAGCTAAACGGCTCAGGTTTAAACGCGGAACACGGTTAGATTATGATCTGGAAAGCATCTTATACCTATGCTTTATTTTTATGGAGGGAAAATTACGGAAAAGGGATCTAAGCGGGTAAATTTGCGGGACGCTGCTCACATAAGCGACCCACTAAAAGTTCTTTGCTGGGGCTATAATTCTTCCGTGTTGGTGGTGGATGACAAACCTCTCTGACCTCGAAAATTTTTAGCATGCCAGTTTGCTTAAGGTGTTTTCTTTCATGAGCGTAATTCTGCTAAAGCATTACGCTCATGAATTCGAAAAAGCAGAGGTGCGCGTGAGATTAGAACCAGGCACTGCATCTGCGTATTGGCGTGACAAAACCACCTAAGCCGAGCAATAACTTAATGTTAAAATAATAAATGTAAAAAAAACTTAATGTAAAAACAGAACGCTCATTAACAAATTTGTTTGGATGTAAAAATCTTATATTAGGATAGATGAAAGCACTACTCAGTATTCGATACGTTTTAAAATTAATTGCAACAGCATCTAACGCAGTAGAAATTAATTGCATTTTTGAATGAATTACACCTACCTCTCTTATTAAAAAAATACCCAGTGGGGCACTTAAATATTAAAACTATTTGAATCTTCTCAGAACGGGTAGAAATAGTGCCACCAATATATTTTGTGTGCCACCATTTGTTTTGTCATTTTACTTACCTTTTTTGTTTGTTACAGAATCAAGTTTAAGAGCCACGTTAGCTATATATTCAGACTTGATTGCTTTTTTAGTTTAAATATAAAACGTAGATCAATAATTATAGCAAGGAATAGTATATAGGTTACCACTTATATAGGTACACTACTTTTTATTAAGACAAAATAATAGCAATGGTAGCTACACAGGTAGTTATTAAATTTAAGTTTACTACAAAGTCAGTCATTTCACATACATAATGAAAAAGGAATTTAAGTGCTACATAACAAAACAAAGCTGTACTTATATTAATATTAATAAAAACTGTTTATATGTTACTATTGTGTTCCATGAACCAGCCACCCAAGTTATTTTTGTATTAGTGTTTTAAACTTATGCGCACCACATATTTAATAAACGTATAATTATAAAATACTAGAAATAAGACAAAAGGTTGGAAACGGACTTATTGGAATATATTTAACCTTGTTATGTGACGAAAATCTAAAAGGGCAAACAGAGACGCTTACAACGAACTATCTTCTAAAACAAAGGTTGAGAAATGCTGGTCTGTCATATTGAGAGTGACATTGATTTGTTTACATTTTCTTCGCCTCTTCGTGGAACGGACTATATGGTCATGGTCCCGATTTTACCCGAAGGATTCGTATAATTACCGAGCGTGACGCTAGAATTAAATTCACAGCCCACGAAAAATCTGTCTGTGGCGCGCCAAACGAAGCTATAAGTTCAAAAAAATCTAAATAATGAAAACACAAAAAGTATAGCAACTGTGCAATACTGAGTATAAAATAAAAAAGTAAAACTTTAGAACCGGGAGTATCAGGGGATTCAAATTATCAAATCTTAGTTAAGTTATGAAAATATGATATTGAAAAGTTCCATATTTGTTATTAACTACGTATTTTGAGACAAAACCATTACTGTCATTTTTCAGTAGATATTTTAAACTTCTTATAGGATAATATCGTGTTATGCCTCCTTTATTGACCATAGATAATATTTTTTGTGTGGAAAATATACCGTACATCTTTACTTAATAAAATATCCTAATATTATTATAAATGGATAAGTTTGGATGTTTGTTCATCAATCACATCGAGTCGGCGAAACGGATCGAGTTGAAATCGAAAACATAAATAGTTTATGATCTGGAGTACTTTTCATTGGGGAAAAACTACGATATCGGTAACTATGAGACTAAAACCACACTACACTGCTAATTTTCTATTAAAAAAACTATGTTACATCTCAACGAAGGTACTATATATTGTCTACAGTTATTTCGTCAGTGTTACCAACAAAAGTTATTTTATATTGTTTGTGTAAAAAACAAAATGGAAGCGAGCGTTTGTATTGCGATTTGCATAGATACGCTGCCACACGGGCTTAAAGAAAACATGAGATACACACAGGTAGCCGGATTAGCAAGCCGAACACACCAGCCAACATTGTTTGAAGTTTTATAAATGTAGTATTTAAATGTAAAGTTAAAGTTAAATGTACTTGCTGACAATAACTTCTAGCAGAAGAAAATAACAAAAAATATAGGTCAAAGTAAATTTAGTCAAAGACTTGAAGTGCTAAGTCAAATATGTCAAACTTTCGCAAGGACCCAAACAACAAACATAATGATTTACAAGAAACACCCTAAGAGGGTCTTTGAACATAGTGATAAATTTTAGCCGTAAGACCCTCTACATACGAGCCCTAAAATCAGAGGAAATTACATAAATCTAGTAGGGAGGACCCTACATCACACCATAAAACACCAATCATATGGTGCGATGTAGGCTCCTCCCCACTACTATTACTTTTTTTCCTCTGATTTGAGGGCTCGTGTGTAGAGGGTTTAAGATCTAACATATTATGTACATTGAGTAAATTAATGAATAATTTTAGTCGTATTTGATAAAATGAGTGCTACAGTAAAAATAAATATTTGTTATTCTTTCAATCCGTGTATACTGCCACATGTTTGCCATTTTATTCGAAATGTGTAACGTAACAACCACGTACTGTTAGTATAGAGCAATATATTTTACATAATTCATTTGTTTTCTTTTCTCAAATCGGATTGTCAACAATTTGTTTATGTTGGATTTTTGTGAAAAAACTACAGATGAAAGATACTGTTTTTTTTCTTTTTGATGTCGTTCATCTTTTTTTTTTTTTTTTGAAATAATTTTTAGATTTTTGGGATTTAAATTCAGATTATACAGCCAGATTAAAATTCTTAAAAAGCTCTTTTTAATCTTTTTAAGTACTTTATTGCCGCAAACATCGATGGTCAATACATCAAGTTGACTTTATAAAAAAATTTGGCATATTTTTTCGTTGTCAAGGACAACAAAAAAAGCAAAAGTTTCTTATATTATTATCTTCAGCGGTGTATATCGGGAACAATGTATTCTGAGAGAATTGATTAAAATTTGACGGCTGTTATTGCTTTGTATTGAATTTATACATTAATATTTTTTTAATAAATTAATTAATTGAATTAAATTCACACATACGCGTATATTATTACATAAACTCAATAGATACAAAAAAAATCTGAACAGTCATATAAAATCACACAGAAAACTCAACAGCGAACAAATACTTGAACGAGTTAGCCATAAAAGACTTGTACTAACAAAACTTTGACATAAAAACGGCCAAACATTCAATAAACACATAAACATTTCGAATCCGTTTTACAAATATAAAAATACCGACATAAGCATAAAATAAATACTTTCAAGTCCTCACATCGTATTAATTACCATTGGTTTTCGAGATACAAGTAATTAGACGAACCGGTACACAGATATAAAAGAACACCACAGACTTGTAAACGTAGACCACGCATAACTGCATTTTTAAATGCCAGTCGATATTTTTAACCGACTTCCAAAAAAGGTAAGTTCTATAGTCGTTGGATTTTTTTGTATTTATGTTTACGCGATAGCTCTGCCAATAGTCTTTTTCTTTAGCAGATCATGTCCAGAAGTCATGATCCATTCAGAAGTGGCATTTCATAAATTACTAGCTGTACCCTGCCATACTTTGCTGTGGCACATTGTGACGCAAACATTAGATAAAAACAATCCTTGATGCGGATTATATTTCATACTAAAATATCAGCTCGATCGGTGCAGAACTTTTTGAGTTTTTGAAGCATACAGAAATCAAGATAACGTTTTTATGTACTTATAGAGCTATCTATCGAAATCGGAGAAGTAGTATCTGAAATATCAACAAAAAAATAAAATTTACGTGTCTTAACATTAATATAAAATTTATGAAATGTAAGCGAGTGTCTGAGATTGATTTGAAATTGAAGTCGCTGTTTATTTTTTCATGAAAATTTAAGCTTAAGCTTTCTAGTTTTAGAATGTTATTGAATTCTATAAATAACAGTCAGCCATTACATCTCATAGAGTTGATGTGTGGAAATATTGAATGTTATTTAAATCGTACAATTATGATAACTTCAAAGAGTGTTGCAGTCCCTGACCACATGATCACAAGAAATAATAAAATAATATAACACGAAGATACTTCATAAATAAAAAGAAATAACAGACAAAAAAAACAAAATGTAAAAGTGTTCTACCATGTGTATTCATCTCTTACTATTCTACGTCACATTGGCTACAGTAATGTGATGGTAACTTGTACCTAATTCATTATGTGAATATTAGTGCTAATACGCCATAGATGATATATTTCGAAGATTTAAATTAAACTAATATCGACCAACATGTGTTGGTCGATATTAATTACAAAGTTGCAGCCAAATCGACCAAGTTGCGTGATCTACACTTCGTCTGCGCACAAACCGGTACAGAGACAGTTATGCCAACTGCGAGACTGGTTTGTCAACAAGTCTATTGATTTATACTTGTGGCGTCCCAGAATTATAGTTTTTGTCGCTCAAGGGTTTCTGTTGAAGATGATGTCGCAATTCTATAATGCAGAACGTCAGTTGGACCTTTTATATTTATTTATATAATCGCTGTTGTTTTTTTATTTATATAGCCTTCTACGTGAAGTAGGCGTTTTCAAATGATTCAAATAAATGATGATACTTGTAGATGGCGCTTATATGGCGCTTTACATTACGTGATTTTGAAGTGAACACTTTTTAACCGCGTTCGCGTCACGAACATGTTAATGTATTGACATAGTATTGGAGCAGTGATATTGTAGTGACTGATTAATTTATTATTGATGTCATTTTTAATTGTGTGATTTAATAGCTTATATCTGTATTTAAACTGATGTTTTGGAATAATAAATTTAAATAACTTCTACAGTGTTTATCAATATTCAATACTCATAAATAATATTATGTATTTATTTATTTCTGGTGACTCCTATAATTTTAAAAATAAAATAAATAATACACTCGATATTGGTAAGTATACAGGGTTACTGATAATCAGCCTGCTTCCATTTAAATGCGTGTTCTTTATATTTAAATAAATCGTACTTATACTACAACTTTTGTTAAATCTCAATACAATATCGTTGTATATTATTTTTAGATCTTGTCGTCCTCTCTACATAGCACGGTTTAGTTCTATTCGCGTCGTCACTTGTTTTATCGAGCGTTAAAGATTGCGCGTGATCTTGTTACGAAGAGTACGATAGACAAGATGTTTGTAGACTGGGAATATATACTTTTTATGAGAAAAATGCATTTTCCAAAAACCGAAAGTCACAAACCTTTACATATCTAATGTGCTAAACAAGGATGCATGCGGATTTTCAATAACCCTGTATAATTGCGATTCTACAACTAAGCACTCGATTAAAAACTAACGAGTATAGCTCGTTATTCGTTCCCACGGGCGTGAAACAATCGATTAACTCGATAAGCGTTATTTTCACGGTGCGAAGGACTAGTGATGCGTACGAAAAATCAATTGAAGGGTGCCGCTCTATTTGACGATTATTCGACTCGATTGACATCGACACTAAGCTTCTGTGGTAAAAATGATGAACTGAAAATGTTAAAGATTTAAGATGTTATAAAAATATTTGACAGTGGCGCCGCGTTTCAATTGTGTTTATTTGTGGTGGTGTACACTCTACATTTCAATCAGGAAAGAGATCAAGCGATACTTTTGTTAACAGTTAATAAGTGTTTAGTTAAATCATTGTGAAACCGTTACAGTTTATCAATTTTTATGAATATTAGCGGGAAAAACGGTTTTAGAGTTCCATTTAAAAGTGAACCCCTTTTGATAGATACTCTTTATTGACACACCAAAAAAAGAAACAAAGTTAAAATTAAAATTACTATCGAGGTCTTTGCTCGCAATGAGAGAGTTAATGCCAAAACCCATCATCACTCTGTCCCAGTGAGGGTTAGTAGATGGCGCATGCTCTCAAAATGTTCTAGGATATTCTAGGAATATACATGTCAGTTTCTTCACGATGTTCACAGTTTTTAAGTTAGACGCTTAAAAAGACTCTTGACTGGACCAGTCGTAACTTCGGTCGAGCACAGACCTATTATTAATAGAAAGTAGTACGTACTTATTTCGTACTCACCGTCTTAACTGAAGGTACAACATTATCAGAACTAAGTCAGCTGTTTACGAGCTAATAGTGCTAAGGCGATACAAACTTATCTGGTTTACTGCAGTGTGGCGCCACAATTGGATTCAATATATATTTTTCATTAACCCCCGACCTAAAAAGAGGTGTTATAAGTTTGACGTCGATGTCTGTGCGTCTGTCTGTCTGTTTGTATGTATTAACGTACCTATATAGATCAAATAAACGAATTTGTATTTACTTCATTTCAAAGAGTATGTAACTGATCTGCATTATCTAACACCGTCTTGGCTCTATTTCTATTGAACTGCTCGTAGTTAGTAGAAAAAGCGACATCTTTTAATAGTTTGCGATCTAAAGACTTAAGGGTTTACTTCACTTTCGTAATAAAGAGCGTTTAGTCTTTAGGATGCGTTGCCTGAGTGTGATTTCCTGATGGATATAATTTTGGGTTTTTTTGTGTCAAAAGCCAATTAATTTAGTAAAACGAATAAATAAAAATCTGGGAAAATTGTCCTTTAGACCGGAACACAGAAATATTTTCATATTATTGTTTCGCGATCCAATACATAGAAAAGTTGTAGTATATTTCCATACTCTATGAAATGTATCCGATTAAAACTAACATCTTAAAATGAAAATTTAATACTTCTTTTAGCCAGCAAGACAGACAGGTTAGTAACATTGTAAGGCGAAGTCTTTCAAATGTCTCAATCTCATTATGAAGGAGTCGGAAGCCATATTACTTATCATTGGGTTACATCTAAGGAATTCAACGTTTCTTGAATTTAAAAATATTCTCGCAGAAATTGATCAGGTCAATTTCGTTTTAAAATTTATAGAAATAGAAATTCTACCTAAACGCATGTATTAACATGAAGTCAAAACGCCTAATATAGTTTAATTTCAAATATAAAATAATAAAATTTTCTCCGAAAAATCAAACACTTACTTCAATTTCAAATTAAATTCAGTTATTCGAACAAGTTTCTTAAGAAGCTATCACTAAGTCGTCTGAAATGAAAGTAAATTTAATTTTTGGTTCGTATTATTATATTAAAAACCCCACATCGATTTCGATAACATTTATTGATCCCATATAAATTTTATCAACGCCTGGACTTATGACATCCCAAACAAAAAAAAATATCAAAATCGATTGACAATTTGCGGAGCTAGCGCGTATCATAGAAACAAAAAACTTACAAGGGAATTGAAAACCTCCTACGTTATTGAAGTCGGTTAAGAACTTATAATATTTACTAGAAGTTCTCCCGGTTTTACCCGCGTAATTTCCAAAGCGGTAACGCGTTATTTCCCGGGATGAAAATTAGAGTGTTATTTCGGAATCTATCATCTATCCGTATATCAAATATCTCTTTAGTAGTATGTGTGTGAAAGATTAACAAATATCTATAAATTTTCACATACTTACCTTTTTATAATATAACTAAAGATTTACAACCAATTACAAACTCCACTTTCCAAATTCAACGGAAAACAAAAGTCATTCAGCATATTAACAACCCAAAAAAATTTTAGAACCAGTTTTAATCTTTGACAAAAAAGTATCACCGAAAATAATTTAAACTAATTATCGGAAACGCGCCATTAACACTTAACAACAAAGGAAGTGGTCCAAATTGATAGAGAAAGTAGTCAAGTGCGTGTTGACACTAGTTATAGTTAGTAAGTAGACCAAGTATGTGGGTTTTTTTGTTTGCGCTCGTATTTATGATGTTGGATAATTAGATTCTTGTCCGTATTAAACGAAAAGTAACGTGGTTAGTTGTTATACACTTTTAATTAGCTAACGGGTCAATCGCATGTAATTGGACAATGAAGCCAGATTTAAGTTTCAACCGCATTTAGCGGTCTTTTGCAAGAGAAGAAAGTGAAGAAAAAGTAACCACTGTATACAGCTGAAACTAAGTCAGGGTGGACCAACCATCTCTAAAATTTTTACGATGGTGCTGTTCCAACACATAAAGGTGCTTAATTACGCTCTTTTTAACCGATTTCAAAAAAGGAGGAGGTTCTCTATTTGGATGTATGTTTTTTTTAGAGTTTTGTACTACAGTGGAATGACTTTTGATAATATATTTATGGTATCTTTTTTTTAATAAGAAGTGAAGAGACGAGCAGGATATGTGCCTGATGGTAAGCAAAATGCCTGCCACATAATAGCACAGTGACACGCAGCTATTGGAACATGAAGAGTCCAAATCATTACCTAGTACTGCACTGCGCTCATCACCCAGAGATCTAAGATGTTATATCTGTACACCTGTAATTTCTCAGGTGATGATGATGATCTCCTCTACTGCATGGTATTTGACTAGTTATATAATATTTATTTTATGTACCTATTATTATATCAATTTTATGGAAACGTTAAGTAACTTTCAACATTACTGTCCTATGGGAAAAAAATGGCATTGAATTTTGGTGTGTTGGTGATACTACCACTATGCTATTAATGTTTTCAATTCTTCATCTTTTCATGACTTTAAACTGACTGTAAATAATTTTGATTAGTACCCAAATCGGTGTAAAATAAACTGTACTTAAAATAACTTTTTTGTATATTTTTTGTAACCTTTTAAGTGCACTGTGTGTGTCGACATAATAAATTAATTTTGATTTTGATTTTAAGACTGTCAAGAGACAACATTATCATCTTTTATGGATGGAAAATTTAACCCATCATTGTTTATCATTATCTATTATTATAAGTCCAAACAAAAAATCTGGGCCAAATGTCAAATTTTAGAAAAAACATGTTATTTTCTAAAGTTTTTGTAAGCGTCAAACTAACGGATTAGTAATAAATCTCATAGAAATTGCCTTTTTTTACCGTCATTAGAACTACAGAAGACAGGATGTCGCGACCTCCATAATATCTACATGCCATCTCACAGGTATAATTCGAGACCAGTTTTACATTACTTTGACCCGTATTCTGTAACTACTAAACATAAAACGTAAAACTTGACCTTGGAACTCATTACAGCTCACCGTAAACAAAGGCCAAAGAATTTTGGACAAGTTGAAAAAATTAAAAGATAAAACAAAAATGATTTTTCCGAATTCGGCAATTTCAAGTTTTTCAAAATTTATAAGTTACTTACAAATGATTTTTAAAAATTGTTGTGTAGTACAAGAATAAATAAAAAATCACGACATTTTTGTATAAAATTAGTCCAACCCATAACATACGTTAGCTCTACGCTCCACAGTTCTACCCAAGTAGGAAGTTCCCGTTCTCATTATTTTGAAAAGTAACCTATTTTATGGGCTAATCTAGACATAATACTATGTTCCTTTCAATACTATGAAAACACTCCAATAATAACTATCACGGAATACTCACTCAAATTATCCTACTAATATTTTAAAAGCTCAAGCACGTCAAAACGCTTGAATCAATTGTGTACAAATTCGAGAAACAGATTATAGCTTAGAAGAACACGTAGGATAATTATGTTTGCGGTAAATTTACGGAAATGGGAATTAGTCGTGTAAAACAGCGGGACACTGCTAGTTAACGACAAAATAAAGATAGGCAAGTGTCTAAATTAACTGACTTGCGATTACGTTCCGTCATAGCAAGTTCCGAGGTGAAGTTATTTATAGATTGTGTTTTGTAAGTTTGCTATTAGAGAATGAGGTGCTAATTTAATGTTTCATGTCATGTAATAGACTTGACATGAATTTAAACTAATTTGTACAATAATTTTAGCTTTGATGTAAAGCGGTCATCTTGAATAAAAATCAAAAAAAAATTCCATGTTTACTATTGTAAAAGATAGACGAAAGATTTAGAAACATATTTTTTTTCAAACGGTAGTCCTCCGTGATTTAACCCGTGCAGTTCCTATTCGCGTTATTTTCCCCTAGCTTATGTGCTATTATTCCAAGCCTTAATCTAACAATATTCCGAATTTCAAACCGTCCAAACGTTTCGACGTGATTGAGCAACAAACATCCAAACTTTCGCATGTTTTATATCAAGTAGTAAAAATAATAATTAATTGTATCGCCCTTAAATTTTTCTGGTGGCATTGCCTTTCAAACTTAACCACAGTAATACTCGCACATTACCGCTAAATTTACAACTTCCCAGTAGACTTGTTAAGCAAATTAGTTAAATAAATGTTTACGAGAGCCAAAACCAGACGTTACTCATCAAAATCCCCTTTTATTCCGTCTAACAAGGGCCGCAATTGGACTCAAATCAAACGACCAATGCGTAACAATTAAAAATGCAGACGACCAATTGTTGAGTATGCGTGAATCAACGAACACTTCCTCTTTTCAATTTTAACAGTCAGTACTGTTTCAAAACATTTAGTAAACGCTTGAACAAAGCGGAATATGACTACAATAATGCCGTTTATTTGGCTTATCATATAACAAAGAGGTTAAAGTCTACTTTTGTGATCGTCCAGGTTTTAGGATGCGTTGCCGGAGTTTTTACCGATAGTTTTTTTAAATCTTCGTCAAATCGAGGGTTTCTTCTAGGTAAACACGGTCCATCGTAGACCGCATCGTCGCTTAACATCAGGCGCGATGGCGGTCAAGTGTAGGGACTAAACTTTGGAACACAATTAGATTATAGTAGGGACGAACACAGAATTTCTATCCCGGAAAAGTAACAGGAACATGAACTACGCAGGGTAAGTACTGCTGGTAAACCATGAAACTAATAAATAAATACTAGTAATAAAAAATAAACAAGCTTCCAATTACTTTAAGATACAGGCACGATTTGAAACTATTCACAACTGGTCTACATAATTATACACGTTTTCGCTTAGACCACTATGTCTTACAACACCAAACATATATACGCTACTAATGACAAAAATCACACACTTATATCGTTATAAGTATAAAATAAGCATACGATACTAAGAATTAAGATATAAAATTGGCAATAACGTCAATCATATACTTTCAAAGGCCAAAAACTTACCAAATATGGCGCCTAATTGATTGTGTAACATAACCTGACCGTAACCATTCTCAAATCCTCATCAAAATTCCACACAAACTATGACTAATTTTACAATACATTTCTAAGACGATTCACATAAAAAATCTAATAATATTTAAACCAAAAATGGTTATTTCCCAATCTTTAATACTCAACAATATTCTTGTTATCCAATGTAACTTGATCTATCAATCACCGTTAATTTGTATACAGTTCAATTAAACAATTCAAATGTACAGCTCAAAAAACACTGGTCAGTTTCTGGATCTATTCAAAGACATTTGCGTAGGAGTACTTTATCTAGCCAAATAATTGATTGTAGCTTTAGATTTTTATCTTATTACAGTAGTTATAAAGATCAAATTGCTTTGTTTTGACGTTGTTAATGTGCAAGGTTAAGTTTTTTGTTATTTATGACAAAAACGGTATCCTTATTATTATAACAATACATAGTTTGTTTAATATTCAAAAATTCAAAATTTCAAAATTAATTTAATTCAGGTAACTTAACCCATATACATTAAATAGCACACAATATAAATAATCATAATTTTTCAGTCATAAATCAGTAGTCAGGGAAACAAAATATATCAAACATTACAATTTAAAATGTCAAAAAACGAACAATTACTCGTTAATTACAAAATAAAAATAATAATAAATGTCAAATAAAATTATCAAGTCCTAGATATAGTAGTCAGTACCTCCGATCGGGCATCGGCACAGACACATGCCTGTTACGGCAATGTCCGAGGAAAGCACAGTCCAATCGAGCCGCTACCATTTTTAATAATAAATCGGTTTTAATAAATCGGTATATTTTTTGTTACTATCTAGTTGAGAAAAAATAAATCATTTGGATATTTCAAAGGCAAAACATAAAAGAACAACTAAAATAAGAGGACACACTTATTAATATGTTAAGTTATCGATAGCAATAGGTTAGCATTTAACCGCCACCTCACCCGATGTTAAACTAAGTCCCGCTAAAATCGGTCCAGCCGTTTTAGAGATAAGCCGGTACGAACAGAGAGACCGATGGGCATTAATTGTGTGAATTGTTTTTTTTCTGCATGTATCTTACATCATTATTTTCATATGCATACATATAAAATTAGCAAATAGTTATTCATTAAAAATTATATCCAGACAAATTTAGACATAAAAGTTCAAATTACGAGCTAAACAAGCTGGGAACACGCACGCGCACTCTCCTTGAAAAAGATCGCCGGACGCGATCGAAACTTGAGTCGGACTGGACTGACTATATCAACCGTGAGTTACCCGTGTGTTTATTTAAAAAGTATTTACAATGCATTAATAAATTACGTCCAACTCAAACGATGAAAATATGCAAGCCTCGGAAACGTTTACATATTTGAAGCGTTTGGTGTTGAGGCATTGGGCCCATTGGGGCCTCATTTCTCTTTAAACAACCTTTCCGAACCCTCGGTCGACGCAACATTCAAAATGCTGATATTTATTTGGCTTAACGTATTAGCCTTGCTATTGAGCACGGTAATGTCATCATAGTAACTACTCGGCGCGTTTCCAACTATATTGGATTAGAGCAGCCTTTCCCAAAGTGAGTGACAACGCCCCCTTGTGGGCACTGCAGGCCTAAAGGGGTAGGAGACTCACAAAAAAATGGGAGCGTTGTGTAGAACCTTGGAGTCCGTTGTGTACTGTCTACTAAGCTCAGGTCTCAAGTTAACTCTTGCGGGTTATAGTAAAAGTCTCGTCTAGAATGAATTTAATCTCCGCTAATATAGCTCACAATAATTATTTCATTTTTTTTTTCAAATTTCATTTAATTTGAGGTTTTTAAGTACCTTTGTGAAAAAATGGGGGTGCTACATCGTTTATTATCGTAGTGGGCAAGCAGACAAAATAAGTTTGAGAACCCCTGGAGTAGAGCATCTAGTATCAAATCTGTAAACATCCTCAGTCGACGGATAATTCAGTTCTGCTTATTGTATGTACATTGTACAGTACCTAGTTAGATGTAGCTTAGTCTTCATTGTAATTTAAGTGTTATTTTAAATAAATGCACTGACTAAAAAAAGTTGAGCTTATGTGTAGTAAATAATCTTCTTTGTTAAAATGAATCGATGTGCGTTAGTCTCGCTAGAACGCCAGAGTGACGAGACAAACAGGACATATGCCCGATGGTGCCTGCCACATAACAGCACAGTGACAAGCAGCTATTGGAACATGAAGAGTCCAAATCATAACCCGGCCCTGAAATGTTTTTTGGTTTTGAATTATTAGTAGGAGTCCAGGGAAGGTTTCAAAGGTGGAAAGAAGTTCTCCGGGTCAGGTAGTTTAAAAATATTTATTTTATTACATAGAATGACAGGAAGAGCAAAATGTTCGCCAAACAGCTGTTTGAACATAAAAGTGTGGAAACTATCCAGCGCTACACTTCGCTCGTCACGCGGATGTATAAGAAGATTGCTCTCTATGCCAAACCATGTATGTAAACTGTGTGTCTGTAACTGTGGTGAAAACTGGGGAACGATTTTCTCTGGTCTTTGACACAACAGCACACTTTTTTAAATATCCTAGTTTCACTAAAGTAATTATATATCTAACCATTGAAGTAACTATGTTTCTAACCATTGAAGTAACTATATATCTAACCATTGAAGGAACTATATCTCTAACCATTGAAGTAACTATATCTCTGACCATTGAAGTAACTATATCTCTAACCATTGAAGTAAATATATCTCTCACCATTGAAGTAACTATATATCTACCCATTGAAGTAACTATATCTTTAACCATTGAAGTAACTATATCTCTAATCATTGAGGTAACTATATCTCTAACCATTGAAGTAACTATATCTCTAACCATTGAAGTAACTATATCTCTAACCATTGAAGTAAATATATCTCTCACCATTGAAGTAACTATATATCTACCCATTGAAGTAACTATATCTTTAACCATTGAAGTAACTATATCTCTAACCATTGAAGTAACTATATCTCTAATCATTGAGGTAACTATATCTCTAACCATTGAAGTAACTATATCTTTAACCATTGAAGTAACTATATCTCTAACCATTGAAGTAACTATATCTCTAACCATTGAAGTAACTATATCTCTAACCATTGAAGTAACTATATCTCTAACCATTGAAGTAAATATATCTCTCACCATTGAAGTAACTATATATCTACCCATTGAAGTAACTATATCTTTAACCATTGAAGTAACTATATCTCTAACCATTGAAGTAACTATATCTCTAATCCATTTTTATAAGACTCGTCTACACTGCAATTTATCCAACATTCCAATGTCGAGTATTCCAACAGATTCGCAACAAAAATTCAATTATTTCGATATAAAAGCGGCTAAAAGCTGAGCTTTTTTTGGTAAAATAAATTCAATTGAGGCATGATTCAATTGTAGCTCGGAAGTATGGGATTTGATTTAGTGATATCGGGGCAAGGGCGAAATATTGTGGTATTTTTTATAGAAATATAGAGGAGTGAATGCCGGGCTTACAGTTGTGAGGTTGTGGGTTCGAGTCTCATCTGCACTTCTGATGTATTTCCAAGTGTAAGTATACTAGTTAGTAATCGTTATTTGCTTTGATGGTGAAGAATAAGATTACGAAAAAACCGACGTCTCCTCATACAAGAAAGATATCTTCAAGTATATCAAACATTCTACCCGCACTTGGCCAGCGCGGTGGGTTATGACCTTTACTCTCTTTTTTGAGAAAATGTTCTTAGTCCCAGAAATGGAAACATAAATTGGGTTGTTTATGCTTTGTTTGCAGTCAAAACCGATTTAACTATTATAGGTTTGCCTTTGACCACCACCTCTCTCTATACAAAAAAATACTATCCAACATTTCTATCAAACCCAATCTAAATCGCTAATAAATAAAAACAATAAAAAATCTAGTCGAAAACTTTAAAATAATATCTTCAAATCTAACCATCTTTCTCACAAAGTCGGCGTTTCGAGCCAATAAAATTAAAAAATAAACAACCTACTTCGATAAGCAAAAAGGGCCTACTGAACACCTGTCCTAATTATGGAGCCTAAACCAGTTGAGATATAAAAACTATACAACCTTGTTTTACCCTTAAAAAGTACTGATTTGACTCTTACGACTAGCGCGTAAGGTAACATTTTGAAAATAGAACACAATGTGGTTAGTATACTTGCAGCCGTGGACTGAGAAGCATCACTTTTTTGGTGCCGACTACTTGATAATGTCTTTTTTATTAAGTTTCTGTTACTTTATTTTGATTGCGGGGTTCTAAGATCAACTGCTCGCGATATAGATTATGTTTTGAAATTAATTCAGTTGTTATAATAAATACTGGTATATTTATGGATATGGTATAGTTTAGATATGTAGAAAGCGTTCAATACCATTAAATATATGTCTTATATTTGTAGTTATCTAAATGTACTGTAGATAAAATCCTAGTTTATTTAAGTATTTAACTCAAGCTTCTTGGTACTTTCTCTCATAACGAGAAATTTTTATATATATTTTTTTTTAATTTAGCTTTGAGAAAATTGTTCATAATAGTACTTTTATATTATAATCAAAATATTAATACGAGACACAGATTAAGAATGGAAGTACTAGCCTATTTGTTGACATTGCGTAACGCTAGCCAATGTATCAAAAATATTGTGTTATGGACGATGGAAGAGCTGTTGTAGGTTTTCTTACAAATAAATAAACAATGGTGGACAATTCACACACAACACCATCTGACCCCAAACTAAGCAATGCTTGTAGTATGGAAGCCAGACAGCTGATATTATTATAATACTAGTATAGTTTAACTTTTATAGGTTTACACTTGACCGCCATCTTACCTGATGTTAAACGATGATGCGGTCTACCATGCAGCGTATATACCTAAAAAAAATCGAATCACTCTCGATTTGAAGACACAAAGATTGTAAATATCGGGAAATAGTTTTAAATGCCATTTTGTAGACTATTTTTTTTTTATAAAGAGTGACGAGACGGTCAGGACATGTGCCTGATGGTAAGCAACATACCTAAGATAACCTAGACACATAACAGCACAGTGACACGCAGCTATTGGAACATGAAGAGTCCGAATCATTACCTAGCACTGCACTGCGCTCGTCACCAAGAGATCTAAGAGCTTATATCTCTAAGCCCTGTTATTTCTCTGGAAACATTGCCCTTCAAACTATGAGCTTATGAGGCATACATTTTCATTTTCAACTTTGCTACGTATTAACCTACTATCTGGAGTCTTGTTTTGAGAGGCAACATTTCCAAAGGTAAATAAAGAAATCACTCAAAATAATTTCTCTGCGTGACGAACGTAGTCTAGCGCTGGACGGTGATTTGGACTCTTCATATTCAAATAGCTACGTGGCACTGTGCTGGTATAGACAGACGTGTTTGGTTACTACGTGTCACATGTCTTTCTGCAAACCATCTTATCTTTCTCTGGTTTTGAATAAGTGTACGCTCTATATCATATCATTCACATTTGTGTGTATTGCTTAATATTAGGTGGATTGGCAATCAAGCACAAACCTATTATTATGAATAAAATAAGTACTTTAAGCGTTTAAAAATGTTGATGTAAGCTTAATACTGTTTATGTTAAATATAAAAATAATATAAAATCTTATTTTTAGCAGTTAAACAAGGTCTTGGAGATACCAGTAGTTATAAGTCGTTTAAATAATTACCAATTACGTAGAGGCAATAATACTAGTAATTATGTTCGAAATTCAAAATGAGACAGATAATCAAACGCTTGCAACTTTCCCCTCCCACCACTTTTCCCGCTAGAACTGCTGGTTAAATAGGTAAGCCTCGCAAATTTTCCCGCCAACACAAGTACTAGGAACATTTTAAAAATAGAATCCCGATACACCTTAATTAGTCCAATAAGGTTGATATAGATCAATGTGTGTGATGTAGTAAATATCTGAGTTTTTTTATAGTATTGAGTGAGAGTATTGAAATAGTGATATATTCACATTACTACTTGGCGGTAGCATAATTGGCAAAGGTGTGGTAGTTCCCCAGGCGGACTCTGTAAAGAGTACTAAAACATTACACGTGGTACAATATTCTATAGGTATAGTTACCACTTACAATGAGGTAGGAATGGCCTACTTGTTTTTCTCTATTTAAATGACACATAAACTTTTACTAATTTATGTACTAATTTACATGAATCAATTTCTAGCGACGTAGTAGTAATTCAAGAACTAAATTGTGTTAGTAGAAACGCAGTTTAAAAATAATTGCTAAAACAAAACACTTGAAATGAATATTAAATGCATGCCTTTTACATTTGACGAATCATTCCACCACACATACTTTTTTTAAAACAACGCAATATTACTCTACTACACTTTTCATCAAGCGTGTCTTTTTACGCCATCTATTGGCATTTTCTTGAATGAAAACAGGAAAACTTTTCAAGTGCTTAGAAAACTCAAACTTCTTAGTAAACATAAATTCTAATTTTATGTTTTTGTATCCTCCACCATCTTGCAAAATTATTATGAAATAAATGTAATCTGTGGCTTACTTCGAAATGAAGAAAAAACAATACTTCATAAAAAAAACAACAAAGATAAATTTGAAATGAACTAAAACTTACCCCATTATCCTTTAAAATATTTTCTAAGATCCAAAAGTTCAATCACTAAAAACAACACAACAACACCGTCAAAAAAGTAAACAATACAAATTAAAGTTCTTCAAAAACAGTTTTACACAGAAAATCCATTTCACACATCAAAACGTCACAGGCACAATATAAAAAATACCGGCACAAAAACACAAGTTTAAAAAAAACGTGATCGATATGACAGCGTTTTCCCGCCGTGTCAAAGATCAAATACCGAACGTCTGACTTGGCCCCGCGTTGTCACCGGACTGTGGTGTAGGTAGTCGGCTGCAGTCTCGCCACAATACACGTCGAGAGAGGTAACCTATGCTACCAAAGCTTTTTGTAAAGTTTGTAAATCCTTTGATGTGGTTATGCGATTGTATGTATTGTTTTTAAAGGTCTCCGGTCGGATGTTTTGCCGTATTTACTTTGGACGTTTTGTAGAGCGGTTGGTAATTTGGTTATTGATACCTTGTAAAATTGTAAAACATAGTCTCGTAACGACGTTTTATTAAAATGTAACCTAACCTCTTGTGTGATTTAATCCTACGGGCTTTATTAGAAACTGACGGTGGTTCCATTTATACGGTGTCAAATAATAGATGACAATTAATACTGACTTACCGTCATAATACCGTACTTAAATCATAAAACTTAGATCATAAGCTCATTTTTTTATATTTTTAAATATTTATTACATTCGTATATTTCGTTGCTCATCGTCATCTGTTAAATACCTATTTGTCATTTAAATAAAATATTTTAATTATCTTAAATCTGTACTTACCTTGTTAATGTATCTTATGAAATAAGTTCGCTTAAGTACATAGGTAAGGTAACACGATTACATTTTTTATACACATACTTTTATTTTATTTACTACCTACTTCATTGGAGGTAGTTTTATAGTAGACATTTTTTTCTTCACTTTTTTTTTTGGGAATGTACCTTCGCCATGCCTTCTACCGCCAAGCGTTAATGTGCTGACGCTACTTTGTTCCGATTTGAAGGCTGTTTCCAGGAAAATTACACAGCAAAGAAATAAATCATATCTTATGCCTAGGTGACAAGCGCAAGGCAGCGCTACCGAAGAGTTTACATATACTACGTATAGAGTTAGAACAAGCGCTTTACACCGAAAGCACGGGTCTTATCGCTCTTTCCTTGTCGCTCTTGTGGAAGTGTCATACTTTTGTCGCGGCACATCATACATTGCCATAGCAACAGAGTGATGTGCCGCTGTTAGCTATAGCTGATTGATATATATTTACTTATTTTTATCCAAAAGTGATACGAAAGGAATTGTAGTGTTAAAATACTTGTGTGGTACTGTACTGTAACTGTTTGTTGCTTACCATTAAGCACGAATCCTGTTTGTCTTGTCACTTTAAATTAAAAATCTTCAGAGCTATTTGATTTTTTGTTTTGCTATAATATTAGAAATATTTGTATGGCCTAATGTTTTTGTATCCAAAAGCACACAATATCAATAAGGTTTGGGGGGCAGAGGCTATAGGGTTCCTTTCAGAATTAGGGCGCAGGCTCAGGAAGAATACGGGTGACTCCCGCTCCGACACGTTCCTGGAGCAAAGGTTGGCCATTGCCATTCAATGTTGGGAACGCGGCGAGTTTCGTGGACACTTTATTAGCGATATTTTTTTCAAATATGCCTTATTTTAAAATTTTATTTGTCTTATTTGATATTTCCAAATTGTGTGTCCATCCCATAGTTACCTGGAATAAGGGCCATCTGACCACCAATTTTAACTTTCGAATCATTCCTTAGCTTATACAAATTTACACCTCACCTTCCAACTTTTTTTAAATTCTGTAACGAAGTATTACGACCATTTTTTGTTATATTGCCAGTATAAAAGTTTTGGCAAAGAAAGCTGTTATCCGGATCAAATTGGGGTTTATGTGAGTTAACCTGTTTTTATTAACCTTCAGGGAGCGGGGAGATAAATTAACCGCTATAGTAATGTTGAATTAACGTTTTTGTTACTGACTTTAACTACTTTTTTTAACTGGCAATAAAGGTGAGTTCTAATGGGCAGGTAGTACTATAGTTACAGAAAGTTTTCATTCGTACATGGCCAATAAAACAACCTTTTTATTAGGTTTAGCACAATTAAAACTCAGAACTAACTAAAGTTAATTAAATTAAATAAGAAAAATTATAGTAAATACATTTAATACTATACGTATTTTCTTCAAATCATCTATCCAATTCCATACTACCCATATCAGGTTATTCTACTTCTTTTTACTAAAATACGTTTGCACTTAGCCGCCATAGTGTCTGACACTTTATAAGAACAAAATAAAAAAAAAAGATTTTTCCCAAACTTATATTTGAAATTTATCATAGTAAATAGAATATATAATATTACACTAGTAGTCAAACCTTTTTATTTAATTCCCATACAGAAGAAGTTGCGACAAAAAGCAATCCGCCATTTTGTGATGGTCGCCATCTTAAGCCCATGTTCGTAAAATATACTTAAGAACTAAGAACACTGCCGACTAATTCATCTTTCAGAAATAAAAATAAACGGTTTATCATTACGAGAGCTACGATGCCACAAACAGGCACATACAGATACAATCACGTCAAACTTATAGTTTTTGCGTCGGGAGCTAATAATAATAGTGTGCAACGATAACTTTGGATGCAATATTCATAGTACAAGCTTTGCTTAGTTTGGGGTCAGATGGCATTGTGTGTGAATTGTCCACCAATATCATTATTATTCAGGTATAAACATGACTTGTAACAATATTACATAGAAATATTAAATACACAATTGTTTTTAATTTTAAATACCAAAAAAAGGAAATAAAAGAAAGCCCTGACTATTTTACTTATGCGGTAGTCTCCTAGTCTTTCCATCAAGCCATAGACCTTTTGTAGTCTGAAACCTGCTGATAGTTTTTGACGTGACAACGTCTAATAATTCGAAGAAGCATGCACGAAAAAGTTTCCCAAGAAGAAGTTATGTCCCGATACGCTGATTGTCTCGTTACGCTCATTGTACGCTTGCGCCGCATCTAGAGTCTGGCCAACGAAAGTAGATACTGGATTTTTTCGCAAACTTTTTACATGACAACACTTCAGTGTTCCTACCATCGGGTATTTACCCTACGAATTGGGATATTTTAAACAGAAAGTACTTAGGGACACTTGATTCCAAAAAGGCATTTTCAAAACAAACTGATTTAAACATTATATGAAATAAGTTTTAAAAATTCGTATGTGATCTAAAATTGTTTTCATCAAAAATAAGTACGACGCATGTACGTGTTGGCGATTATTTCAAGAGCAACACTAAGCCTTAAGTTGGCCTAATAAATAGATTCATTAATTACACTATTTAATAGAGAATAGCTAATGCAATTTCATGTTAATTTCATGTCGGCGATAATCCGAAAGATTTGGTAGAATCAGTATCAGTGTATGGTACCCCCATCTCTGACGCAACAAAATGGCGTATTTTTTTATGTTTCGTAGTAGCTGGCTTGTGTTTATTTTTGGCGAGATTTTCAGTTTAGGGATGCCATGCTGATATATTTTATATTTGCCGCGCTTTCTCAGTATCAACTTTCGTTAGCCAGACTCTATCAATGTTTTGTTATAACGTTGTCATGTTAAACTATTGCGCGTACACCAACAGACAACCAATTTTTGTCTAGTGGTAGTCTTACTACTATACATTTTTAACTATCTAACACTGCACTGCTTTCGGCACCCAGATATAAAAGATAATTTGTCTAGATACCCTATAATTTATCTGAATCCATTTCACTGCGAATCGAAACACATTATTTGCACATTACTGGTTGGCGATACAATAGCCGGCCAAGGTGTGGTATCTACTTCCCCAGGAGGACTTTGCAAAGTGTCTTACTACTACATAATCTGCTATCTTACACTACCTTAGATTTTAAAATACCATAACAAATACAGAGTTCAAAACACAATTTAAATGACCTCTAATGATAGCTTTAGTTCTAATGCTTTCTGTAATTAATATTTAGTAATACGTAGGTCGAAACAAACAATTTGTATGGAACTTAATGTTACTTTTTATTGTTACTATTAAGACGAAAGACATGGAGTAATAAGCGAATAGATATCACATAACGTGAGAAACGTTACGCAATTTACGCAGGAATAACACACTATTACCAATATTATAAAAGTTGATATTTGGATGTTTATTGCTCCATCACGTCGGAAAGTCTAAACGCATCAGGTTGAAATTCGGGACTCAACCACATTTTATCTGAAAGAATAAATGTACTACATCTTTTCATTTCGCAAAAAAATTATAGCATAAAAATATAACACTTTTTAATTTTACAACGCATATTAGTATTTTTACATTTAGCCTCGATATCCCAGGCTTAGCTTAGCTTTAGCCAGGATATCCAGTTCTCTTCCAATTCTAGTTAAACTTCTAGCGTCCGGTATTTTTAAACGCTCTCCTTTACTCTACTCTTTGGCCAACTTAAAAGAAGGAGGAGATTTTTTATTTGGTTGTATATTTGTATATGTGTTACGCCATACTCCGCCAATTTTTTTTAAATTGGTTTCAATTTACACACAACACCATCTGACCCCAAACTAAGCGAAGCTTGTAAAATGACAGCCAAATAGCTTATATAATACTTATATAGTTGTAAATACATACTTATTATACATAGAAACATCCAGACACAGTACAAATATTTGAATTCATTCCACAAATATTTTCACTGGGTGGGAATCGAACCCACGACCCTCGGCTTCAAAGGCAGAGTTATTACCCACTAAGCCACGAGGCCAATGATGAATCGATCTTGATAGATCTCTTTTTTTATTTGTAGATCATAGTTCAGAGGTGATCCCATCGAAATCGGAGTGGCGGTTTTTGAATGCCAACAAAAACTAAAATTTTAAATTAAATTATTTTTTTAAGCTTGAAGAAATTTGGTAGAGTGTCTGAATCTTATTTTAAATTGAAGTCGTATTTTTTATTTTGTAGGTAAAAATAAATTTGTTAATATGATTCGCCGCATGCCTTGTCTACCAGTTACATCGTCTCCGCATCCTCCTAACACCACATATTCAGTACTCACAGCACAATTACAACGGAATGTGTCGGAGCCATTAATTCACAATTATTCATCAAGGTCAATGAGGTCATCGAAATTAAAATAACATTTACACTGTGAATATTAATTTTAAACCATTAGGAAACCATAGCATAAAGACTAGGGAGGTTACGGTGATATGATATTCCGGAACTGTATACGGATTTGGATATAGCATAAACAGTCCATTAAATTTTCCCACTGCTAGGATTCTGGGCCTTCTCTCGCAAGGAGAGAGCCAAGGTCATAATCCACCACGCTGGCCCAGTGCGGATTGGTAGAGGATACATGTTTTCCTCACGATGTTTTCCTTCACGTGTTTCATGTTTACTGATATGTACGAGTAATTATTTCTGATTATCCGTTAAATTAGGCTAGAAGCGGTTACGAACATTAGGTTGAATATAGTTCTAATAGTCTCAATTGAGCAGAGAAAAGTTATATTTCACAAATAGCAATTTTGCAGCCTTATCACCTTAAAATAGTAGTAGTTGTAGTGGTAGGACTCTTGGCAGAATCCACCTGGGGAAGTGCCACACCTTTGCCAGTTATTCTACCGCCAAGCAGTAAAATGAAAACATTACTGTGTTCCGGTTTGAAGGGCAATGTTTCCAGAGAAATTACAGGGTTTAGAGATCTTAGATTTCTGGGTGATGAGCGCAGTCCAGTGCTAGGTACTGATTTGTACTCTTCATGTTCCAAAAGTTGCGTGTCACTGCGCTGTTATGTAGTAGGCATGGTTCTCACCATCAGGCTCATGTCCTGCTAGTCTCGTCACTCTTTATTTGAGAAGAAAAGAGAAAGATTAGGTGTATTTAACAAAAAAATTGCCGCTTTAACACCTAAAGTCGACTCTTTCCAAAACTTATGAAACGGATACGGTTACAGTTACAGATATATGTTAATTTCGATTATCCAATACTGTCCGATAAGGTTCCGTAACTCCATAACATCTCTGATAAATACCATAGTACTTTTGTCACACAGCCTGTGTCTATGTCATCGTAGAATTGTTCTAGTAAACATTTTTTTTAAATATGGCTGGACATTTCACACACAACACCATCTGACCATTATCAGTTTATAATGCAAAAAAATATTACAAGCCAGCGGTAGATTATATTAGCTTATAGCTTATATTACTAATTGCTAATATTATAAAGCTGAAGAGGTTTTATTCAGATTCAGATTCTTTATTGGTAACATACATTACATTACACGGCACAAAAATAATTCCCATTACATACAGTAATTAATTATTACTAAACAAATTGTCACAATTCAACTATGAAACAATAAAGTTAAAGTTTAATTAACAAACATTTTAAAATACATGCAAAATAAGTAAATGCCGATACTTATATTCATAATTTAAAACCACATAATTATAATACATAATAATATTTCTTTGTTTGAACGCACTAATCTCTGGTACTACCGGACTGATTTCAAAAACTCGCCCACGAAGGGTTCCGTACCATTTCCAAATAAACGGTGAAAATCTCTTTTATTGTATGAAATCCCCTTTATTTATTTGTTTTATTTTATTTTAATTAATTATATTAAATAGACATAAAACTAAATATTATGTGAATAGTTAAAGCGTCTGTCTGTCATAGTTATTATTATCGAGCAAGAAACGGTAACAAGAACAAAATTAAAAATTTTGATTAACCCCCGACTACCTCAGATTTGTTATTTGTACGACATTCTACTAGTCAAGCCCTTTCATTTGATACCCATATTAAGGGAGTTGTGAAAAAAGAAATTGTATTTCGCCATTTTGTAGAAGCGGCCATCTTGGATTTGAAATTTGTCATAGTGTAATATTATCTACTAGTCAAGCCCTTTCGTTTGATACCCATATTGAGGTAGTAGTGAAAAAAATAATATAATTCGTCATTTTGTGGTGGCGGCCATCTTGGATTTGAATTTTTTATAGTGTACAGTATTTTACTAGTCAAGCCCTTTCATTTGATACCCATATTGTGGTAGGTTGTGAAGAAATATTTTGTCCGCCATTTTGTGGCGGCGGCCATCTTGAATCAATATTAACCAAACATAGCTAAGAACATCCGCACGGATATTAACTTTAAATAAAAAAACCGTATCGAAATCGGTCCATCCGTTTGAGCTCTACGGTGCCACAGACAGACACACACACAGACAGACAGACAGACAGACAGACAGACAGACAGACAGACAGACAGACAGACAGACAGACAGACAGACAGACAGACAGACAGACAGACAGACAGATAGACAGACAGACAGACAGATAGACAGACAGACAGACAGACAGCCAGACAGACATACAGACAGACAGACATCGACGTCAAACTTATAACACCCCTTTTTTTGGTCGGGGGTTAAAAATCAAGTTTGTTGAATGGGACCCTTGTATATTTATTTAATTATTTTTAGTATTTGTTGTTATAGCGACAATAGAAATACATCATCTGTGAAAATTTAAACTAGTTATTACCGTTCTTGAGATACGGCCTGGTGACAGACGGACGGACGGACAGCGAAGCTGCAGTAATAGGGTCCCGTTTTTGCCTTTTGGTTACGAAACCCTACTATGATAGAAACGATCAGACATGTATTATGAACGACGGGCGAAGCCGGGACGGACCGCGGACGAATATCGATGACGAAACTCACAAGATTTCAACCGTTCAAAAAACGTCTATCGTCTGTCGCACACAGATTAGGTACCCTGTTGATCGGCGATGATACGAATTTCGCCTACTAACACAACTCACCAGCGGGGGCGCAGGACGAGGTACAATATCGCACTTGTGATTAGCATCTGTGTGACGTGCACTACTTTCCACGTATGATCGGATATAACGAGATAGAGTTATATAAACTTGAAAGGACAGAGCAGGAGGCAAAGAAAGACATCAACGGGTTCCCATTGTGCTGAACTGAGCAATCGTGCTACTAAACAGCGAAAGAGGGGAAGTCGTACGATCAGTCAAGTGGGTTATTGTCTTTGACCCCGCACGTCATCGTTGCTTTGCCGCCGCTCCAACGCTACGCCACTGTATTAGCATTTCGATGACAAAAACTCGTACGATTTTTTCGTGCAAAAATCTGTTCTACGCTGCTAAACAAGTGTTTCCTTCAAAAATATACATGAAAAATAACATAATTAAATTCTACATTTAATTACTTGTACTCAGCCACAAAGTTCCTTAAAACATAATGTGTAAAAATATCAATTAAACCACATAACTTTTCCTTTTAAGCTTTGGGCGGCCGCCCTACGTGTGAAACTCTTTACTTAAGGATACACAGAAATACTAATGTAATAAAAATTGGGATGACGAGTCGGTCAAAATTATATAATTCTAATTAGTCAGCTAGGTAATCCTAATAGTCCTACTAGTATTAAAAATGCCAATATTTTGATGTTTGTTGCTCAATCACGTCGTAAAGTATGAATGGGTCAGGCTGAAATTTGTAACACTGTTAGATTAAAGTCTGAAAGAACATTTAAATGTCATATCATCAGCCGCAAGACTTCCACTGGTGAACATAGGCCTCCTCCTATATTTCCACAACGAACGGTCCTGCACAACCTGCAACCAGCGGTTTCCAGCGACCTTTGTCAGGTCATCTGTACATAAAATGGGAAGCCGTCCAACACATAAATGCATACAATACAAACATTTGTATCTAAATATACAAATATAAATGGATATTAGTGAACATTTTTTTACCAAATAAAAAGCTTGTGTGCTATTTTAGATTATAAATCTGTGTTCCGAATTTTAACCCGATTTTTTCAGACGTTTCGACGTGTTTTAGCTACAAGCATCTACACTGTTATATTTTTTACATCATTAGCATTTAATAATGATGATCACAAAAGACAAAGAATTAATTAATTAATACAAAACTTAACGTTATTAGAATCAAGTTTTTAAAAACGAAATTTGGACCATATCCCGAAGACGGGTCAAAACCAGTTGCCAACTCTCCTGACCAAAGACGTGACACGAACGGCGAATAGGGTACCCTTTACAGCCGATGCACTTTATGACTAACCCAGATCTATTTAAACGCTCTACTTGTAATCAATCAACAGTGGGTTTTGTTAAATACATTCTATTTCCTGCACTCCCACCCCCAAAGAATAACAGATGAGGATATCCGCTACGAAAATAGACATTTACTTACCTAATGTATCTTGACATAAACGACACTTTAACAGCTGGAGAACATCAGAAAATCCACCGCCGTATTTTAAATATTTATTTTCAAACATTGTAGAAAACCCAAATAGTGAAATTTTGCTATTTTTATATCTCTATAATACAGAGCTACAGAGCTTACCATCAGGCACATGTCCTGGCTTCGTCACTCTAAACTATAAATTACCTATTTAATAATCCTCACTAATCAATCAAGTGGTAGGTAATGATTTGGACTCTTCATCTTCTAATAGCTGCCTGTCACTGTATTATGGACTTATTACGTATACTTACCATCAGAAACGTGTCCTGCTCGTCTCGTCATTATACTATCTTTAATAATATTTTCAAAAATAATAAGTTCCTCAAAAAGAGCACCACAGATGTTGCGTCTGTGTCTCATTCATCATCAACACTAAATGTTCCCACTGCTGGGACTCGGGCCCTCTCTCGCAAAGAGAGAGTTAATCCATCACGCTGGCCCAGTGCTGGTTGGTGGATGACACATGACTTCGAAAGATTCTAGGTACATGTCGGGGGGACAAACAGTAATCAAAATGTTTTATCTGTCCCTCTAATGCCGATAGGGGGACAGATAAAACATCAAAGAGGTGAATAAAGTTCGAACTGTCCCCTTTATCGGGGACACATAAAACTTTTTGTTCGTTCTGTCGCCTCATGGGGACAGAGCAGGGGGACAGATCGGAATATTCCTTCACTGTCATATCACTTTCCACGCAATAATCTTTCCACGCGCAGCGAACTATAGCCGACAGGCGTTGTATTTCAAAAACTTTATGGTTAAGTATATGTTGAAAATGGTCAGACTTAAATATTGGTGGACATTTCACACACAACACCATTTGACCCCAAACTACGCAAAGGTTGTATTATGGAAGCCAGATAGCTGATATAATTCTTATATATCTTCTATATATAAAAATGTTATGTTGGTTTGTGTACGCTTCAAAATCTCAAAAAAGTTCTGCACCAATCGAGCTGAAATTTTACAACGATATATAATCCGCATCAAGGATTGTTTTTTATCTCATTTTTGCATCACAATGTGCCACAGCGAAGCGTGGCAGGGTACAGCTAGTTATTTATATTTTAAATACATACTTTTATTATACATAGGAAGCAGCTACACACAGTACAAATATTTGTATTCATCACACAAATATTTGCACTGGGTGGGGATCGTACCCTCGAGCCACGGCTTCGCAGACAGACTTACCACCAACTAAGCCACCATGCCTGCCAACTTCTGTTTTCGTCTCTCAAATAATATCGGAGAATTTCCAAATCAATGTAGACCATCAATCTTGTAAAGAGTGGCGATTCTTTCAAAGCTTAGCAGTTGGTACTTTAAGTAAAAAAGCATTTTTTTATTTCACAAAAAATTCTAAACACGTCTCGTAAAGAAAGTATTTCAAATAAAACGAAATACTTAAAAATAAAGATTTATGGTACTAAATACAAAACACCTATTTTGTATTTTAGATACAAGTATCTAGGTATTTCAAATGAGTCACATCTCTGCTACCCACTTAGACTAACCACATCTGAATTATCCATAGACCATTGAAAGTCCACAGATAATCAAGTTGTTCAAGCCCACTACCAGTCGGAAGCATCTCTAGCATGCTGGCAGCATTACCACGCTGAACGATGATATTTTATACTAGTTATTTGGTCCAACGTCCAAATATACTAACTAAATATGACATTCAAAGTTTATAAAATTTTAACCTTGAACCATATTTTATTACATGTGGCGAAAACAATGTATCGTGTAGAAAGTTGTAGCTTGTATTATTATATTTATAGACTTATCTGTATAAAAACTGGCCAAGTGCAAGTGAGACTCGCGTACGAAGGGTTCCGTACCATTAGCCAATAAACGCTGAAAACCTCTTTTATTGTATGAAAGCCCCCTTAATTATTTGTTTTATTTTATTTTAATTAATTATACTTAAAGAGAACATAAAACTAAATATTCTGTGAATAGTTAAAGCGTTTATCTATCACCGTTATTATTATCGAGCAAGAAACGGTAAAAAATCAAGATTGAACAAATTTGTTTGTTTGGAAGCCCCTTAAATATTTATTTTATTTTTAGTATTTATTGTTATAGCGGCAATAGAAATACATCATCTGCGAAAATTTCAACTGTCTTTCTATCACCGTTCTTGAAATACAGCCTGGTGACAGAAGGACGGACGGAGATCGAAGTCTCAGTAATAGCGTCCAGTTTTTACCCTTTGGGTACGGAACCCTAAAAAGATAGAAACGATCAGACACCGCCAAAAAATATTCTATTTATGAAAAAAAGAACCCATGACCCATAGCTATATATGAGTAAGTACAATTTTTATACAAACCGAGAACACAAAACAAATGAACCAAAACTCAAACCGACCATCTGGCGCCTCTTGTACCTGGACCAAAGCCTCGCATTCTCTGGTAGTGGTCACCTCACACCTGTCATCTATACCAGTTTGAACGGATGTTCCGAACGTTCACCCGCCAGAGCGAGACAGCGTATTAAGCGTGCCGAGTGACAAGGACAAAACATGGATCAGTAGTGAGAAAAAGTGGGATGGAATGTCGTCGCGTGGCGTTGGAAAGGGAAGGAGCATGTTTTTTTGTAATCCAGTTATTGTAAGAAGGTCGTAAGGTTTCTGGTTGCGATTTTGAAAGGGTCCGTTTACAACTTGCGTGTTATGGCATTGAAGCGAAGGAATTATTTAGGGCGTATTTTATTTATTTATGATACATGAAAGAGACATTTGCAGAATACAAAGAAAATAACTACAATCGACTTTTTGCTTTTTTGTAATTACTACATAGTATAAAACAAAGTGATTTTCCGCGTCTGTCCGTCCTTATATATGCTTAGATCTTTAAACCACCAAACAGATTTTGATCAGGAGTTTTTTAATAGATAGAGTAATTCAAGAGTAAGGTATAAATGTATAATACGTGCATAGCAGAGAAACATGGATAATTTTAAAGATTGTCTTATCCTTATTATATCTTAATTATAAAGATTGTGTATCTACCTAATGTCATAAATAAACACATTTTTTGCGCTTACGCTTTTGTAGTGGTAGGACTCTTGGCAGAGTCCGCCTGGGGAAGTACCACACCTTTGCTAGTTATTCTACCGCCAAGCAGCAATGTGCAAACATTACTGTGTTCCAGTTTGAAGGGCAATGTTTCCAGAGAAATTACAGGGCTTAGAGATATAACATCTTAGATCTCTGGGTGACGAGCGCAGTGCAGTGCTAGGTAATGATTTGGACTCTTCTTGTTCCAATAGCTGTGTGTCACTGCTTGCTGTTATGTGGCAGGCATGTTGCTTACCATCAGGCACATTGTCCTGATCGTATCGTCACTCTTTATTTAAAAAAAAATTGGTTGTCTGTAAAGTCGGTATACGGGCGAAAGTTTTACGTGACAACGACTTTGAGTGGTAAAATAATTTTACGGAAGGGACGCGTGCCTTTCACTTGTTATGTCTGTCTCTCTCGCTCTTAGGCGGGCTAACCATGCCCGAGTGGAAGGGACGCGTGCCTCTCACTCGCTCTCGTTGTGAGCGCATAACGTGAGCGGAGCGTAACTCAGTTTCTTGAAGTGTCACCCGGCAAACCAATTTATAAGACGTTGTCACGTCAAAAAATGCAAATGCTGGCTGTACGCTATGAGCTAGATCAAGTTAATGTACTCTTGAAAAGGTCTACAAAAATCTCTACAATAGTATATGTTATCTCTTAGGAATAACCTACAATAACCATTTTTATTCGTACTTATATTTAGTATCAGCATTGCACCCATCAGAAGCCGGGGCGGGTTGCTAGTACTCGTATATAAGGCCTATTATTCTTTGAAAGAGTTTACTGGGGAAAAATAACAGAAGCGATTGTTCTAGACATTAGTATTGTAGTTCTTTTTTTAGTTTTATTGAATAACTAGATGCCCGCCCCGGCTTCGCCCGTTGTATATTATATAGCACTCATCGGGATCCCGTACATATCCAACGGTGAAAGAATGACTGAAATCGGGTCACTCATTCCTGAGAATATCGATTTCAAACAAAAAACCATTTCAGCTACCTGCTACGCCACCTGTCGGAAATTGGTCGTACCAACTCAGATTTAGAAAAAAATAATTAGCAAAGGTTAATATTCAATGCACAGATTACTGAAATTTAATGACGCAGTCTTTGACACATGCTGTCATGTGTCATGTCAAAGCACGAAACGTACGAAAACTCTCAAAAGGGGAATATTTTTTCCCGATTTTGTTAAATTCTTGTTTCATGCTCCGCTTCAATTAAATAGTAGAGTTATTTTCTATAGCCTAAAGCCTTCCTCGATAAATGTACTATCCAATAGAAAAAAAAAAATTCAATTCGGACCAGCACTTCCCGAGATCCTAGCGTTCAAACAAACAAACAAACTCTTCAGCTTTATAATATTATTAGTATAGATTAATGTATTATGTGACTTATAAATGCTTTTTACCAATAAATTATCTGTATCTGTATAAATTACGCATCATGGTGTTTGTCCGCGATGGACTCCTAAACGACTAAACCGATTTTAATGAAATTTTCATACCGTGTGCAGTTTAATCCAACTTGAGAGATAAATAATTGTATTTCTATTCACAGTATTCGTTTGACAATATCCATGCGAAGCCGGAACGAACCGCTAGTTCTACTCATATTATAAATGCCAAAGTTTGTGAGTATGTTTCTTACTCTTTCACGTAAAAACTGCTAAATGGATTTGGATGAAATTTGGTACATAGATAGATAATGGTCTGGAATAATAGATAGGCTACTTTTACTTTTTTAGGCAACTAAGTAGCAAAGAGTGGCGTAGTCGTAGTGTGGTAGAGTCGTAGGTTCTAATCATATTTGCAATTACTAAGTAGCAAAGAGTGGCGTAGTAGTAGTGTCGTAGAGTCGTAGGTTCTAATCATATTTGCAATTACTAAGTAGCAAAGAGTGGCGTAGTAGTAGTGTCGTAGAGTCGTAGGTTCTAATCATATTTGCAATTACTAAGTAGCAAAGAGTGGCGTAGTAGTAGTGTCGTGGAGTCGTAGGTTCTAATCATATTTGCAATTACTAAGTAGCAAAGAGTGGCGTAGTAGTAGTGTCGTAGAGTCGTAGGTTCTAATCATATTTGCAATTACTAAGTAGCAAAGAGTGGCGTAGTAGTAGTGTCGTAGAGTCGTAGGTTCTAATCATATTTGCAATTACTAAGTAGCAAAGAGTGGCGTAGTAGTAGTGTCGTAGAGTCGTAGGTTCTAATCATATTTGCAATTACTAAGTAGCAAAGAGTGGCGTAGTAGTAGTGTCGTAGAGTCGTAGGTTCTAATCATATTTGCAATTACTAAGTAGCAAAGAGTGGCGTAGTCGTAGTGTCGTAGAGTCGTAGGTTCTAATCATATTTGCAATTACTAAATAGCAAAGAGTGGCGTAGTCTTAGTGTCGTAGAGTCGTAGATTCTGATCTCATTTGCACTTACTAAGTAGCAAAGAGTGGCGTAGTCTTAGTGTCGTAGAGTCGTAGATTCTGATCTCATTTGCATTTACTAAATAGCAAAGAGTGGCGTAGTCGTAGTGTCGTAGAGTCGTAGATTCTAATCACATTTGCACTTACTAAGTAGCAAACTCATGTTTTTTTTATATCAAAGCCATACATGTGGGTTATCTATGGATGGGACATCAAAAATGGTATTGAGGTTTCGAACATTTTTTTTCTAAACTGAATAGTTTGCGCAAGAGACTGTTCCAAAGTCGTAAAAAGTGTGTCCCTCCCTGTAACTTCTAAAATAAGAGAATGACATAAATAAAAAAAGTGTATAATGTACATTACCATGAAAACTACCAACGAAAATTGGTTTGAATGAGATCTAGTAAGTAGTATTATTTTAATACGTCATAAATTGACTATAATTAAAACACTGATTAAAAGTGACAACGAACTACAAGAACTTTTATATTATATTACTTGCTGCTACCGAAGCCTTCATGGACGAGTCCGACTCGCACTTGACCACTTTTCTTTAATAAGCAAGCGCCTTTCAATCGTATCTCTGTGTTAGAAAATTAATAACTTTTATGACAAGAATGTACTCGTATTAGCATTTGCATGCTAAATTATTGGCCGAGATAACTTAATATAGATAAAATAAAGGTATTTAACACCGACCAATATGTCAAATTAACTCAAGAACACAATGTGAAATTGTTTTATCACAGAAAGATTAGTAATATTATTTAGATATAATATTATTTTAACCGCCTCCAAAAAAACGAGGTTTCTCAATTCGACCGCATATGTTTTAAAAAATCTTAATAATATTGTTTAGATTTCCGTGATTTTACCTATTTTCGCAAGGATTAATTGAATGGAATGATGAAATCATGATTTGAGAACAAAAATCATGACACTGGATTTTTACATAATTATTGAGATTTATACGAAAACCCGTCGGATTCTGATCTGACGATGCGGTCAGACATGCAACTCCGAGCAGTATCGGGGTGTATCGTAAATCGCAGTTCGACGCTTGAAAGGCAAAAATAGCCAAGCGACACAAATTGATATAGGTACATTTTTTTTTTTAAATATTTAAATTTACTTCAGACTTTTTTATTGCACAGATTATGACAGGTTGTATTATTTTCATTTTAAACAGAAATCAAAAAATGGCCTATTAGTCATAAGTACTTTATTACCTATAATTTTTAATGGAATTGTACAAACGTAATTGGAAACCGACAACTAAAAGTTATCGTGAAAATTGCAAAAGTACGTTTTTTGTCAGATTACTAAGTGACATCAAAACTCGTTCTAGCGAAATGAGAGTAAGATCAATTGACGTGGATTTTTTGCTGATTTCAATGATGTACCTATACTTGTCACCGTAAAATTGTGAAAGCGTCAGATTACAATCTAACCCCATTAGATCACAAACTGACATAACCTTATGATTATAATTTTACGGTGATGGATAACATAACATTTCGCCCATAACATTTCGCTTAGTAATGTTTGCATTTCAAGCGTCGATATGGGTATCGCTTAAACTTGTGGGTAATCGTTCGGAATCGCTTAAGTATTCGTAATTAACGCACGCAACGTTCGAAATGGCAAAATGCAGCGATACCGCCACATGGCAGGCGAGTGATTAAGGAAATCACTTTTTTCCTGTTCCGAGAAAAAGATGTGGCTATACCTACAGCGAACGGCTTAAATATCGAGTAATTTTATTTTAAAGTAGAGGACTCCACCAAAAAAGCAAAATAAATTATCAGATTCAAGATTTTGACGGGTAGACTGATGTTTTGGCTGGTATTATTTTTGTCTGTGAATCTAGTGTAAATCTCATATTTTAAGGCTTATAAATTTAATTTGATTCCTGAACGTGACTTAACTGATAGGAATAGTGTCCAAGGGAAATATCTATATAGGTACCAAGCATTTTTATAACATTTCCTGACTTTTTAAGCGTCTAGACTCACAAATATTTCGAAATCAAAATTCGAACCGATTCGGCTAAATCGGCTCAGCCGTTCTCGAGTTTTAGCAGGACTAATGATCAGCAATTGGGAATTTAGGAAGAATTTCTTTTAAAAAGAGTTCAGTAACATACACACGTAGTAGTTAGTATACATAAATAATATTTAAAGAAGTCAGATTATGCAAATTATTGTTTTTTAAGCACCGCACGTAACTTCTTATTCAGGAACAGAGTTGACATCAATAAAAATAAGTTGTAAAATTAAAAGTAAAATTACACTAACTTTTAACTTTAGTAAGATTACCTTAGAAAATTATTTAAATGTGTTAACATTAAAACATACGCTTCAACTCTAACCACGCCTTTACCGCACCAAAATAGCGCAAGTCTCATTAAAGAATCATGAGCTTTATTTCAACAGCTTACGTTTTAAAGTTCACCGCATCCACTGCAGCGCCGGGAATAGTTAGCGTTGTTGGGGGTAGGTCGGATATTTCGGTATATGTGCATCTCAAAATTGATTTAAAATGTCTGGAATCTGAATCTGAATGGTCTCGATTTAGATAACTAACAATGTGCTAAATTGTATTTATGTCAAGTTTTTATTCACTTTTCTGGTACAAGTTTTGAGAGTGTATTTATTCCATATACCGAAGAACAAATCGTAAGTAAGTTAGCGCACTACTACTGATAAATTATTTATGCGTATAAAAAAGTCGAACGTAGTCTCGCTAAAACAAAAACTGTGTCATTAGAGTCGGCCACATTTGCACGTGTGCGTTGTCAGGTTGTCACTGATAGGCTGACACGCACACATACACAAGTAGCGCGTGTACCCACTGATGTATGCGTGGCAGCCTGTATGTTACAGCGCCCACGTGCTTAGAATGTGGCCGACTCGATGGACACAGTTTTTTATTTTAGCGAGACTACGTCCGACTTTTTTTATACGTCCATGTTATTTATGGTACACTAACAGCGTCCCTCCGCTTTACTCGCCTAGTTTGTCAGTGGTAGGGCTCTTGGCAGAGCCGGCCTGGGTAAGTACCACACCTTTGCCAGTTATTCTACCGCCAAGTAGTAATGTGCAAAAAACTGTGTTCCGGTCTGAAAGGCAATGTTTCCAGAGAAATTACAGGCCTTAGAGTTATAACATTTTAGATCTTTGGGTGAAGAGAGCAGTGCAGTGCTATGTAATGATTAGCGTTAACTGGCGTTACAATTGCATATTTTAACCCAAAAAAGTAGTTACTGTGACATAACTATTGTAGTTAGACATATGCTAACGCATAGTTTTTTGTAGATATTGATGTGTTCTATAAAACTGTCGTACAGCACTTTGCTCTACTATCAATAGTTAGTACGCGATACAGTTTTTTTTTTTGAATTTCTTCTCCACCTTGTGTTCCATTATCAAAGTTTTCATGCGGATCTCTCACTTTTTAAAAAAAAATATATAGTCTATGTTCATCCCAGATAATGTAGGATTATAACAGTGAAAGAATTTTTCAAATCGGTCCTGTGGTTTCGGAGCCTATTCGATGCAAACAAACCAACAAACAAATATTTTCTCTTTATAACATTAATGTAGAAAAGTTTAAATTTGCTTTCTTGCAATTAGACGACATTTTTTATGAAATTAGCTTGATATATATTATAGCGTATAAATTTGTGATCGAATCATCATTACAAGTTTACCCACAAGCCGCTCCTAGGTTATTATAGAAGTAAGATAGGTAAACAATCCAGTGAGTGAAACAGTGAATCACGCTACCATCCTTGCACAAGGCGCCCTTTACGGGACCACACCCAGCTTGCATCGAGCAGTTGCATCACTTAAACTTTAAGGCAACCTATTTATGGACTAGAACTAGATTCTTGTTTTGATTTTACGTGTTTTCCAAAGGTCTTAGTCATAAACTTAAGTAAGGCTATTATATGCAATAGGCGAGGTTAACCATTAAGTTACGGCTGATCTAGTCGGGAGAACGGCAACTGCCGATGCGGGGACTGGTTGAAATCCCACACGCACTACTGTCTTTTTGTAGTCAAAGGAATCTATATTAATTTGGGATCATTGTTTTACTTTAACAACACATAAATATATTTTATATTACTGTTACACTGTATTTTGTTTTATATTATTTTATATTACTGTTAGGGACAAACAAGACATGTGTATCTGATGGTAAGTAGCATGCCTATCCATAATAGCACAGAATCACGCAGCTACGTCCTAATGTATAGTGTCATTGATTAAGGATGATAATTAGCATATTCAACATATTCTTTAAAAACTCTTAAGTAACTTAAGTATACGTACTCTGTTTAATTAGGTAAACGGGCAACTCCCGTCGGTCCAATCCGACTCAAGTTTCGGCCGCATCCGGCGGCCTTTTTCAAGGAGAGTGCGCGAGCGTGATGGCTGCCCGTTTGGCACTGCGGGCAGCGGCGCGGTGTGCACTCAAGCTCAACGGGTGTTGCGGAGATGCAGGTGCGAGGAGTGTGAGAGGGTTGCGCAGGTGTACAATCGAACTCTTCGTCACTGATGAGCTGTGTAAATCGAGCACTTTTTTTGAGTTGAGAGTTGAGTTGTGTCCCCACTCATATCGCGAACACGAAACCGAATACTATGAAGAACGGATGAAAAAATTCATAGAGTAAAATGGCCGCCGGAACCGCCGGAACCGGAGCTACCGACGCGGCTGAAACTTAAGTCAGAATGACGACCATATCACACGTGAGTTACTCGTTTGCCTAATCAAATATTGACATATTAAAATTAAAAAAATAAAATTAATAAAATCAAAACCACGTTAATTTTCATGCTAAAATACCTAATTTTTATTGTTTTTCTCCTCCAATATAAGTACGTGTTTTAGTTTTTTTATCAGTACAACAAGGAGTAACTGTCTTCTTTATCTTAGAGTATCTTTATATTTCTATTCCCATGGTAGACTTCATTCTTAAGACTACAAACACACTCCCCTCACCGAAATTGCTCCCCGATGGTGAACTAACGACCATTAACTTTCACCATTCGTGATATTTCGCAAATGTGAAACAGTAACCGTGCTAACGATGCCAAAGGTTATAGCAATCGTATCAGCATTTATTTATTCGCGACTGTGTAAAGAGTAGACTATTTTACAGATACTGTGAAAACAAATATCAAATTATTTGGAATACTTAATCTAACATGAAACGGACTAAGTGAGATGAAGTGAGACAATGTGAGATGAGGTAAGACAGAGTGAAACAATGTGAGACAAATTTAGAAGAACCAAATTAATTAAGACTAAGGGATACGAAATAAGATCATAAAAGGTATAATGAGACAGAATTTAAATATACGTTTTTATTATAAAACACAAAGCAGAAAAATTACAGAGTTAACTTAAAAATTATTTATTAACAAAATTTTATCGACTGGCCTATTAAATTGCTTAGAAAATATGTGGAATATATAAAATGAGATGCAAGAAACTAAATTATACGAAATAATATGAAATCAAACGGGACTAAAATTAAAATTAAGTGAGTAGAATTGAGACAAAATGAGACAAATTAAAATTAAGCAAGACGAAAGTAAAGTGCTAAATAAGACAAGACTAGGATTTTAAATAGTACTAAACACGGGTAAAGAACTATTCTCTACAAAAAAAAAAACAATTTGGACTACAAAGATTTAAATTTATCCTAATTTCGTCAAATAATCTTTCAACAGGCTTCCAATGCTAAATACTTACCAAGTTTCAAACTGCTTCGTAAGTCCGAGGTAGCCCTAATCAATATCTAGGTACTTACCGGTTCTGTATTCTGTAATAACAAGTTCTGCCCGACCTAAAGTGGAAATTATTAGATCACGTATAATCTTACTATCTATTTGTCTGGATGTCAGAATGTCTGCATATCTTCGGATGTCTGAATATCCGGATGTTGGTATTGTTGGATGTTTGAAGGTGATGTCTGGACGTCCGCATGTCAGATCTGATGATCGGATGACCGGATATTCGCCTGTCTGGGCATCCGTATGTCTGGATGATTGGATGAACTAAGCAGGCAAAACTGCAGGGTGTTGCTAGTTAAACTTCAATTAATAGTATGTAAAATATTATGATAACATTTTACTTGATGTGGCGATGTCAGGTGAAGTAAGTTTTGAGGAAATTAATGTTGCGTAAAGGTAAGCGCAGGTTTAGACGATCAATGTAGCGTTGCGTTGGTTTGACAATGTTCAAAAAATTTCAGCCACAAACTCCCCTCTCCGATAGAAAACATGAAAGATCGGAAAATCACTCCACCAATTTGTAGCCGTGATACCTCGCTTTTGCACGAAACGGTTCAAAAAGTCGTTTATTTTCCGTGCAACTACGGCTTGGAATAAACTATCTGTAGTCATGTTTCCGACAGCTTATAAACTGGGTGTCTTCAAACACAGAGTGAATAGATTTTATGGGCAAGGGTGTGACAATGAAGACTTTAATTGCATCGATAAGGTGATTTAAAGGCAAAACCCATTAATACTCATATTAAAAAAATACATTACTATCTGTCTGTTAAACAATATTAGCTCGAGAGTAGGCACATCTTAGATCTCTGATTGATGAGCGCAGTGCAGTGCTAGGTAATGATTTGGACTCTTCATGTTCTAATAGCTGCGTGTCACTGTGCTGTTATGTGGCAGGCGTATTGCTTACCATCAGGCACAGTGCTCATCTCGTCACTCTTTATTTTAAAAAAGTATTGAAGAAAGATTTCTGCAAGGAAAATATATTAAGATTTTGCGTTGCAATAAACTGATTTTAATAAATTTAAAACTGATTTATACCATAACAAACTGAACTTTAGACCTATGTCGGTATGTGAATAAAATTCAGATACCCTTAGTGTAAACAGTTAATTTGGCATGTGATATAGTATATTTCTCATGAGTACATAATTATGTTTCATTAAAAATATACATAAAAAATAACGCATTATCGACGAGCGATTATTATCATTATTTTATTTATTGTGTGAAAATTAAAAAAAAACATTAAAATCAGCTATTACGACTAGAGGCGTAATCATACAGTATCAAGTAAAACCAACGTGTGTTCTAGATTTCATGCTTTGCTGTTACAGAATAGGGAGCCATGAAAGGTCAGCCCACTTAATAAATCTTCGCTTGGATAATGAGCGCTGGCGCAAAATAGAAACTACTTACCGGCTATATCATAAATATTGCAGCATCATATTTTCTTTCCATATTTTTTTTGCTATTATAGGTTTATTCTTGACCCCCATCTGATCTGATGTTAAACGATGGTGCGGTTCACGGTAGAACGAGCTTACTTACAACAAACAGAGTCACTCTTGATTTAAGACAACAAGATTGTAACTACTAGAAAAATCCGCTCATGCAACGCATTCCATAGCACGTTCTGTAAAAAATATACTCAAACTGCTTCGGTCGAGTCTTTGGAATGTCAACCATGAAACGATGTCCCTTTTTCGAGCTACAAGCAGTCCAATATTTTTATGTATTATTTTCGATTTGAAGACACCCAGGTGTCTGAAATGTTTAATTTATTTGTATCTTAATTGTATTGTTCAATATTCACCTAATTGCACTCCCCGTCTTTCATTATTCATAAATATCTTCTTTACCACCCTATATATATATATATGTATTTAAAACTAGATATAACTACTATATCAGCTCTCTGACCACCATAGTACAAGTTTTGCTTAGTTTGGGGTCAGATGGTGATGTGTGTGAACGTAGTAGTAGGTAGTAACACAGGCAAAAATAATTGTCCGTGTTACCACCAACAGGTCCAGTAGTACGGTGGGTAATTTATTTTTACCCGTGATACTACTACAGCTATCAAATAGGTAGTTTTAGAACATCAGCTATCTAGTAATGAAAGCCTTGTCATAATCGGTTCAGCCGTTTTTTGAAATTAGCCGGTGCAAAAAGACAGACAAAAAATTGCAAAAAAAAATTTGGTGTATACGACGTATACAGTCATATTAATATAATATAGTCATATATTAGTCATAAACATTTTATTTTAATAACACAAACAGATGCTTCCATTTTATCTATTTGTATACTTAAATGTGGCTTATTAAATAATAATAATGTGTTTAAAGAATTTTATTTATCATTTAAGACATTTCTGTCGCTTACATGATAAAAATAACTAAATAACAATTTAAATTTTCGACGTCACACTTTACATTCACATAAAACACAAACAAATCAAAAATACATAAAAACTAATCAACGTTTAGGTAATAAAAAATACAAATATCAGATACCTGTTTTAACAAAAAACACAGACAAAAGAAATCCTTAAACAAAATAAAACAAAATAGGCTATGAATCTATTACATTTTTCTTGGGTATATAAATATGAGAACTAGGTACTTGCCACAACTGGATCACATATTTTTTTATTTATATAGTTATATTCAGATTTTTTTTTTTATAGAAAGGAAATAAACTTTTATTGCGGCAAAAATATACAACTTGTCTTACATGCTATTACAAACCAAATTTCAAGCAATAAGGATGTCAACACTAATCACCAATTAACGTTTTTCAATTCTACATTTTGTATTCTAATCTAAATTAATTAATTTGTTCCATTGTACTTACAATTTTAGAGACATAAAATTGAGTAAATATATAAAACAGATTTTGAAATGTTTTATCAGAGTGGGTTTACAAGTTAATTTATTACTGTATTGAGAAGCAAAAAAGAAAACTAAGTTAAATAAGTTTTCGCGTCGGAATAATTCCGGCTGCTTTATTAGTCGGAATGCAAATAGTTAGCAGTAATTAAATAAGTTTAATTTAGCTCTTCAAATACCAAAGTTAACTAGTGGTCGACAACTAGTCGAAATTTTATCTCTCGAGTTGACTACATACTTTATCAGTAAAACACACATAAACAGCCCCCCTAAATTTAATGTTCCCACTGCTGGGACTCGGGGCCGTCTCTCGTAAGGATAGTCAAGGCCCTAATCCACCACGCTGGCCCAATGTAGATGGGTAGATACTTGACCTCGAAAGATTTTAGGTACTTACATGTCGATTTCACGATGTTTTCCTTCATCGTTTTTAAGTTAGCGGCATTACGCACATGATTTCGAGAAAACAGTGGTGCGCGTGGGATTTGAACCCGGGTGCTCCGGATCAGCTGTCGCAATTCCCCGACTAGACCTACCGTAACAGACTTTTATAAGTAAACTAAAATAGTATTTATGTGCGTTTTCAAAAACATGATAGTGTGTGCAATGTTTTTTCAACCTTATGGATTCACGTCACCTTGGGCCGTTCAAGTATTAGTCTAAATAATGTGTGAGTTTCCATCTGTGTAAAAAAAAAAATAACTATATACCACCCAAATTTGTGATAAATTAATGTTTGTATTAAGCTTTGATCTAATAATATGATCTGATTTATAAAAATGGCAGTCATATGAACTGCAGATAGAAGTGAAAACTTACAACTCAGAATATAGATAGCATACTTTTGAAACAACGCGGGTGAAACCGGAGTGCGTGGCCATGAGCATCCCCATCTAGAAATGCGTCAGTAATGGCTAATGGCCATGGTCCCGAGTTTATCCGAAGATTTCTTATCATTCCCGAAAGTGACGCTAGAACTCAATTCACAGCCCACGAAAATTCTATTTGTGGCGCGCCTAAAGAAGTTAACATTTCAATATTTTTTTAATCGGTCCAACATTTCGTTTTTTTTTTTACCTTTTAAAGGCTCACACTTGACCGCCATCTCGCCTGATGTTAAGCGACGATGCGGTCCACGATGGAGCGTGTTTACCTAGAAGAAACCGATTCACTCACGATTTGAAGACACAAAGATTGTAACCATCGGGGAAAACCCACTCAGGCAACGTATTCCACAGCCTAGACGTTCTTATCACAAACGTAGAGTCAAATCTCTTCGTTCGTGTCTTTGGAACATCAACCATGAAACGATGTCGCTTTTTCGAGCTACGAGCATTCCGATAGAAAAAAGAGCAAGGTGGTATTAGATCATGCAGATCAGTTGCACTCTCTCCGAAGTGTATCCGATAAAAAACCGATAGGCTAGCGATTTTTCGGCGATGTTCAAGACTTTGAAGTCTTTTTCGCACAAGAGTGTCATTGCCTATGAGTGTGATGCCTAATTATGATAACAAAAAACCTCTTTAGCTTTATAATATTAGTATAAGTAAATTTTAAGTCGCGTAAATTATAAATGTTCACTTCTATGGGAAGTTTCTATAACTGCCATTTAAAAAAACAGAACTTGTTATTAGAACAGAGCTTAATACAAACATTCATTTATCATCCACGAACACGGTATTTCGGTAGAATATCGATATTTCGAGTATTCTCGGAGTATGGCCGCGGTTGCCGGTACATTAGCAACGGCTACCGAGTGCTCGGATTGAAAACGGTTCGGGTAATGCAATTATTGTACTAGTGATGCGATGTTTATCGACTATCGACAATTTGGGAACTATCCGCCGTACTACAAGTTCAAAGAAGAGTATATGCATGTTTTCGATAATAAATCCAAATGTCATTTTATTAATTGTCCTCACAACAAAACTAATAGAATAATTTTATCTAATAACATTTTTATTTTTGTATATTTTTTTAATTCATTTATTCTTTTTATGCATTTAACATTTGCCAAATAAAAATTACATTTTGCAACAAATATTTTCAAAGTACTACAACTCTCATATAAGTACATCGAGTACTCTCAGAGATTACTCCGAAAACCCAACATATCTGCTCTGTCTACCGTACGAATCAATAACGGAGCCCGTCACTATAGCTACGCTCCAGACGTTGGCATTGCCTTGCTTGACATTTAAATGAATTGATTTGATTGAAAGCTTAACGCTAAAGGAGATTGTGACACTATAACATGCAGGTTATAAACAAAATATTGCATTATATGCGTATATTTCACTCATAGCTTGCTCTATATTTAAATCAATTGATTTGGATGAAAGCTTAATGCTAAAAGATATTGTGACACTATAAAATGAAGGTTATAAACAAAATATTGCACTATATGCGTAGATTTCCTTCGTAGGATATATATATATATGTACATATATGTACAACGGGCGTAGCCGGGGCGGGCTGCCAATGATAAATTAAAAATGTGTCAAATGTTGATGTTGACCAAGAGATTATAGTATTATTCTTATTTTTTTTAGTTGAAAGAACCTAAGAAAAATCTGTACTATGTAATATCGATACGTTCCCATCACTAATACATAGAAGATTTACTAGCCCGGCGTCCGGTGGCGCGGCTAACCTTAGCCAGCATTAACAAGATATCGATCAGACGGCAGACACCTTAGCTGCATTTACTTATACTAAGTATACCTACTTGAGTAGTTGTAACTGTGGATCCTATTAATCTAGTCTCAGGGAAGTATTTTATGTATCGATGGAGTGACGATATACGAAAGACGGCTACTGGTGGCGGTTGGAAACGTAAGACCGAGGATCGGGCTGAGTAGCGTATTATAGGGGAGGCCTATGTCCAGCAGTGGACGAACACGGGCTGATGATGATGATGATGATGATCCTACTAATATAGACTGCTCTTATGCAAACAAGTTGCACGAACAAATATTAATACCGCCCGCCGTTTAATTTTCGAACTTCAGAGGTAAGGTTCCCACACTTTATTAAAATCGCTATGGCGATTTTTGAGAAATCAACAAAATACTAAAATGTTTGATTAATTTTAACTAAATTACTTAAACATTTACCTAGTTAAAATGCCAACATCTTAAAAATTAGAAAAAAATTAACTGTTTAATTATTTAGCAAAGGCTAAAGAATTTTTTAGAGCTCAACGATTCGAGCACTTTTTGGTAAGGAAAAATCATACTAATGTGACGGCGAAGAAACGTAGCGTCGGAGAGGAGGCGGAGCAGCAGAGCAGGACATGCCAAATCCTTTCAGTAAAGTAAAGTAGCTTGTAGTAAAGTTTGCTTAAAACAGTAACTCTCATCCACCCATCCATCGTCCACCCGCACAATCTTTCGCATGTGTGACTTTAGTAGAATTTTCCATGACTATTAGTTAATTAATTCTTCGTGTTCCAATAGCTGCGTGTCACTGTGCTGTTATGGGCAGGTATGTTGCTTACCATCAGGTACGTGTACTGCTCGTATCGTCACTCTGTTATATAAAAAAAAGCTCTTGGACCGGTTTCAAAAATTATGCCACCGTTAGAATATGGCTACATACATCATATAATATTTTATATTATTTAAATTTTATTTTTATATAATTGTAATGTTAATTTATTATATTATTAATGTTGATGTTATAATTTTAATTTTTTTAAATTGTATTGTTTTTATTTATCAATTTAATTTAATATTCTTATTAATCTTATATCCTTATTTAATGTAATATGGATTTTTAATCTGGATTAAATTACTTTCATTTTCATTTCATTATTATCTAAGTAACATCCTCCTATAATATTATAAATGCGAAAAATATTGTGTATGTTACTTATAAATAGTTAGCTAGTTATAAATTAGTGGGTACTTATGACGAATGTGTGTATGTTTGTTGCTCTTTGAGGCAAAAACTACGGGAATGACATAGACTACTTTTTAAACAAGAAAATTATGGGATGGTGAACTACGCGAGGGAAACTGCGGGATACTTCTTTCTACGAGTATAAAGGCTTTAAAAAATGTTTGACCAGTAAAAAGTTGAGGTGGTTCGACAGCACTAAAGAAAAACATCACAATACCAAATCTGATTAAACCCTGATTTCATACTTAAGCAGTTTATTTAGCTAGCTCCAGTAAAGTTGGTGAGTGGTGAAGGCACCATTAGCGAAGCTCGGTAATCCGGCGCGGCACGACCGACCAAGTTTGAGTAATTACCTAACGCAAACAGACTATGCACAACTACTTGTAACGTTAACAACGGACGCTTTGTGTGCAGCATACGAGCGACAATTTGTCGCAAGAGTCACAATAATGACAAAACATAAAATATATTTTTTAACTATAATAAAATAAAAGTTGTCAAGTGCGAGTCGGACTCGCCCATGAAGGCTTCCGTGGCAGCAAGTAACATAATATAAAAGTTCTTGTCCTCGTATTTCGTTGTTACTTTAATCAGTGTTTATACAATAGTGAATTTATGACGTATTAAACTAAAACAACTTTCTAGATCTCATTCTTACCAATTTTCGTTGAATGTTTACATGGTAATGTATATGTAATATATATATATATGTATATATGTAATACATGTTTCATAGTTTTGTAATTCTCTTGTTTTAAAAATTACAGGGGCTCCCTTCTGTAGGGGCACATTTTTAACCCCCGACCAAAAAAAGGGGTGTTATAAGTTTGACGTCGATGTCTGTCTGTCTATGTGTGTGTCTGTCTGTGGGACCGTAGAGCTCAAATGGATGGGCCGATTTCGATGCGGTTTTTTTTATTTGAAGGTTAATATCTGTGCGGATGTCCTTAGCTATGTTTGGTTAATATCGATTCAAGATGGCCGCCTCCACAATATGGCGGACAAAATATTTCTTCACAACCCACCTCAATATGGGTATCAAATGAAAGGGCTTGACTAGTAAAGTACAATACATAATAACAAATTTCAAATCCAAAATGGCCGCCACCACAAAATGGCGAATTATATTATTTTTTTCACTACTACCACAATATGGATATCAAATGAAGGACTTGACTAGTAGAATACTTTGCACTATGACAAATTTCAAATCCAAGATGGCCGCTACCACAAAATCGCGAAATACATTTCTTTTTTCGAATCTGTGGTAGCATTGATTGTATCAAATAGCACCTTTCTCTCACAGATCCAGAGGCTCACTATTTTCTACTTTAATGTAAAATAAAATTGTTATAAGGAACTCTGTAATACATTTCCGAATAAACAAATGATTTAAAAAAAAACTCTCTTAATATGGGTATCAAATGTGTATGTGCTCGACTAGTAGAATGTTGTATAGATAACAAATCCGAGGTAGTCGGGGGTTAATCAAAATTTTTAATTTTGTTCTTGTACCACTTCGGAAGAGTAGGTATCTCGCGCAAACTATTAAGTTTAGAAAAAATATGTTAGAAACCTCAATATCATTTTTGAAGGCCTATCCATAGACACACTCACACGTATGGTTTTGATGGTAATAAAAATTTAGTTTCAGTTCTTAGTATGGGGACACCCCCAAAATTTATTCCCAAAATTTTGTGTTTGTTTTTTCTATTTTATGTATGAAAATCTTAATGCAGTTCACAGAATACATCCACTTACCAAGTTTCAATAGTATATAGTTCTTATAGTTTCGGAGAAAAGTGGCCGTGGCATAGCACGGACATACAAACAGAAATGATGAATCTATAAGGGTCCCATATTTTGCCATTTGGCTACGGAACCCTAAAAGCACGAGAGTGACATTCGTGATCAAGCAACAAACGAAGAGGTTTGACTCTACTTATGTGATAAGAACGTTTAGGCTGAGGAACTCGTTGCCTGAGTGGGTTTATCCTAATGGTTACAATTATGGTGTTTTCAAATCGAGAGTGTTTCGTGAACCGCTGATTTCCGGCGCGTCACTAGAACCTATATATCTAGAACTAACGCCTCCCGCGAGGTGGGTCTACAACGGCGCGGCGGTGAGAAGTGGCTCAGGGTTAATGGCAGTGCAAAAAGTGACCCTGCGACCTAGCAGGAGGATTTTGGCGTGTCCCTTCACGGTGGACGGTGCGAAAAGGCAAAAAAAAGGGTGAGGCTGAGACTGAGTGTTTGATTTAATTTGAAATATACCTAGATATTATACCTTTTTTTTTTAACTATAATAGGTTCGCACGTGACCACCATCTCGCCTGATGTTAAGCGATGATGAGATCTACGATGGAGCGTGCTTACCTAGAAAAAACCGATTCACTCTCGATTTGAAGACACCAAGATTGTAACCATCAGGGAAAACCCACTCAGGCAACGCATTCCACAACCTAGACGTTCTTATTACAAACGTGGAGTCAAATCTCTTCGTTCGCGTTTTTGGAACATCAACCATGAAACGATGCCGCCCTTTTGTGGAACGAGAAGTCTGATAGAAGAAAGGGCAAGGTGTATTAGATCATGCAGATCAGTGCACACTCTCCGAAGTGTATTCGATAAAAAACCGATAAGCTAGCGATTTTGCGGCGATATAAATATAAATTTAGAAGCTGAAAACAGTGTCTCATGTCGCAAGTCTACTCTCCAGACCGAGGGTGCCGTGCGAGCTGAATCACGGTACTATAATTTCCTGAATGCAATAGAGGATGTTGCGCCGAAGCGATTCTTCATGCGATGTCATTATGTACTGAGCTTATTTCATGGATATAACCTGTGCTTACGACAAGCGACGCTACTCGATCTCACTTATTTACATCATCAGCATCATCTTCAGCCTATCCATACAACCGTATAGGATAGGATAGTCTGGTCAGACAGTTATGACTCTCGGACGGTCGTGGCATCAAATTATGTTTAGAAATAAACTAATTAAAAAATTTATAACATTGGGATGTTGATTTTTGGAACGGAGTTGCTTACGAAAACAAGGCTTGGGGGAGATAGGGGATTTCACTTCGCGACCGAATTGAAATCAATGTGAGACTGAAATCGTAAGAAAAACCTATAACGGAAGTGAAGCGTAAACACTATCTGTTAATAGTGCTGCCAACTTTATTGTTCACATGATTGTACCATAAATAATAACATTGAGTTTTTTTTTTGCATATTGTGTTGTTTCTACTTATGTATATTATCCGAAGGGACTTCGTTCCTGGCTGGTGTCCAGCTGGTGGTGTTTCCAGAGTAGTTTCAGGGCATAAAGATAATTCATATTATGTATATTGGAGTGACGAGCGCAGTGCAGTGCTTGGTTATTGGCTTCATGTTTTAATAGCTGCGTTAAGCGGTATTATAATACAAACGAATACTTATGAACTACTAAAAAAAGGCTCATACGCAACGACACTGCGAAAAAGACTTAAAAATGTTGGGCATCGTCGAAAAACTCCTAGCTTATCGGTTTTATATCGGGTACATTTCAAGGAGTGTGCGGCTGAAAAAAAATGGACAATCATAGAGACTGCCTATATAGATCAAAATTTATAACGTAGAATTTTGGTACTACGAGTAAACAACACTAATGTTTCACGCACGTCACCAATATATTATTAGGATGTCGGCGGCCCGAACTCACAAGATTACATTTCATAGATTCAAAAAGCATCTAATACGACGCCCTTCTGCCTCCTAACTAAATCGGCTTTAGGTTTTGTGGTCTCTATCATTTCAAACGAATAGAAAAGAGCGAGCAATGTCAAAGCTACGACAATTCTAGTAAGGTGGTAGACCAAAGAGTGTACATATACTACGTATAGAGTTAGATTTTCCGCATGGTTCCTTTGTGTCAATTGTAAGCAGATGACGTGCATACGTTCTATGGCAACAAAGTGCGTCCCGCGACAAAAGTATGGCACTTCCACAAGAGCGACAAGGGAAGAAAGATGCTACCCGTGGTTTCAGTGTAAAGCGTTTATGCCAACTCTATACGTAGTATATGTAAACTCTTAGTGGTAGACCCTCTGTTCCGCCGCTGCCGTTGCCACACCTCTACATCAACGTCTCGGTGTCGTGAGCCTTGGATTGGATTTGACACATGGACATTCCCATAACAAAATTCTGCTCAAAACAGCTAAAGATCACTATTTGCAAAAAGAGTTATAGAAAGAGTGAATGTTATAAATGACCACATCATCGCATGCCAACAGGCGAGTTGGTGGTCAAACGTGGACCTATAAGAGGAAACAAAAGTTACTAAACACCTTTATTCCAAACATTTCTTCAAGAATTACCGTTGTTATTCAGACGTGGTTCATAAGACTCATAGACACTCGTGTGCGTAAAAGTCTTGATCATCGCCGCAAAATTGCTAGTTTATCGGTTTTTTATCAGATACACTTCGGAGAGTGTGCGACTGATATGCATGATCTAATGCCACCTTGACCTTTCTTTTATCGAACTACTCGTATCTCAAAAAAGCGACATCGTTTCATGGTTGATGTTCCAAAACCACGAACGAAGAGATTTGACTCCACGTTTGTGATAAGAACGTCTAGGTTGTGGAATGCGTTGCCTGAGTGGGATTTCCCCGATAGTTACAATATTGGTGTCTTAAAATCGTTTCTTCTAGATAAGCACGCTCCATCGTAGATCGCATCATCGCTTAACATCAGGCGAGATGGCGGCCAAGTGCGAACCTATTACAGTAAAAAAAAGGGTTTTCACGTTAAGACAACTCATAATCAAATATTCCAGAAAATATATTCTATTATCAACCCAAATTGAAACATCCCCGAAAATATTTCAAATAAATAACAAACCATAAACCAGGTCCTCTAGATAATGCAAAAAATACAGAAAACACTAAACTAAGATTATCTCTGAGATATAAACCTACCCTGGACCGGGAGATGGAGGGTTTAAACTCACTAACCGAGGAAAGGTTAGTGAGTTTCCAAATTCTTACAATACTCGATTGAATAAGATAAGATTATTTATCTACATAACATAAGAAAAATATTAGTTTTAAACTGTGTATAAATTTAATTTTTCTTGTTTGTATACTTTCTTCTACTTCCTTTTTTCACTCGTATATTGTTTAAAGTTTTTGAAGTGAAAACTTCTATATCCTTGTTGAGCACTTTTTGTTTTTGTGTTTGATGTAGTTATACAGGTAAAGTATTGTACAACATTTGTGTTGATTATTACTAAAATTCTATAAGATATTTACACGTGAACATAATAAATGAAGCTCAGTTTCATGAAAAAAAAACATGAACCAGTTCTCCCGTGAACATCTAAAATTACACTTCAAGTTAACCCATGAACATATTGAATAAAACTGAAGTTTACCCTGAACAAGTTAAGTGAAACTGAAGTTTACCCATGAACATATTGAAGGAAACTGAAGTTTACCCCTGAATGTGTTGAGTAGAATTGAAGTTTGCCCATGAACATGTTGACTAAAACTAAAGTTTCCTCGTGAACATCTTGAGTAAAACTAAAGTTTACCCTTGAACATGTTGAACGATACCAAAGCTTACCTGTGAACATATTGAATTAAGCTGAAGTTTTCGCGAGAATATCTATACTAATATTATAAAGCTGAAGAGTTTGTTTGTTTGTTTGTTTGCTTGAACGCTAGGATCTCGGGAAGTACTGGTCCGAATTGAAAGATTCTTTTTCTATTGGATAGTCCATTTATCGAGGAAGGCTTTAGGCTATAGAAAATAACTCTACTATTAATTGAAGCGGAGCATGAAACAAGAATGTAACAAAATCGGGAAAAAATATTCCCCTTTTGAGAGTTTTCGTACGTTTCGTGCTTTGACATGACACATGACAGCATGTGTCAAAGATTGAGTCATTGAATTTCAGTAATCTGTGCCTCGAATATAAACCTTTGCTATTTTTTTTTCTAAATCTGAGTTGGTACGACCAATTTCCGACAGGTGGCGTAGCAGGTTGCTGAAGAGGTTTTTTGTTTGAAATCGATATTCTCAGGTATGAGTGAACCGATTTCAGTCATTTTTTCACCGTTGGATATGTACGGGATCCCGATGAGTTCTATACTAATATTATAAAGCTGAAGAGTTTGTTTGTTTGTTTATTTGTTTGTTTGTTTGCTTGAACGCTAGGATCTCGGGAAGTACTGGGCCGAATTGAAAGATTCTTTTTCTATTGGATAGTCTAGAATTTTTTGAAGTCATGACTTCAAAAAATTCTAGGTACATCTCGGTTTCCTCACGATGTTTTCCTTCCCCGTTTTAGGTTAGCGGCAATACGCACATGACTTCGAAAAGACAATGGTGCGTGTGGGGTTTGAACCCGGGGTCTCCGGATCGGCAGGCGCCGTTTTTCCGCCTAGACTAGCCGTAACTTATACTCGATGTAATATTACGTCATATACACTGGTAAATATACCAGTGTAAATTTTTTTTACCTCCATTTAAGACCCGAACTAGTGCGGTTATACCTCAAGAAAAGCATCCCCGCACCCTCGCGAAATTGAATTTATACTTCATTTCCCATAAAATGCCTATACCAAATATATTTTGTACCATTAGCATATTAAAATAGCATCAGACATTGTAGGGATAGGAAAAAAATGTGAATATGATACCTAATCTTACTATTGTTGTGGGATTAATAAAAAAATTGTACCGATTTAGACATAGCTCCTCTATTTGTAAATAAATGACTTCAAAGTCTTAGACATTTAACAAAGTCGCGTGTTTATCAGTTTTTAGCTGATACATTTCGAAGAGTGTGATGATCATCTGCATGATCTAACACTTGGGAGTGTTAGATTTTTCTATCGGAGTGCTCGTAGCTTGCAAAAGTGACATCGATTCATGGTTGATTGATGGTCTAAAGATTCGAACGAAAAGTTTTGGGGCTACTTTTGTGATAAGAATGACTATACTGTGGAATGAGTTACCTGAGTGTAGTTTTCCTGATGATTACAATCTCTTGGTGTTTTAGAACCTATAGTGGTTTCGGTTTCGGGGCGGTTTCATCTAGGTAAGCACGCTGCATCGCAGACCGCATCGTCGCTTAACATCAGGCGAGATGGCGGTAAATGGTAAACCTATAATAGTGAAACAAGAACAAAATTAAAATTTTGATAAACCCCCCGACTACCTTAGATTCGTTATCTGTACAACATTTTACTAGTCAAGCCCTTTCATTTGATACCCATATTAAGGGAGTTGTGAAAAAAGAAATGTAATTCGCCATTTTGTGGTAGCGGCCTTCTTGGATTTGAAGTTTGTTATAGCGTATAGTACTCTGCTAGTTAAGCCCTTTCATTTGATACCCATATTGAGGTAGGTTGTGAAGAAATATTTTGTCCGCCATTTTGTGGAGGCGGCCATTTTGAATCGATATTAACCAGACATAGCTAAGAACACCCGCACGGTAATTAACTTTCAAATAAAAAAAACCGCATCGAAATCGGCCCATCCGTTTGAGCTCTACGGTGCCACAGACAGACACACACACAGACAGACAGACAGACAGACAGACAGACAGACAGACAGACAGACATCGACGTCAAACTTATAACACCCCTTTTTTTGGTCGGGGGTTAAAAATAGTTGCCGATAGAAGGTAGTATAACTTACTGAGAATATGGATGAAGATGATGATGACAAACGTCATAAATACTTTTTTTGCTGTCTATATCTCATTCACACACATGCTTATGTATGCCCGTACACTTTGCCTTCAAAAATATGGATAGACAATTTTGTGCACCGCGTATTTAAATAACTCATTTCTGACGTAAATTAAATTAAAATTGGCTCAAAATGAAACGAGAATTAGATAAAATTCCATCTTTGTGATGTTTGAATAAGAAAAACGGATATCTTAAGCTCGGTTAAGTTTTAAATCTGTGTAAATCCTAATACTAATATTAGTAATGAAAAAAGTGTGTGTGTCTCATCAACCTCATTATCAGGTTGACATTTAGAACACAGATTACAATCTAGAATAGCACAAAAACTATTTTTCATTCAAGTAGGAAAATAACGTAAACAATTTGCGCGCGTAAATCAGCGGACGGGCACCCCCGTAAATAAAATAAAATGTTTTAAAACCTTATTTTTTACCGACTAAAAACGGAGAAGGTTAATCAACGTGTATTTTTTACGTGCTTATGACGCATAACTTCATTCTCAGTAGCGCGGATGGACATACTGATCAAACTCAAACCACAAAACAACATCCTGCTGAAACGCAAGACGTGGGCGAAATTGTGCTCACCTAGCATTTTTCTCACACATTTAGCACAGCCAAATGAATAGAAGATGGAAAATCAGGTGACATATAACGAAACCAAATAAAAACCAGAAATTAAAAGAAGATCAGGAAGAAGATGACTTTAATCACCTGACTATTTTTTTTTTTATTGTATAAATTAAGACCAGAACAAATTGTCTTGACAGACATATTGCATGCCTCTCGCAGATGCCAGTTTGTATGGGTAAACTTTTAAAATGGGTTTGTATCATCTTATCTTACTTACAAACAGCAATAAAAAAAATTGTATTTGTAGTTACTGTTGTTTTATTTTGTTTCAAAGAATTCATAATTTAATTAATTAGACCCAATTTCACCAATGACTTTAAAGAGCCATGGACGTATAAAAAAGTCGGACGTAGTCTTGCTAAAACAAAAAACTGTGTCCATCAAGTCGGCCACATAATAAACACGTGTGCGTTCATACGGGCTGACACGCACGCATATACACAAGTAGCGCGGGTACCCACTGATGTGTGCGTGTCAGCCTGTATGTGACAGTGCACACATGCTTATTATGTGGCCGACTCGATGGACACAGTTTTTGTTTTAGCGAGACTACGTCCAGCTTTTTTATACGTCCATGTGTAGGGCTTATAAAAATTATATGCATTTATTTCTCGCTTTTGAGTGCCTTTTGGTTTGTTTTATAAGTCGGTTTAATTTCTTTACAAACATAATGTATCATATTAGAACGTAGTTTTATAATAGGCCTTATTATTATGTTAATTTAAATTCTAAAGTCAAAACCAACCATGTCTACGCTCATGCAGAACAAAGAAGCCAGGTAAAGTTAAAACGCCCGGCGCCAACTTTGGTAGACGATGTAGGTGCCAAGTGCAACTTTTATACCTACTACCTACTCTCTACCTGTACGCAGTGACAAAGAGTATGTCCAATTTGTGTTCAGAAATGACACATTATCAGACCAATGGAATATTTACATTTAAACCATAGTCTTCGGCTGCCTCCAGCGAGCAACACGGAAGGAAGTAAGCATACACAGCGTTTCCCCTCTGTCAAAGTACAAGTCCACGTGGACCATCGATTTTGATAATATACTGTGGCGTGAGGGCGGGGCTAGATTTGTGAATGGTGCTTTATTTTTTAGTATCTGGGTGACCGAGCTTTGCTCGGTTACCAACTAAGATACATAATGAATTTCTCAAAAAAAAATGAACTTGAAAAAACAAAAGGCCGGTTGGATTCGAACCCGGACTTACCATATTATAACCGACCATCTTCCCGATTGAGCTAATATACTGTCGCGCGCCGCCGCGAAATTTACCATCGCATTCTAATCTTAATGTAAAAGTTTTTCATTGTCTAAAAACGCGCATAAAACGGCGTTTTTTAAAAATGAAACCTGGCTAGATCGATTTATCGTCCCCGAAACCCCCTCCCTGTATACATAATTTCATGAAAATCGGTCGAGCCGTTCCCGAGATTCAGACTCTATATATGTATACGAGAAGAATTGCTCGTTTAAAGGTATAAGATGTATTAGTAATTTGGCTGTGTGAGTATGATCGGCAATGGATCGGTATAGGCATGTTTTGTATGTAATAGTGCGGCTTCGCGCTAGTGTGCAACTTCCCCCTTCCGCAAGAAGTGACAGAAAGATTTGAACAATATTATTTAGCTAAGGTTACTCTCTTCCGTGCTTGCGCGGAAGATCGAGTTGCTCGATGGCTGTCTCTAAACCGTACCAGGTATCCACCGTCGTACGTTTTAGACGAAAAGAACGGTGAAAAATCCTCATCAGAATAGTTTTTACGTTGTATTTATTTATTTATTCATACTAAATCCACAGCCCTTGTAAACAGATTTATTAACTTACAAACTATCTTACAGACAATAACGGATTTACATTATGCGAACATATGTTATCTTAACCACTGAAACAGCCATCAATAAACTTTCTTTCTGATATCAATGCGATTTAAAATGACTTATTTCTAAATAACTGGCAAATAAATAAGACGATAAAATAACAAACATTATTATACATTCGAAGTATATATTATAAGTTTCTAAAGTGGTTCGAAAGTTCCTTGTTGAGGTTTAAAGAGTGAATGTATCTGTTATTATTAATGTTTATAGAATTAGAAAAAAGTCGAACGCCAACATTTAACATAAAAAAATATCGTTTGCTTTTTTATCAGCTCATGTTTTTTGTTGGACAAGTTTTTATGAATTTGCAACATCGACATACTTTTGTCGGGCGGCGAGAAATCATGTGCTGGCTGGCTTAGTTGGAAGTAAGTCTGCCTGCGAAGCCAACGGTCGTGGGTTCGATCTTCACCTAGTTCAAATGTTTGTGTGATGAATTCAAATATTTGTACTGGGTGTTTTCTATGTATAATAAGTATGTATTTAAAATTGTATAAGTATTATATCAGCTATCTGGCTTCCATAGTACAAGCTTTGCTTAGTTTGGGGTCAGGTGGCGTTGTGTGTGAAATGTCCACCAATAATTATTTGTTAATTAATGATTGTATTGTATTTTATCTGCAGTTCCATTGAAGCCAATTATGTTTAAAGCGACGAACCGATGCGATGTCATTTCGTTTCAAGTGGTACTTACTGTTAAAGTTATGGCTGGTCTAGTCGGGTCTAATCTAGAACGGCGACTGCCGATCCGGAGCACTCGACTTCAAACCCCACACGCACCACTATCATTTTCGTGATGCCATCACACGTCGTGTGCGTAATGCTGCTAACTTAGACGTTCCTTCCACTCGACACCACCAAAACGACACCATCCGAGTTGTCGTATGGAATCTCTAGTCCATACGACACCACCCTAGTGATGTGCTGTTCCGCCATTAGTTTTTTATGTATTTTATGTCGTCAGTATAAGTATCTATGTCCATTGTGAAAAATTAAAATATTCGGACGGAAAGACAATAATATGCAAATTACAATGAACAATGTCAAGATGACCATTTGAGTGACAGATAAATATAAACTTTATCAAATGACATACCTCATTAATGAAACTGCTTGAACTTAATTGGCGTTTTCATATCAACAAATTTGTATGTAGGTAACCTCACTATTAGTCGGTGGTGTCGTATGGACTAGTGATTCCATACGACACCACCGATGGTGTCGTTTTGGTGGTGTCGAGTGGAAGGAAGGAACTTAGAAATCCCCATGTACTTAAAATCGTTCGAGGTTTGTCACCCACCAACCCGCACTGGGCTGGCGCGGTTGATTGTAAGAGAAACGACATTATTTATGTGTAACATAAACATTTATTGACATAATTATCTAAAAATCTCAATCATCTACACACATCCTTGAATGATGATTAATTGTCAAATACAGCGAAAACTAAAAACAGAAAAGTTCGAATCAAAATCGAAGACGATCGATCCTTTAATGTAACAATTAAACGACACATGAAACTTTCGTTTTTTGAGGACGGTGAAACAAATGCAACAATGTGCTCTTTTTTGCTTGCCAAATACTTAAGGAAGGAACGCAAACTTCTTGGAGAATTGTTGCTTCGTTGGCTGCTGGAGGCAAAGTGGAGTAAGTTCGAGTAGAATCGCCAAACTCTTCACGTTCTTGAAGCGACGTTCGTCGCAAAACGCCCAGGATGCAGGTCGACAACAATTGTGACCTTGACTTGCCTTGACTTGACCTTGCAAGAGAAGGCCCTGAGTCCCAACAGTGAGAATATTTAGTTGTATGACGGTGCTGATGCTTACCGCCTACCGAACTTTGGGATTGCAAAGAAAACACAGGGGCTTACGAGAGGGTTTACCGCCTAACTAAAACTGTCTTATCTTTGATATAGCTGTCTCTTTTCTTTTCGCTTGAAATGAAAGAGACAACAATAACAAATCCATAGCCGATTTCGTTAGGCGGTAGAGGCGCAGGAGAGGTGCTTGTATGTTGTTGATTTAAATCTATTGCACGTATAGTTCTTCCTTAGACAACAGTACTGTATGTTACTTATTCTTTGACTAAAGTCTCTTTCTATTTCGCTCAGTTTTAGTAACGTTTTCTAACAAAAGTCTTTTGTGAACAACCGTGCTAACGCGTCTATCGAACACCACGTTTTGTTTTATCTTATTTGGGAACTTACTCCGCCCTGCTGTTTCAACAGCTATCGAGAATTAGAACATATTTTTCAAGAATAATTTAATTTTATCCGATAAACAACAACTAACTAAAATTAAACTGAGGCAATATTTTTTTTTTTTTTGTGAAATCAACTAAGTACTTTTATGGACCGAAAAAGAATAATCCAGGTGTAAGGTTTGTAGTTAAGTAGTTAGGTTTTCAGCGTAGTGTAGTTCTCATTGTATTTTAGCTTTTTCAATAAAGCATTTGTCTATTATTTTTTTTTTTTTTTTTTTTTTTATCGCGTATAGGTCCGCGTTTGACCACCAACTCGCCTGATGGTAAGCGACGGTGTGGTCGAAGATGACGCACGTTGACCTAGAAGGTACCTGTTCACTCTGACCTTGAAAAGTTCTAGATTGTATCTCTCAGGGAACAAGGAGGCCGGCAACTTATTCCACTCCAAAGCTGTACGTACGAGAAAAGTGGATTCAAACCTTTTAGTACGGATTTTGGGAATATCCACAGTGTATGGGTGGTAGTGAGCCGACTTACGACTTGTCCTGTAGTGGAAAGGGGACGGCAATATCAGGTCGTGCAACTCCGCTGCACATTCTCCAAAATGTATCCTGTAAAATACTGACAGACTAGCCACTTTTCGACGATGTTCTAGGCTTAGCAGTTTTTTAGCTACTAAGTCTCTATCGCCGATTAGCCTAACAGCGCGCCGTTCAACCGAGTCAAGAGTCTCGAGCTGGTACTTTGCCGATCCATCCCATAGGTGGCAGCAGTATTCCACACAAGAACGAACTTGAGCTTGATATAGAGCTAGAAAACAAAATACACTGTTTAATAATAATGACAGCGAGGTAGAACAAATATATCAACGAGGTAAGGGTTTTTTAAACTTTTTGTTTATGTTTCATAAACTGCAACTCCGATTTTAATCAAATTTATACGAGATCACCGCTGAAGATTTTAATTTGCACTGAATTTGCGCTGAAGATTAAAATGCAGATTTTAATCAAATTTATACGAGATGACCGATCTTCATAAAAAAAAACATCAAAATCGATCGATTCATAGGGATGTAAAAAAAAACTAAATTGCTTTTAGTTTGAAGATTGACGCATGTTTATCATAAAAAATAATATAATATTTCAAAATATTAATATTTTCGGTAAGAAAATATACAATAAAAGACTAATTTTGAATTTTTCCGCTAAAACACTAACGACTGGCATGACGTCACTAGTTGCAAAAACTGGTCGCGATTCATGACTGTATGTCCAGTTTATGTGTTTTCTTATCATTACAAACAAACAATACGTAATATTACATTATAATAATGTGATTTTCGATATTCTATTAATACAAACTATCATAAAATTAACATTAAACACTAATTTGTGATTAGTGTTCACATCCATATTGGCGGAGCTATAGCGTTCCAAACATACAACTGAATTTAGAACCTCTATTTTAAGAACGGTTTAATAAAGTAAGACAACATACATACATACAGAAATATGAATAAATAAATAAATATTGGTGGACAATTCACACACAACACCATCTGACCCCAAACTAAGCAAAGCTTGTGTGATGGCAGCTGATATAATACGTATATACTTTTAAATACATACTTATTATACATAGAAACACCCAGACACAGTGCAAACATTTGAATTCATCACACAAATATTTGCACTGGGTGGGGATTGAACCCACGAACCTTGGCTTCGCAGGCAGAACTACTACCAACTAAGCTAATAGGGCAGTCAATCAGTCTTTTTAAAATCATAAAAATACGAAATGATAGGACTCTTTGCAGAGTAAAAAATAATAATATATAATTGTAATGACAAAGATCACGGACCCCGGAGTCTGTGGAATGGCTAATTTAAAAAAAAAAAAAAAAAAAAAACTCTTTGCAGAGTCTGCCTGAAAAAGTATAACAAATTTACCAGTTAATCTTCCGCCAACTTTGAGGATTAGTTGGATTGAGTCCGTCAAACATGAAAGTGAAAACATTGTTGTGTCTCAGTTGGAAAGGCAATGTTTTCAGAGAAATCACATAGCAAGAACCTTCATCTTGTGTCTCTGGATCATCAACGGGATAGGCTTATCATCAAGTATATCATTGAATTTTAAATTCCACTAAAATAAACTATTATAAATGTAAATGGATGGATGTTTGTTGCTCAATCAAGTCGTAACGTATGAACGGATGGAGCTGAAATTGGAATACAGGTAGATAATAGTCTGAAAGAAAACATAGGATACACTCCGCGAGGCATAAGCTGAGCTTTGCATTTGTGTGAGTGTACATGGATAGTGTAGGTGTGACAACCGGCCTTAGGCGCGGCGCCATTCTGTCTCGCCGCGCTCCTGCCTGATTGGTGATCACTCACACTAATGCAAAGCTCAGCCTATACCTCGCGGACAAAACTTCAAGCTCCTGCCTGATTGGTGATCACTCACACTAATGCAAAGCTCAGCTTATACCTCGCGGAGTGTAATAGTCTGAAAGAAAACATAGGCTACTTTTAATGCCACGAAATAACGGGAATGGGGGCCACGCAAGTAACATCGCGAGGCGCTGCTAATTATAAAATAAATGAAAGTTTGGTAGGTAATAGGTATATAAAACACGAATTTAAAACATCCACAATTATTTTTCTTCTGTAGTATTTTCTTTACACATCAAAAATAATGAGTAGAGGTATTTTTTAGTAGCACCATGTAGCACATAATTTCTACGTTCCTTCATAAATATGTGTCCTACTAATACTTTAAAAGTCAAAGTTTTAATATAATCACGTTGAAACGGATCAGGTTGAAATTTAGAATACAATTAAATTATAGCCTCGAAACACATGGACTACTTTTAATCACTGGAAAGTAAATAAAACAAAAACTACGCGGGACGATGCTAGTATGGAATAAGGGTCAAATTTAAACAAAACATCCTCGCAATATTAAAAGTTTGATGAACACACGGCATACATTGTAACACTGGACCATGGTGCAACCATCTGAAGGTACAATGCCGTATCTCCATTTGCCGCTGTTTTACAAAACTTTAATTTCTCTCAAACAGACTCAAAGAGAAATTGTGTCTGTTTGAGTTTGTTTGGCGTCAGACTCTGGGTGACGAGCGCAGTGCAGTGCTAGGTAATGATTTGGACTCTTCACGTTCCAATAGCTGCGTGTCACTGTGGTGTTATGTGTCAGGCATGTTGCTTACCTTCACATGTCCTGATCGTCTCCTCACTTTTTATTTCAATATATGTATAATATATATGTTTATAGCAAACATTTTAAGTGAAATAACGTGACACATAATTTATACAGGTTTTAGAATGCGTAACGTTACATTTTGCGTTCATACATAAGCACATGCATACATAAATAAGTAGGGACATACACGCTTTTTTTTTTGTGTTTTGTAGTTAAGAATAGTTCGTAGAGTATTTTCACTCCCTTGCCCTATTTACTAGTACTTTTAGTATGAATACGTAGTTTACAGTAAAAGCGGTGCCAATGTTTAATTTCGTAAAAAAGTTTCAAACAAAAGAAAACGTTGCCACCACCTTTGACAAAATTTAGAACTACTCGTTTCTATGACAGGCAAATTTGCGTTCTGAAAACACCTTATTTTATAAAGTATCGAGTGATTTAGACATTTAAAATACAAGTATATATAAAAAACAAGTATAGTTGGTATATATACGAGTAGTTTGATATCGCTTGCTTGAGAAATAATACTTAAAACTAACTCTCAGTTAGTTTTAAATACTATTTCACATTTTTTTTTACTACAGACAACACTTATAAATAAATAAATAAAAATAAATATTGGTGGACATTTCACACACAGCACCATCTGGCCCCAAACTACGCAAAGCTTGTACTATGGGAGCCAGATAGCTGATGTAAAACTTATATATTTTTAAATACATACTTATTATACCTACAATAAAAAACACCCAGGAACAGTACAAATATTTGAATTCACAACACAAACATTTGCACTGGGTGGGGATCGAACCCATGACCCACGGCTTCGCAGGCATACTTACTACCAACTAAGCCACCAGGCAAGCAAACTTACAATCATTGAACTCTAAAAAACGGAAAAAGCTGCACACGCTCCTCAACGATGGCGATGTAAAATCAGGTGACGTCTCCTGATTGAGATCAGTCGCAACGTGAGCGACAAATGGAGCGCATGTGTGCTAATAATTCCACGAAATTCGATTTGAGTTGTTACAATGCCATTGTATAAATAAATAAATAAATAAATAAATATTGGTGGACAATTCACACACAACACTATCTGACCCCAAACTAAGCAAAGCTTGTGTGATGGCAGCCAGATAGCTGATATAATACTTATATAGTTTTAAATACATACTTATTATACATAGAAGTATGTGTGTACAAGGTGCACAAATATTACCAAGACCAAGAAAAAGTTTCGTGGCATCACTTTTCATACGCAATTACACAAAATCTTTAATTATTTCATTTAAAATAATATTTTCTGTTGTAAACAATTTGGCATTTGTTAGAAAGGGACAGATATACATGACGTGTAAGAGTGGGACACAACCAGCGATATGTTGACTGCAGTGATAACGGCCAATGTTTACGTCATGGGCAACGACTATTCCCCCTCTCTTTCACACCAGTGTCGTCGTATGTCTTTCTATTCTTCTATCTCACTTCCATCTAATGCCAATTTGCTATGATGTCTTTGTCATTCATTACGACGTATCTATCTCAAGATGGAAGTTGTAGTTATTTTTAAAGTTGAAAATATATTACGTGCATCATTTTATTTCCTTCAATATTTTTAAAAGGAATGTTTCACAGGCTAATGTTTTTCAATAATTTATAATACACATAGTTATAGTGACGAGGGTAGCGAGACAGCTATTTGAATATAAATGGCTAACATACTCGTAATTGCCCACTGCGCCGATCACCCGATCGGTGCAGTGGAAATTACGACAATTACGAGTGTGATATATATATATATATACTATAATATATAATGTAATATTTTACCTTTAAACGACCAATTCTTGTAGGTATATATATATACATAGAATCTGAATCTCGGAAACGGCTCGAACGATTTTCATGAAATTATGTACAGTGGTTTCGGGGACGATAAATCAAGGTTTTATTTTTTTAAACATCATTTTATGCGCGTTTTTAGACAATGGAAAACTTCTACAATGTCATTAGAATACGATAACTTATTTCGCCACTGTTCTTTAAGTCTAAATGGCTCAGATGCAATATGCTCGCCCTCGGAGTCAACAGGCCCCGGTTCGAATCCTGATGGTTACACTCGGGTTTTTTCTTTTTGTTCTTTTTTTCTGAGAAAATCTTTTACTTGGAGCCCTTTATAAACGCATTTAAACCGAGCAGAGCCGGTCAACCAGGTACTATATATAATATAGGAGAGATCTGATGTTAAATTATTTAAAATCTGTTCGCCCTGTCACTTTTCTTCAAATTATTTATTAATTTAAAATATCTACTTTTAAAACATTACATTGATGTTTTTAGTAATTTAGATTATATGTGCTCATAAGGGAATTAACGCAAGTTTTGACAACAAATAATTTTAGCAAATAACTATTCTCTTAGTAAAAACTGCAATTTGCAAATACAGCAGTTTTCCATTATACGGCAGACTGTACCGTGTTCCAACGAAATTATTTTTCGTTGACCCAAAACAAAATTGCACGGCTCCAGTTAAAAAGTAACCAAGTGCGTGTTGGACATAGCGAGGCCGGGTTCCATAGATATATTTGACACTTCAATTGTTATGTTAAAGAAGGATAAAATTTATTTATTTCAAGCATGGCATAACGCATCAATGCTACTTATATTATTAACGCGAAAGTTAGTAAGAATGCATGGATATATTTTGTATACTACACTCTCTACTTTTGTGATAAGAACAGACCAAACTATACTCTTATCACAAAAGTACATAGAGTAAAAATTCTTTATTAGAATCTTTGAAACATCAATAAAGAAGGGTGTGATACTTCCCAGGTCGGACTTTGCAAAGAGTCCTTCAACAATAAATTGGAGCCAACTCTCGGAATATATGTTCTCTATAACACCCTCCGGGTACGGAACCCAAACGCTGACAAATAAACCTGGTTCCGAGTATTAAAAAGCGGACAGTACAACATTCCTCGGCGGCGTCACACAAAGTTGGATATTACTTGGCTTCTGGAGTGTAAATACCTTTCATATTTTGTCTGGAATAGAAAATTTTGTGAAGTTACTAATAATTTGGAGAAGGTATTGCCACGTTTAGATAGCGCAACCAGTGTCCTGCGTTTTTACTCCCCAATTTTTTTTATAGTATAGAGTGACGAGACGATCTGGACATGTGTGTCATGGTAAACAACATGCCTGCTACATAACAACACAACTATTGGAACATAAAGAGTTCAAATAATTACCTAGCACTGCACTGCCCTTGTCACACATAGATCTAAAATATTATATTTCTAAGCCCTGTAATTTCTCTAGTAACATTGCCCTTCAAACCAGAACACAGTACAGTTTGCACGTTACTGCTTATCGGTAGAAAAACTACAAAATATGAAGTACATTCAGAGGTGGACTCTACAAAAGGTTCTAACCCCTACAAAAAATAAACACTTAAAAAATTCTTAACGAAAAAGTTCTTATTATTTGGCTATTTTTTTTCTGATAACATTGAAATGAAACAAATACACCCAAGGATAACATTTAGTTAAAACTCTGTTAAATCCAAAAAAGAAAATACAACTATTTAACAATTTGCCACATTCACTTTATTCAACTTCGTAGATCTGAGGCAATTCCAGGAGCGAGTAACATTTTGTGTGGCTTCTTCGGCTAAAGTTTCTGAAGTCGAAAAATATGGCCGTTAATTTATATTTTCCAGGGGTTTATTTTTAGTTTCCTGTTCATAGTTTCCCAGAAAAGTTTGTTCGAAATTTTGAGGGAAATGTTTCATCTTTACGTGAAAAGAAAATAGCATACAAGAGAATGCTAATATGAAATAAAAGTGGTCAACTGCGAGTCGGACTCGCCCATGAAGGCTTCCGTAACAGCAAGTAACATAATATAAAAGTTCTTGTAGTTCGTTGTTACTTAATTCAGTGATTTAACAATAGTCAATTTATGACGTATTAAAATAAAACTACTTACTAGATCTCATTCAAACCAATTTTCGTTGATAGTTCACATGGTAATGTACATCATACACGTTTTTTATTTTTGTCATTCTCTTATTTTAGAAGTTACAGGGGGACACACTTTTTACCACTTTGGAAGAGTCCCTCGCGCAAACTATTCAGTTTAGAAAAAAAATATGTTTGAAACCTCAATACCATTTTTTATGACCTATCCATAGATACCCAATACGTAGGGTTATGATATTTTTTTATTTTTTTTTTGAGTTTTAGTTCTAAGTATGGGACACCCCTAAATGTTTTGTTTTTTTTTCTACTTTTTGTATCAAAATCTTAATGCGGTTCACAGATTACATCTACTTACCAAGTTTCAATAGTATAAGCTTTTATAGTTTCGGCGAAAAGTGGCTGTGACATACGGACGGACAGACAGACAGATATGACGAATCTATAAGGGTCCCGTATTTTGCTACGGAACCCTAAAAATAAGTTGGAAGTCATAGAGACTACCGGTAGTCAAAAATATATCTAAGAATATGTCAAACAGTACTAACATAATAGGTCACCTGCATAACTACAGATAAACTGATATTAAGTATGTTTGTGACTCCACCACACCATCGCATCTGGTATTACTGTACTGCCTGTTCTGTAGTACTGCCTAACTAAATCGGCTAAAGCTTTGCTATTGTTGTCACTATCATTTAAAGTGAAAAGAAAAGAGAAAGAGCGATGTCAAAGTTAGGACAGTTTTAGATAGGCGATAGATCCTCTGGTCTCCACCGTAGGGCCTGGGGCATCGGACGTTTAGGGCTGTCCGGCACCCCACCTGGGGACAGACCATCCCGAGGAGGTGACGCGCCATTGATTTTTGGTGCGTCACTGGAGACAAATATGGAGGTTCAGACGCCCGCCCACGAAGAGGGCCCGCAAAGACGGTGGCAAATGGATAAGGATTGTTGGTGAGAGTGCGAGAAGTAACCCCATGGCTCTGACCCCAGCCCATGATGGAGAAACATGTGGGGGTTTTAGCCGGTAGAGGTACCATGTACTTCCATGGTATAAAACCCGACATACCCCTGCATAAATCTATTTCCTTTTATAAAATAATATTTATTCAGTTTCAGACAAGCTTGACTGAAAAAAAAATAGTAAGATCTGAATTTACCTCAGCTCAATCCTTGAGTTCATTCGTAAACGTCAACATTTTTTTTACATTAAATTTTATAGATATCCGGCTGCTATCAAGCAGTGTGCAAAAGTATTATTTTTACTCCTCGAGCGGACCAGTTAGTATCCTGCTAGCAGCATGCAATCGCTAGTTTGACGACGCAGCAGCCATTCTCCTCGATCATCTATTAAGGTTCAGGAATACCTTAAGGTTAGGTAACCGAGAAGCCTTTATAGTGAATACTTGGGGCTTACACTTAACCCCTAAAATTACTTTAAGAAACTTCTCCTCGATCTCGAACCTCTACACCTCGAGCCTCTAAATCTAATACAGTATAGCATAAGCAGCCTTCTAAATGGTCTCACTGCTGAGACTCGAGGCATTCTCTGGCAAGGAGATAGTCGAAACCATTATCCACCACGCGAGCTCAGTCCGGACACATTAACTTGAAAGATTCTTTATACATGTCGGTTTCCTCACGATGTTTCCCTCCACCGTTTTAAGTTAGCGGTATTATGCGCATGACTTCGAAATTTCAGTGGTACGCGTGAGATTTAAGCCCGAGGCTTGGAATCGGCAGTTGCTGTTCTCCCGACTAGACCAGCTGTAACTTCGTAACTAAAGCTAATACAAAACCTGGTAGTCAAGTTTCCTAATAATGTCATATTTTCCTCCTTTTATTTTCCTTTGTGACATCAATACATCGATCCAGATTTGTGTTCCGAAGTTACACAGATCCGCCATCAATTTGGGAAAACGTTTCGAATTACCGATTTAAATTTCAAATTTGTTCTCATTCAAATCTGGAGACGCATAAATGGGAAGTTACCCTCGATCCGAGACCGTGGACGAACTCAGGAAGGGAAGAAAAGGAGGATTAGTCTCAGCCTCTAGGGAACTTTGTTATGTTCGTGTTATCTAACGATTGCAAACATTTGGGTGGAGTGTGATGATTTTGAAATAAATTGAATTTTCTGCTCTCGTATCATTACAATAAAATAAATATACTTTATTTAGGTCTCTCTAATTATTTCCCAATTACATCCCAAATTCTTAGCTCTAACATATCGAAGTTTGGGTGGTGGTTCTGAATCTGCTTTCCTGGGATAATATAAATATATAAATAAATATTAGTGGACAATTCACACACAACACCATCTGACCCCAAACTAAGCAAAGCTATCATTAATTTAATGTTGTCAGGTAAAGTGAACAGTGACGTCATAAATATTCTTTATGGTGCCAATTTATGCGCGTTAAAAAAGAAAGACGGCGGCATTCGACCAATTGCCGTTGGTATGACTTACCGCCGCCTTGCCGCCAAAATTTGCTGTCGTAAAATAATGCCCAATTTGGTAAACCTTTTCCAGCCTTTACAGCTTGGTTTTGGTTCGCAAGGCGGTTGTGAAGCAGCGGTCCATTCGGTAAGAACGTTTTTAAATCAAAATTGTGGCGATCTGCTGCTTAAAGTGGATGTTAAAAATGCTTTCAATTCAGTCGACAGTCTTCAGCTCTACTAAGGGAAGTTAAAGATTAAATCCCAAATCTATATAGCTTTTTTTGGCAATGTTATGGGTCACCTTCTAAATTGACCTACCACGGAAATGATATCACTTCTGCCGTTGGGTGCCAGCAAGGTGACCCTCTTAGTCCAGCTGCTTTCAGTCTCGCCATTCAACCCATTATTCAGCGTCTAAAGTCCAAGCTCAATATATGGTACCTAGATGCTGGAACTTTTGGTGGTGACGCTGATACGTTATTTGATGATCTCACGCTTCTTATTTCAGAATTCAAATCAATAGGCTTAGAATTAATTATACCTGATTCCTATTTGAACAAAGAATTAGTCATCCAAAAATTTAGTACTTTGGCACCTAATATCAAAATTGTTGGTCAAAGTGAGCTATATTTATTAGGAGCACCTGTCATGGATGAGGCATTTTCTTCGTTTAACGACGCAAAAATTCAAAATTTTCTTGAAGTATCGGACCGTTTAACAAAAATCAATTCACACATGGCTTTTACTATTATTCGTTTTTTGCCTTTTTGTTCCAAAGTTCACATATTTTATTAGATGTTGTCAACTCTGGCAGCATTCAGATCTAATGATTCGTTTAGACAACCTAATAAAAAACACTTTGGAATCAATTTTAAACATTAATTTATATGACTGAGAGTCGTTACAGGGTTCTCTACCAGTACGTTTTGGTGGCCTAGGAGTCCGGTCAGTGTCTGGTGTGGCTCTTCCAGCTTTTCTATCTTCGGTTCATAGTAATCAAAATTTAATTTTTAAAATACTCTCAGAAATTCCAAATGTTTCGGAAATATCCTTGTTGACCGAAGCCAAGAATGCTTGAAGAGCATCGTGCCCAAATACCGATTTCCCCAGAACTCCATCTTCGCAGCGATTATGGGACGAACCGATCTGTTTACAAGTGCGGAAACAATAAAATTACTCGATACGTGCTTAAGCTCTACAGATCGTGCTCGTCTCCTGGCTGTCGCTGAGTGGGAGTCGGGTTTGTGGCTACAGGCTCTCCCATCGCCTCACACCGGAACCCTCATGGATTCCTCTACTTTTCGTGTTGCCACTTCCTTCCGTCTGGGCGCATCGTGTTGTGCACCACACCTTTGCCAGTGCGGTGTTATAGTCGACCGGCTCCGGACCGGCGGAAGTGCTGGACGAATACCCCGTCACGCCAGCCTAAACGATATCATCCGTCGGGCTTTTACCACTGCTAATTGCGCAGCTGTTTTCGAGCCGAGCGGCTTAGCTCGAAGCGATGGTAAAAGACCTGATGGGATAACTTTGATTCCGTGGAAAATGGGACGGGCCTTGGTCTGGGATGCAACCTGCGTCGATACTTTGGCGCCGTCTCATCTTTCACGGACACAAGTTAGAGCTGGCGCGGCAGCTGAACAATCTGAAGACCTCAAGAGGCGCAAATATAGCTGTATTGATAGCGGATACATGTTTGAGCCTTTTGGGGTCGAAACTTTGGGACCGTGGGGACTGAGTGCCAAAAATATTTACAAAGATTTAGCGAAACGTCTTTGTGATGCAACTCGTGACCAAAATGCTGGCCTTTTTTTTTGCTCAGCGCATAAGTATCGCCATTCAACGTGGCAATGGGGCTAGCATTTTTGGCAAGATTCCTGCTGGCATCGGTCTTAAGGACTAATATCGTGTACATTATGTAAATAAATATATATTGTTAATATTTTTCTAGCAAAGCTTGTAAGATAGCAGCCAGATAGCTGATATAATACTTATATAGTTCTAAATACATACTTATTATACACAGAAACACCTAGAAACAGTCCAAATATTTGAATTCATCACTCAAATATTTGCACTGGGTGGGAATCGAACCCACGACCCTCGACTTCGCAGGCAGAGTTACTACCCACTAAGCCACGAGGGTAGTCTTTGATGAATAGTAATTCTTCCATCAATAGGTAATTAACATGCAAACATTATGTATTTCGTTTTCAAGGTCACTTTTTGTTATTACATTACCGGATTAATATAAACTTCGCCATTTTAACATATAAATCCGATGAGCTTAGTATAAGTAGTTAGGGATGTCTCGTAGCGTAGAAGACATTGCATTTTAGTTTTGTTACTAAAAGTTCTGCTCATGTCAATAACTTCTAATGTTGCTTCATTTTCCCCCCGCCAGTAATCCTTAGTACGTCCTCGGCGTCGTTACTTCACTTTCCGATGTTTTCGCCTGATGCCTAATACCGCTCAAATAGATCCGGGAATTGTGTTGAATATTCAAGTGGGGGTAGTTGGAGATTTCATTTAGATAATGTTGCCAGTATTCAACGTACCCTTATTATTGGGGATTATGTGTATTATCGTCGCTGATTAAAATTGAAGCTGTCTTGGGATTTGAATGCCTAATTAGATTAAAATAGACGTTATATTAGATTAAAACTGTTACGCATAGAATAGCAGCATAATCATCCTACTTTGCGTTCCTACTGCTGGGATTAAGGGACTTCTCTTAAGAGGTTAGAGCTAAGACCATTATAATAAATAGTAAATATTGTCTAAATATTGGCACTTGAAGCTCATAGGTATCAGACGTATTGTGTTTAAAATATTTTCTATATCTTAGTTTGATTTAATATCTAGTATGTATGGTATTATTTAGTATGTGTGATAAAATTTATTTAAGTACTTATATTCTCGAAGAATATTTTTTTAGACAGCGTTAATCATCGATGTAAGCCACTAGATGTGCCTTGAGCACCTTGATATTAGTAATAAACTGCGTCTGTGTATACAGTGTAAGTGGTATACACATCACCAATTTACTTGACCCCTAGCATCGCTACCGAGGCTAGGTGAGCTATGCTGTAGTTCTACTTATTTTGGTTGTTGACAACAAATAGTTATAGGTAAAAATGTCCGGCGGTCACCGCTTCCAACAACCGGCTAGAACGGAAAGAGTGAGCTTACTCTTCCCAACGATAACAAGATTCCGTGCGCCCTGAAGTTTGGGAGGGCACATTTTTGGATTAAGATCGTTGGTGTTAAAAAGAACCTTGTTAATCTGAAACAAAAATGCCATTTGTAGGGACTGGTGATAAGACTTCAACAAGAACAAAATTAAAATTTTTGATTAACCCCCGACTACCTCGGATCTGTACAACATTCTACTAGTCAAGCCCTTTCATTTGATACCCATATTAAAGAGTTGTGAAAAAATAAATGTATTTGGCCATTTTGTGGTAGCAGCCATCTTGGATTTGAAATTTGTCATAATGCAAAGTATTCTACTAGTCAAGCCCTTTCATTTGATACCCATATTGTGGTAGTAGTAAAAAAAAAAATATAATTCGCCATTTTGTGGTGGCGGCCATCTTGGATTTGAAATTTGTTATTATGTATTATATTCTACTGGTCAAGCTCTTTCAATAATGTAAGATTATTACCCTAAAAAGCTTTAAATATTTCTTCCTCCAAATCAGGACACATCGCCAAATGGACCGGGATCGAGAAATATATCGGAGAGCTTACCATCCAACTACGATCAAAACTGTTTTAGCTTTGACATTGCTCTATCTTCTCTTTTCGCTGAAAATTACAGAGATAGCAATAGTCAATAGCAAAAGTCAAAGCAGATTTATTTAGGAGGTAGAACCGGGGATTATAATCTCTACTTCCAACATAACGCAACTACAAAACATGGTAAACTTACTTCACTGATACATCCACTAAGATAGCGTCTGACGGGCGCTATACGATGAACTCATAACAAAAGGACGTGTCGGCCCCGGTCTGAGAACATTTCTGGGTCTACAACTTGTAATTAGTTTAGTGTGCTCGAAGACCCTCCCGTACACAAGTTTGAACTTCCCATTCTAGTCTGGTATCACTAACACAGAAAGCTGATAATATTACTCATCATCATCAGCCTGTGTCCACTGCTGGACATAGGCCTCTCCCATGGCTCGCCATTCAGCCCTGTCCTCGGCTATACGTCCGTCCACAGCCTGCTGCCTTGCGTATATCGTCACTCCATCTTATCTCAGGGTGTCCTACAATACGATTGCCTATAATATAACTACTATTATCTAAGTACCCAAAAAATTTAAACTATACAACGTATATAACTTAAATTTTTTCGTCTTATCTTACAGGTATTCATTCATACAAGGCAATCCCACGGGCACCACTCTCTCTTCATCATGTGCGTAATGCCGCTAATTTAAAACAGGGGAAGAAAAACATCATTAGGAAACGGAAATGTACTTAGAATTCGAGGTCATGCGTCATCCTGGGCCAGCGTAGCGTGGTGTATTATGACCTTGGCTTTCCTTGCGGGAGAAGGCCCCGACTCCCAGCAATGGGAACATTTAGTAGGTTGCTTATGCTATATGCTACGGGCATTTGTTTTGAGTAAAAGTTTAATCAGAATTGTTGTTGAGGGTATTTTCGAGATTGTCAGAGAAAATTCCATTATAGTCTAGGTACAATAAAGCTAGGTATTTACTGAAGCCTAAAAAGTAAGCCCCGACTGGGAATTAAATTGCTTTAACCCTTTTTTTAAAGATTAAGTGGAAAAACGCGGGTTAAGTTACGGCTAAGTAAGGGGCTAAGTTGTTTAAGTACTTTACTAATCTTTCGCGTAGATTAATTAGGAGTTAGTATTAAATGTTTGGAAGCTAGTGTTTATAAGCATCTTAGCTAAAGCAATTTTCGTATTTTATCTTAAGCATAAATATACAGAAATAAAGATAGATAGATAACTCTTTAGTGTGACTCAAAAACAGAAATATTGCAGAAGAACACTTATGAACTATCACAAATGGCGGTCTTATTGCTTAGAGCAAATTCTTCCAGGCAACCAGCTTAAAGGAAATTTGCCTACAAACATGGTTAGGCGAAGCGAGGTGACGCTTTTCCTAATACTACTAATTAAATACTACAATACAAAATAAATTAATACATAATATACACAATCATCCAAAGACAATAAACAGAAGTTAAAAAAAAAAGGTTAGGTACTTTTTTATTTTATTTTTATTAAATAAAGAGTGACGAGACGATCAGGACACGTGCCTGATGGTAAGCAACATGCCTGACACATAACATCAAAGTGACACGCAGCTATTGGAACATGAAGAGTCCAAATCATTACCCAGCACTGCATTGCGCTCGTCACTCAGAGATCTAAGATCTTATATCTCTAAGCCCTGTAATTTCTCTGGAAACATTGCCCTTCAAACCGGAACACAGTAATGTTTGCACCTTACTGCTTGGCGGTAGAATAACTGGCAAAGGTGTGGTACTTAAACTGACTACAAAAGAGGATGAGGGTTTCTCAATAGGGTAGCGGACCGGAGTGTCTACCGCCTTACCAAAACTGTCTTAGTTTTGATATTGTTATCTCTTTTTTTCCGCTTGAAATCATAGAGACAGCTCTATAGCTGTCATAACCATAGCTATTGTCATAATCATATTGTCATAACTATTGTCATAATCATAACCATAACATAACCATAGCCTATTCAGTTAGGCGGTAGAAGGGCGGGCCAAAAATAAACCATTCTAAGTCTAAGTCAAAAATAAACTATTCCAATTCTAGTCCGTGAGCTCGATCATGGAAAAATATGGTACACATATTTTTAGTTTTATCAAATTATAAGAAATCGACAAAGATACAGATCGTCCAACTTCCAGCGACGTCAGAGACTTCCAGGGGGGTCGTGACGTCACTTGCGGCTAAAAATCGTACCCACGAGTGACGTCACGCCAAACTTATAAAACAAAAATCTGTGACGAATTTACAGCAACTTTGTTCACCTGTGACGTTGTTCATTTGTTTTTTTATAACTCGTGGCGAGTTTACTTTGAATGTATGGAGTATACAAATTGTGACGAATTTACTTTGTGGCGAATCGCCTATAACCTCTTCTAAGCACTGTATCATCGTCATTTTTTGTTTATGAAACAAAAGAAAAAATACATGTACAATATTTTTTCTACATACATATTTTTTATAAAGTATATGTCTAGCTGACGCGCCAATTAGTTTTTTAACGATTGTAGTATTCAGTTAAAAATATTAATATTTTGATATTGAAACATGAACAAAAACGCTAACATTTACTTTCAAGTTTTATTTTTATTCTGTGACTTGTGTAAATTTAATAATTTAATTTAAATTTAATTTAATTAATAATAAATTGAAATCAGTTTCTGTTTTTGCGGCTGAATAAATTACATGTATTTTAAGCATGTGTTCCAATAAGACTTTTATTTTAGTAAAATCATTAATAGTTGTGACAAGAACAAAATTAAAAATTTTGATTAACCCCCGACTACCTTAGATTTTTTATCTGTACAACATTCTACTAGTCAAGCCCTTTCATTTGATACCCATATTAAGGGAATTGTGAAAAAGGAAATGTAATTCGCCATTTTGTGGTAGCGGCCATCTCGGATTTGAAATTTGTCATAGTGCAAAGTATTCTACTAATCAAGCCCTTTAATTTGATACCCATATTGAGGTAGTAGTGAAAAATATTATATAATTCGCCATTTTGTGGTGGCGGCCATCTTGGATTTGAAATTTGTTATAGCGTTTAGTACTCCACTAGTCAAGCCCTTTCATTTGATACCCATATTGAGGTAGGTTGTGAAGAAATATTTTGTCCGCCATTTTGTGGAGGCGGCCATTTTGAATCGATATTAACCAAACATAGCTAAGAACACCCGCACAGATATTAACTTTTAAATAAAAAAAACCGCATCGAAATCGGCCCATCCGTTTGAGCTCTACGGTGCCACAGACAGACACACACACAGACAGACAGACAGACAGACAGACAGACAGACAGACAGACAGACAGACAGACAGACAGACAGACAGACATCGACGTCAAACTTATAACACCCCTTTTTTTTGTCGGGGGTTAAAAAAGGCGGGCTTGCCTATTAGCGAATATGTCTGATTCGCGATCGCAAGCATCAAATCCTGCCTGCACGTTTTAGAATTTTTCCAAAGGCAAGTTATACAAAGTATGCAAAGTTACAGATTTATCATCGCCGCTGATTTTCACAGTGAAAAAAAACTTCGCAAGGAGATCGAAAAGCTGGTAAGGTACAACTGGTAAGTAAGTGTCGAATAGCACATATCTATTGCGAAAAAAATATCAACGAGAACGGAATCTACGTACTGAAACTACATAATAGTGCTAATCTATATTAATAATTTCGTCAAGTTACCGGTTCGGTAAGTTCACGTTAGACTTGATTGAAACCTTATATGAATAACAAAGCATAAAAAATGAGTACAAATTTTCGAACATATGTCCACAAAATTCGAATTATGAAGAATTTCGTTAAATTCTGATGGCACTGACAAACAAACCGCTGTCGCCATCTATGGTGTGAAGCATGTTTCGTTTCATCAATCAACACAATGCGTGCGTCCGTCGCGCCAAAAAAGTATCCATCACAAAAAATTGTGACTTAAGTGACTTACGTAAAACGAAACGTCTTGCCGCCGGACCGGAATTTTATTAGTAGGTACTTTTATTTAGTATCAGCGTTGCACCCGTGCGAAGCCGGGGCGGGTCGCTAGTATTTCATAATATCACATTTAAAGCAAATTATATAAATAGTACTACATATTACTTTTTATTATTCTTTTTACTTTTATAGGTTTACACTTGACCGCTATCTCGCCTGATGGAACGCGCTTACCTAGAAGAAATTAATTCACTCTCGATTTGAAGACATAACAATTATAACCATCGGGAAAACCCCACTCAGGCAACGCATTACACAGCTGAGACGTTCTTATCACAAAAGTAGAGATAAATCTCTTCGTTCGTATCTTTGGAACATCAATCATGAAACGATGCCCGTTCTTCGAGCTACGAGAAAACCAAGAGAAAAAAGAGCTAGGTTGTATTTGATCAAGCAGATCAGTCGCACACTCTCCGAAGTGTCATCGTGGATCCTATAACATGTATTATAAACGACTGTATAGCTGGAGGTTACTTTCCGGATGAAATGAAAGTTGCCAAGGTCATCCCATTGTTTAAAAAAGGTGAAATTACTAATTGTAATAATTATCGCCCTGTGTCCATTTTGCCGAGCATTAGTAAGATATTTGAGAAATACATAACAGAAGAACTAATGGCATATATGGTTGATGAAAAACTTATTAATGCTCGTCAATTTGGATTTCGGAGGGGTAAATCTTGCAAGCATGCTATATCGCAACTAATAACTGATATACTTTCTGGTCTTGAGGGACGGCAAAAAACTTTCGGTGTGTTTTGCGATCTCTCAAAGGCTTTTGATTGTGTATCACATGAAATACTCATAGCAAAGCTTGAACATTATGGAGTTCGATGTAAGGAATTGGAGCTATTCAAATGCTACTTATCTAATAGAACTCAGGTAACTGAAGTGAATGGTTGCAGGTCAGGAATGAGTTATATTAAATCTGGTGTTCCACAGGGCTCCATACTAGGACCTCTTTTGTTCATTATTTACGTCAACGATCTCTGTGGTATTGCTGACGAAATAGACATGGTTCTGTTTGCCGACGATACCAGCCTAATAATTAAAGACAAATGTGTAATCGAAGTAGGTTCCAAATTTAATATCTGCATCGAAAATATGAAAAGATGGTTTTCGGCAAATAACATGCTTTTAAATGTAGACAAAACGCATATTGTCAATTTTAATCTTGCCACAAGTATTCCAGCTTCCTCAAAGAATATAATAAACCAAACTCTAGAGAGTTTTAATCTATGTATCTCGAATGAAGTTAAATTCCTTGGTGTATGGCTGGATAAAAATTAACGTGGACTAGCCATATTGATAGACTAACGAAAAACTTTGTTCTGCAATATTTGCAATAAAGAAAATTAAGGAACTGGCCGGTCTGGCGGCGGCCAGAACAGTTTATTTTGCCTACTTTCACTCGCTCCTCAGCTATGGAATACTTTTCTGGGGATCAGCTGCTGAACGACACACAAAAGAGTGTTCTTGCTACAGAAACGAGCTGTACGATTCATGTTAGGACTTAAATATTTAGACTCCTGTAGAAATGCATTTAAGAGGTTAGGCATAATGACACTAACTAGTGAATTTATATATCAGTGTTTATTATATGTACTAGAAAATATGCACTTAATGAAGAGAGGCATGGATTGCTATGGGGAAAATAGCAGACAGAGAAATGTAATTCTTGAACCGAGTAGACGATTAAGTAAAACGTCAAACAGTTTTCACTGTATGGGAATTTATTTTATAATAAACTGCCCGATGACGTTAAACACTTTCCTAAAAATAAAATATTAAACTTTTTAAAAACTCACTTACTTGAGAAAAGCTACTATAAATTAGCTGACGCTCTGGCAGACAGAAACATATTTGAATAACACCATTTGGTTTAGTTTATCTATGTAAATTCCAAATAATCAAAATAGACAATGTCCTGTGACTGTTCGAGTATTTAACTGATGTATTTATTTACTATATTTTTTTTGTATTCTCGCTATGATATGATTATGACCATGCTATTGCTGACTACTTAGTTATTTAAAATTTACTCTGTGTATTATTATTTATGTTAATGCTATAATAACGATTGATGATGCTTGTGACGATGCTATTGCTGACTAATTACTTAACTTAACAATATTCACCTACATGTTTTTCGAAGCTCTCGAACTTTGTGATAAGGCTAAGATGCAGTGTATATATGTCTTCATGTTTATAATTACACATGATTATGTCATCTGTGTAATTATGATTATAATTATTGTAAAGTGACCTGTTTACGGGATAAATTGTAAGAATTGTATAAAATGACGTTTCTAAGTGCACTGTATGTGTTGACAGAATAAAAATGATTTGATTTGATTTGATTTGAGTGTATCCGATAAAAACCCGATAAGCTAGCAATTTCGCGGCGGAGTTCAAGACTTTAAAGTCTTTTGATATAATGTTGATTACGGATTTCCGGCTTTAGCTATCAATGTGCTTTCAGAATGGTGCTATTCATGTGATAGGATAATTAAGTACATTCTAGACAGGTAACATATTGACTGATGATTAATTGACAGAGTCAATTACAATTCCTCTTTGTACGCACTGTATTATATCTTCTGGGTTTCGGCTGATATACAACAAATTATAAGCATAGTATATTATCATCATCATCAGCCTGTGTTCGTCCACTGCTGGCCATAAGGCTCTCCCATAATACGCCACTCAGCCCGATCCTCGGTATTACGTTTCCAACCATAACCATAGCATAATCAGGTCACTAAATGTTCCCCACTGTTGGGATTCGGGGTTTTCTCTTACTATCTCTTCTTGAGAAGTAGTCGTCAGTAGAAGAGAGTCAAAGCCACAATTTGTAATGCTCGCCCAGTGCTTGATAACACATAACCTCGAAAGATTCTAGGAACATGTCGGTTTCTTCACGATGTTTTACTTTACCGTTTTTAGATTATCGCACATGACTTCGAAAAGACGTGAATTCAAACCATAGGCTCCGAGGAGTCACTATCCCCTGTTACCTATAATTTATGATTTGGCCACTTGATTATTTAGGCACATCACAATGCTTGCCTATCTATACTAATATTATAAAGCTGAAGAGTTTGTTTGTTTGTTTGAACGCTAGGATCTCGGGAAGTGCTGGTTTGAATTGAAAGATTATTTTTCTATTGGATAGTCCATTTATCGAGGAAGACTATAGGCTATAGAAAATAACGCTATTATTAACAGAAGCGGAGCATGAATCAAGAATGTAACAAAATCAGGAAAAATATTCCTTTTAGAGAGTTTTCGTACGTTTCGTGCTTTGACATGACACATGACAGCATGTGTCTAAGATTGCGTCATTGAATATCACAGATTACATACCTCTTGAATATAAAACCTTTTTGCTAATCTCTGAGTTAGTACGACCAATTTCCGGCAGGTGGCGTAGCAGGTAGCTGAAAAGGTGTTTTGTTTGAAAGCGAAATTCTCAGGAATGACTGAACCGATTTCTAAATTTTTTTCACCGTTGGATATATGTGAGATCTCGATGAGTGCTATATATGTTCCATGGGCGAAGCCGGGGCGGACATCTAGTTAATAAATAAATATACATTGGTGGACACCTCACACACAACACCATCTGACCCCAAACTAAGCAAAGCTTGTAAGATGGCAGCCAGATAGTAGTCTACCGCCTAACGAAAACTCTTTTCTTTTGAATAGTTTCTTTAGAATTTTCTTTCTCGCTTGAATAGGTAGAGACAGCAATAGCAAAACCATAACCTATTCAGTTAGGCGGTAGAAGGGCGAATCGGCAGTTGCCGTTCTGCGAGACCAGATGCAACTTTACAAAACATACATTAAGCTTAATTTAATAGTTTTAGTATTGGTAGGACTCTTTGCGGACCACCTGGAGTCAACTTTTACCAGCTATTTTACCGATACTCATTAATGTGAAAACATCACTGTGTTCCGGTTTGAAGGACAATGTTTCGTGTGAAATTACAGGGTACAGAGATTAAACATCTATCTATATATATATCTCTAGATAACGAGCATTGCAGTGCTAGGTAATGATTTTCATGTTCCAATAGCTGCGTGTCACTGTGCTGTTATGGACAGGCGTGTTGCTTATCATTTACCATCAAGCAAATGTCTTGCTCGTCTCTTCACTCTATACTATTGAAAACCCCCTTTATGCAGATTTTGAAAAGCCGTGGTGGCTTATATATATATACTCATATACTAATTTATTAATAACCAGTGGTTACATGTCACGTTTACATAATTCTGATTAGCGGCGGTATTGTGCGAATCACAATCAAGAGGTCGTAGATTCGAATCCAGCCTGCACCACGAGCATTTTTGCAAGTGTAGATGTGCAACCTCACCATAGTTTTCTTCACCACTGGCTTTATCGGTGAAGGAGAACGGCGACGGAGCATTTTGAGATTCCTCGCAGATTTAGAACTGATACTCATTATCATTCTTCGTCTGCCAATTGACGAGAGGGTCTACCGCCTAGCTAAAACTGTCTTAGCTGTCACATTGCTCTCTCTTTTTTTTCGCTTGAAATGATAGAGACAGCAATAGCCTAGTATAATCTCCCTCCTAGAGTCGCATTCCTCATGTCTGAGGGTCGTGACGACCACGTCTCAACTTATCAAAGATGAAACTACGCCATCTTTCTCTACCACCGGCGACCTGTAGAGCATCGGGATCTGACCAACGCATCGGACTGCGGCCTCTTGTTCTTTTAAACTTTCCCAGTGACTATCAGCTTCTCCAGGTTGTGACCTTCCTTGAGCAGTATAAGGGTACCACGAAATAATGGCTCTTAGATGACATTATCAGAAGGGCGTGGGCATCGGCAACCCTAGTTGGCTTGACAACCGCATAAAACGCTCCACACACGAGTCCTAAAATCAGAGGAAATGACGCAAAAGTAGTGGGGCGGGGCCTATCTAAATCACCAATCATATGGTGCGATGTCGGCTCCTCCCCATTACTTTTACGTCATTTCCTCTGATGTTAAGACTCGTGTGTGGAGCTTTTTAGTTCCCATTTTGTCCACTTGTCATTATTTCCATGTAAGGGTATAAGTAGGTATGACGTTCATGTAATAGTACGCTTCATAACGTGCAGCGTGCATACGCAGCGTTCTATTGACAAGCGCACGCCACTAATCTCGACAAATTGACGGCGCCGGTATAATGCACGACAATCTTTGCAGCACACGTGAAGCCTGAAATAGTAAAATAGGTTAGAGAAATGCTGTCGTGGTAGAGGCTCTGAGCTAGAAGGAGACGACTTACAAAATCGGTCTAAAGAGCACTATAATTAAGTTGAAAATGTTCCCCATGCCTAAAGCATCAAATGACAAGACACTGGAAAAATTTAAGAAACGAATTTTTAAACTCATATTTTTTTTGGGAATTGTACTCGTAAATTATATTTACCTATGTTTTTATTAAGTTTCACTTGGAATTATGCTTGGGTGTAAGTAAAAAAGACATGAATAACGTATAACACTGACTGCGTCTCGCAATATCACAAAAAAAAACTTTTTGCTAAATTCACGCAAATGAATCAGATTACCCACGGTAATCATTAATTTCAACAGATTATGTGATTATTATACTTATTTACCAATTTCATTTAATTCGAGTACTTTCAATCACTACAAACACACTTGAAAACAAACCAAACATAATTGCAAATACATCAACTTTTGCCTTGTTAACCGGTTTCTCAATTCGATTGCAAGTTCGCGAATAACATTATCATTTACAATGAAAATTTCTAAACACAGTTGCAAGACCAATTACGAGAAAAAATAATAATATATGTATATAAACAAATGAACATTTTGTTTGTAAAGAAACTTAATTATATTTGGCGAATTTTGTGCCGTACATTACGTTTGTCATGTACTGTATATTCCTAGAACAAAGCCATTGAACGCTGCCAGGTTGATACATTACTCGTTTCTAGTTCAGGAGCCCGTGTCCTACTTGTTCACGAAACGAGGCTACCTCCATGTTTTGTTCTGGATCTCATAGAGCTACAACAATGTTTTAGAAATGACTAGAATTTACGAATAGACAAATATCCATGCAGAACTTGATACAGGCTTTAAAACATATCCATCTCAATGCACTGAGCGCCAGTGTAAATCATTCGTTTCAGTTATTTCAGATATTACAATCCATATTGTTGATGATTTACAAAGTCAAAAACTTAATTAATAACATAATTTATAATTAAATACATTTAGACGCAAAACACACATGAAATTATAATAACAAGAACAAAATTAAAAATTTTGATTAACCCCCGACTACCTCAGATTTGTTATCTGTACAACATTCTAATAGTCAAGCCCTTTCATTTGATACCCATATTAAGGGAGTTGTGAAAAAAGAAATGTATTTCGCCATTTTGTGGAAGCGGCCATCTTGGATTTGAAATTTGTCATAGTGCGATGTATTCTACTAGTCAAGCCCTTTCGTTTGATACCCATATTGAGGTAGCAGTGAAAAAAAATAATATAATTCGCCATTTTGTGGTGGCGGTCATGTTGGATTTGATTTTTTTATATTAAATAGTATTCTACTAGTCAAGCCCTTTCATTTGATACCCATATTGAGGTAGGTTGTGAAGAAATATTTTGTCCGCCATTTTGTGGCTATTTTGTGCGGCCATCTTGAATCTATATTAACCAATCATAGCTAAGAACATCCGCACGGATATTAACTTTCAAATAAAAAAAATCGCATCGAAATCGGTCCATCCGTTTGAGCTTTACGGTGCCACAGACAGACACACACACAGACAGACAGACAGACATCGACGTCAAACTTATAACGCCCCTTTTTTTGTCGGGGGTTAAAAACAATTTACTTTGAGTCCAGAATGCCTAATCCAGTGCTTTAGCAGTCCAGATCCTTTCGTGAGGCGAACAACTGCAGGTAACTTCTGTAGCTGTGGATGTGAACAAGAATTGTCAGTAATAAACGTAAGACCATACGTATACTTCGAGCCAAAGAATAATTTCAGTTCGATCAGTTAAAGTGACAACCTCCTAAACTAAGCTCCATGCTATGCGTCAATCATTATCACTATTAGACGGGTAGTTGCCGCACTGCATCAAATGTCTGTCACTAATTTGTAACGTAGGCTTTCTGTACATAGACATAATTATACAATGCTTTGCCTAGAACACCAATAACACTGATTAACACTAGCTTTGCCACACGAAGCTCAGGAGTATCATCACATAAGGTAGAAAATTTCGATATATGGATAGCTGCATGATATCACTTCACTACATGGGTAGTATAAAACAAAGTTATTTCCCGTGTCTGTCCGTCCCTATATTATATGTTGATATCTTTAAAACCACCTAACAAATTTTGATGCGGGTTTTTGTAGTAGATAGAGTAATTCAAGAGGCAGGTTTATATGTATAATACGCGCACACAACAGCAGAGAAACACGGATGATTTTCAATGTTTCTAATGTAATGTCATAATTAAATATATAGTTGTTTTTTTTTTTTATTACAAAGCTGTCAAAAACGAAATTAAATACAAAAACACGCAACAAAAAAAAAAGATTAATACAAATAACTAAATATATTTTTTGCGCTTACACTGCAAACGCTGGATGAACCCTATGAGCTAGATTAAAATAATGTATGTAGTATAAAACAAAGTTATTTCCCGCGTCTGTCCGTCCCTATATTATATGTTGATATCTTTAAAACCACCTAACAGATTTTGATGCGGGTTTTTGTAATAGATAGAGTGATTCAAGAGAAAGGTTTATATGTATAATACGCGCACACAACAGCAGAGAAATCTCTTAGAAAATGTTTCTAATGTAATGTCGTAATTAAATATATTTTTTGCGCTTACACTGCAAACGCTGGATGAACCCTATGAGCTAGATTAAAATAATGTACTGCACATCGATATAAATCAATGGATGTGCCTTCCCAAACTTCAGGCGCACGGAATTATGTTATCGTTGCGAAGAGTGAGCTCACTCTTTCCGTTTTAGTCGATTGTAGGAAGCGGTGAACACCGGACGTTTATACCTATTGTTGTTTGTTGTGGACAACCAAAATAGAACCGCAACATACCGCGCAGCTAGCAATTCTAGGGGTCAAGTAGATGGTAGTTGTTTACTACATACCTACTCACGGTACACACAGTGACGCAATTTGTTAACAATTTCAAGTTGTTCAGGGCACGTCTATTGATTTATATCGCTGGTACTGCAATATTATTCTACCCCTTCAAGTCTACAAAAAGCCTACAATATAATGCCTATCTCTTAGTAATAACCAACAGTTATCATTTTTGTTAGTACTTATATTTAATGCCAGCATTGCACCCGTGCAAAGCCGGGCGGGTCGCTAGTAAATAAAACGAGTATTTCAAAAATCATCCACAATGATGCTGGTGTACGCACAACACAAAAGGTATGAATATAGCAATTTCAAACTAATAGAAATAGAAAATTATTGTCCACTGAAATAGTTACTTATTGAAAATGTCAACTACATGCAGTACAAAATAATATAGCAAATATAAACGTATACAATTATTATGACTATTATGATTAAAAAGTGTGTAGCCTAGAGTGATTATATTTCGTGAACTGTGAATAGTCTGCATATTATATGTCTATTGATTTCTTTTAAAATTTGCCCTGATGTATGATGTTCATTGTGTAATGTATTTGGACGGACACATTTTCATGTACATAGATAATATTAATACTCCTTAGCTGAACCCTCCATAATTATTACACAGAGGCGTTATATTCTTCCTTTATAAAAGTTTTACTTTGTCAAAGAAGAAAATACGGGAATCAACAGCTGTGACCGGGGAGCTCATTTCATTTCCAAAAGCCTTTCCGAGCGCTTGGTAGACGCGACGCGTAACCAAAATGCTGACGTTTATTTGGCCCAACGCATAAGCATTGCCAATCAGCGTGGTAATGCTGCCAGCAAGCTGGGTACGCTTTTGTCATCTTAGGTGACTTCCGCTTGATGGTTGGATCAAGGGTTAGGTGCAGAAGGTGGTCATCCTCGACACAGTATGTACTGTCGTGAGGTTACAATACAGCTCTAACCACCAGTAGCTTGGGCCCTGTCCCGCTGCTGGCGACAATTTAGCTTTAAGGTCTTTGTAATCCTACTAATACCATAAATGAAAGAGCTTGAATATTATGATGTTTGTTGTTCAATCAAGTCAGAACGCTTTAATGCATCGGCTGAAATTTAAAGCACTGTTAGAATACAGGCTGAAATAGCCCATGGCGATTTTATATCAATGAATACTCGTAATAACAGGAACGGGAAAGAATTACGCGAGTTCTTAACTTACTAACTAACTTATAACTTCTTATGTTTTTTATTTATTTTTATCAAAATCGTACAAACTTAACAATAAAATAAAAGCCTGAATAAACATACACATTCAGTGTACAAAGACATTAAGTAAGTAGGTATAAAAGCAAAGTAAACTTGGCAAAGTCAAAAGAGTGTTTATACTAAACGCTTGATATTTTTACGAGATTACTTGTGCAATCGAAACTCTAAAACTATCCTCAGTTTTAAAACAATTCCAATGTAGCCCAAATTCAGCGAACCACGGGTCGGGTCTAAAATGACTGGCCCGCTTTAATCCTTTGCATATATAACTAAAGTTTAGTTAAGCTTAACACGTCCACTGCGGTAGCAGAGTCGAATGCATATTCAAAGAGGAAATGTAAGCGTAGTTAGTTTAAGTAAAGTCGTCTTGCGTCTTCTTTGCTTGGCCACGACATGTTTTAAATTCACAGTTTATGTATTTTAGTGGTTTGAACTTGTCCTGGCAAATATTTGTGTTAAGTAATGGTTATGGTTATATTATTATTTCACTTAATGTAACTATGAGAATAATACAAAGCTTAATCTAAAGTCCGAAATTCAAGAGCTACCAGCAATATAATTGCGAAAGTCTGTATATTTGGAATTCATCCAATATTTTGATACGTTTTTTTTTATTTGAAGGTTAATTACCGTGCAGTAATTTTTAGCTATGTTTGGTTAACATCAATTCAAGATGACTGCCTCCACAAAATGAGGGACAAAATACTTCTTCACAACCTACCTCAATATGGGCATCAAATACAATATAAAATACACTATGACAAATTTCAAATCCAATATCAAAAAAGCCTAATAAACTCTTATTTTTTCACTACTCCCTCAATATGAGCTTGACTAGTAGAATGTTGTACAGATTACAAATCCGAGGTATATTGGGATAAATCAATTTTTTAAATTTTGTTCTTGTTAGTCTATTCATAACAAATTACATTAATTATTACATTAGTCTATGCCTTATCTTTTTAAAGAGAAAACTTCTTTTAGCTCACAATACACAGATTTTTCGTGGCTGTGAATAAAGCTCAGAAATACAAATACAAATACAAAAATCTTTATTGCTGTTTGCAGGTAAGATAAGATGATACAAAACATTTAAATAATTGACCCATACAAACTGGCTTCTTCTTCTAGAGGCATGCAATATGTCTGGCAACGCAGTTTTCATTAGTCTGAATTTATACAATGATAATAATAGTCAGCTGATAAAGTCTTCGTCTTCTTTTTTCATTTTTAACTTTTAATCGGTTGTATCATATTTGTCATCTGATTCATCGTCTATTAATTTAGGGTTCTATCCCGTTGTGTTATGTTAGTGTTATATGTTTGGTGAGCACAATTACGCCAACGTCTTGTGCTTCAGCAGGATGCTGTTATGGACTTTGACAAGTGTGTGGTTTCATGTAGAATCCAAGGTCTTGCAGTAGTAGCTCTTGCAGTTCAGCCGTGTGAGCAATGTCAAAGAATGTATAGTAAAATCAAAAAATTATAATAATAATTCAATATGTATGTGAATGAAAGTTATGTTTCAGTGTACTCATGACCTCTAAGTGTGCCAGAGCGAGAGTGTCACTACTACTGTCTGTCTGCTGTCACTGCCTTGTTTTTTTAAAATTTATTGTTGTTCATGGATACTAGTTACTGTCGTGTCGCTGTATTTACTATATTCGATTTATGTATAATAATTTTAATTTTAAGTATTAAAATTGTTTAATAGTCATTTCTTATTATGGTTTTTACTTTTGCTGTGTTGTTTTAAGCACACATATTTTTTTCAATTATATTACTACAGATTAATTATAGAAGGATAGATTTTTTTTGGTTATAAATTTTAACTGTAGTCGTAAAATAAACCTGTCACGATCTCGTATCGCAGCGAACGTGTTAAGTCAAGTTACGTATTACAGCAGTTGCTATTTACCAAAGGGTGTTCTAACTTGAAGTTAGTTTTGGCAATGTTCTGATGAATAGCTGATATGACTTAATACAATGTAAGTCCGTACTAAGTTATGTTAGGTAAACTTAAGTAATGGGTTAAGTTGACCTTTGCGATGCGTAGTAATGTTTGGGGTTGTTTTATGATTAGGTAGCTTTGATTTCAAATGTCAAGTTCAAGGAAATTGATGATCTGATGAACTGATCTGCAGGAGCTAATACCACATTGTCTATTTTTTTATCTGACTGCTCGTAACTCGAAAAAGTGACACCATTTCATGGTTGACGTTCTAAACAATCGAACGAATAAGTTTGACTCTATTTTTGTGATAAAATGTCTATCTATGCTGTGGAAAGCGTTGTCTAAGCGGGTTTTTTTTCGATTGATATAATATTGGTGTATTTAAATCAAGAATTCTCGGTTTATTCTAGGTAAGCACGCTCCATCATAGACAAGCAAGATGGGGGTCAATTGTATCCTTTAAAAAATTGTTTGGCTGTTGGTTGGCTTACGGACGATAGTTTAACGTGACAACGTCATAACAAAACATTGATAGATGCGGCGCAAACGTAAAATGAGCGTAACGGGACATAACGGGACACTTTTTTAAGAATGCCGTAAGGATCAGGGCTAATTGTAATGGTATATTTTTGACCCAGTCACCAATTGCACAATTCAATTCCATCTAGGTACTTGTATTAAAGAGAAAACTGAACGTACTTATCGTATAACAATATGTTTTTTAAACTCTTGTGGCTTGTTTACACTTGACCGCCATCTCGCCTATGTTAAGCAACGATGCGGTCTACGATGGAGCGTGTTTACCTTAAAGAAACCAATTTATCCTCCTGATGTAGATAGTGAATGTATTATCCGATAATTCAAATTACGATTGCTGTAATAACATATTATCGATACCTTAATTTGCAAAACGAATAACTCCATAGTAGCAAATTTCACAGGGGCCACTAAAAACTTAATATAAAAAAAATTAAAGCGTCAAAAGAAAAAAACAGACATCCCTTTGGAAATTGTGTTTCTTATTAACTAATAAACACTCAAAATAATGCAAATACCAGTTACGCAGTAGATTTTAGTGGTGATTTAGTGTGACCCATGTGAAATTTGCTACTGTGGAGTTATTCGTTTTGCAAATTAAGATATCGATATAACGTTTCACGCGTACGAAATCGCGGGTAACAGCTAGTAATTTATAAAATAAACCTTATTACCGCAACACAATAACACATTTTCTAATATTTACTGGAAATCCTAAGATTTATTTTAGCTTTGAAGAATAATCCAGGTAGATAACGGAAATAGTGATTCTAGGACACATAGGAGCTCGGTTTCCATTTTCATTCAATCTGCACTTATAAGAAAACCAGTTCAGTAATTCAGCTAAATAGTGGAGCTACCGTAGTTTTACTGAAAAGAAATGACAAGGACTGCAAAGAGAAAATTAGTTATATCCTTGAACCAAACGACGAGTTGGATTTGTTTCTTTGTAAATAAAGGTTGTTGTTCACTAGGCAACTAAATACGTCATCAAACTGTCTTGTTTTTTAACCCCCGACCAAAAAAAGGGGTGTTATAAGTTTGACGTCGATGTCTGTCTGTCTGTCTGTCTGTGTGTGTGTCTGTCTGTGGCACCGTAGAGCTCAAACGGATGGACCGATTTCGATGCGTTTTTTTTTATTTGAAAGTTAATATCCGTGCGGATGTTCTTAGTTATGTTTGGTTAATATTGATTCAAGATGGCCGCCGCCACAAAATGGCGGACAAAATATTTCTTCACAACCTACCACAAAATGGGTATCAAATAAAAGGACTTAACTAGTAAAATATTGTACACTATAAAAAAATTCAAATCCAAGATAGCCGCCACCACAAAATGACGAATTATATTATTTTTTTCACTGCTACCTCAATATGGGTATCAAACGAAAGGGGTTGACTAGTAGATAATATTGCACTATGACAAATTTCAAATCCAAGATGGCCGCTTCTACAAAATGGCGAAATACATTTCTTTTTTCACAACTCCCTTAATATGGGTATCAAATGAAAGGGCTTGACTAGTAGAATGTCGTACAGATAACAAATCTGAGGTAGTCGGGGGTTAATCAAAATTTTTAATTTTGTTCTTGTTTTAAGTGAAGACTTGTAAAGCCGATTTGAGGATTTTTTGGAGAGACGTAATATTATGGTTCGGAGGATATACCGCCTTATTGAAACTGTCTTAGCTTTGATGCTGTCTCTTTTATTTTCGGTTGAAATAATAGAGACAGCAATAGCAACGCCATATCTGATGTGGTCAGGCGGTAGAAGGGCGGGTATCGACATGCTATTGTCGGGCAACGATAGCGGCGGCGTAGTGGTGTAGCGTCAGAGTGGCAACGGAAGTAGCAGAGCGGTACCTACGCGTCTGCGCCCACTTTATACGACTCCAATCCCACCCGACAAATAAAATACACTCAAATATGGTCTTTATTCCGTGAACGTTAACATAGATTGCTTGTACATTTGAAACATTAATTAGCAGACAGCTGTTAGCGACATCGAGCAACTTGATCTTCCGCGCAAGCACGGTAGCCTTAGCTAAAAAATATTATTCAAATCTTTATGTCATTTCTTGCGGGAGGGGAAGTTGCACACTAGTGCAAAGCCCCACTATTACATACAAAACATACCTGTACCGATCCATTGCCGATCATACTCACACAGCCAAATCACTAACACATAAAAATAAAGCACCATTCACAAATCTAGCCCCGCCCTCAGCCACAGTATATTATAAAACTCCATGGTCCACGTGGACTTGTACTTTGACAGAGGGGAAACGCTGTGTATGCCTACTCCCCCTTCCGTGTTGCTCGCTAGTTAGCGAGCGGTGGTAGCGAGTGGTGGTGGTCGTATAAATGGGCTTTAGACACTTTTTGGGTAAGACAAATTTTATGAGTTCGCATCCCTGACATGCGTATATCTGTATATACTATATAGCTATACGGGCAAAGTGCTGTACAACATTACTGTTGCTTAACATTAAAATTCTAAGTACTTAATATAAATTAACCAATACTAAGCCTGTGTTTCCACTAGAGCTGTGCGAGAGAAATGTGTCGTGCGAGGATGTCTAGCTGTGCTGTGAAAATGTGTCGAGGTTTCCACCAAAGCTGTGCGAGGAAAATGTGTCGTACGACCGTACGAGGATGTGTAGTGGAGCTGTGAATATATTGGTGTAAATTCCGTCTATGGACTAGCTGGTACAGTATGTCGCAAACCTCGCAACACATTTCTCGCACACTTCCCTCGCATACATTCCTAGCTTGTTTTGTATGCGCAAAAATCCAGCTCTGCTGAGCAGTTTCTCTAGAGCTGTTGTAACCTTGTTGTTTCGTTGAGTGAGGCGACCGAGAGGCGACCGAGGCGAGGTAAATGAAGTGATAGTATTGGTTCTTTACAAACACATCCCTCGCTACGCATCCTCGCACATCTATGGTGAAAAAGCAGCCTTAAAAGTGAGGTAGAGCGGAGTTTAAGTCGTTTTATATGAACGGAACGCAGAATATACCGACGCTTGACAGTCAAAAATTACTAAGCCACATGTTGGGCGATATTGAGTTATAGACAAGATTGAAATCAGTAAAAAAATCTGTGTCGATTGGTCTTACTCTCGTCTTGCTAGGGTGAGTTTTAATGTCACTTTGTAACCTAACAAAAAAATGTTTTCACAAATTTCGGCGACCAAGCGACTAGAATTTCATCAATTTATTTATTTATACCTTTTATTAACCTGATTAAAAATTTTTGTGGCTTAAAAAATCAAAAAAAATCAAGCAGTTATGACTAACTAACTATTGTTTATGTTTTTTTCTATCAAACTTATTAAAACTGCTCTACTGTAAAGATATCAAAGTGTCACTTGGTAATTTCTGCCTTTCAAGCGTCGATACATAAATGGTGAGTAAGAATAGTGTATATATTTTTGGTACCTATATAATCAATCGCCTTTAAGCCATGCATAATGTTTTAGTAGGGGTAGGACTCCTTGTGTAACGTTTCAGTAAAGGTAACTGTATATAAGTTACTGGTCTAATCGGGAGATCGGTAACTGTCGTTTCGGAGCCCCTGGTTCAAATCCCACGTGCATCACTGTCATATCAAAGCCATTAATATAATGCCGCTAATTTAAAAAAAATGTCATTCATAGGAACTGCCGATATTAGTTATAGTAGTAGTAATAGAAAAAACTTATAACTCAGAATTTGATAGCTTTCCTTGGAAATTACGCGGGTGAAACCGGAGGGCGGACATGAGCATTGGACAACAGACAACGGACATCGGACATCGGACATCGGACATGGGACATCGGACATCGGACATCGGACATCGGACATCGAACATCGGACATCAGACATCGGACATCGGACATCGGACATCGGATATTGGATATTGGACATTATGCATTAGACTTTGGGCATTGGACATTGGGCATTGGATATCGGACATTATGCATTAGACATTGGACATTGGACATTACGTTATTTGTGTGCAAAAAAACATGTTTATGTGTACATAAACATGTTTTTGGTGTACAAACAGACACGAAACCTTCGTTAATAGAGTCCAAATTCGCTCTTAGCCAATTTATCATAACTGCGCCGTACAGCGCGTGTGCATCGACCCTTAACGGTTGAAAATTGATTCAATTCTAAAATAGATTGGTTTTCAGTGAACGTGGTGCAATGGAACGCATTGAGGAATAGAAATCGGCGCGAATCCACACAATGGACCATTTAGGGATTTAGCGATAGGTGGGTAGCCTGGGTAGCGAGAGGTGTTGAGTGAGGAACACATAGAACTAGAAAATGGACCTTCTCATCGATTGGTTCGTAATCTTCGTTCACTAAAGAGACAATTTTTTCAAACTAATAAAGGTTTATTATGATTGTTTGTTAAGGTGTTATTTAGTGTGTTTTTTAATTTTTTACTGGCCTCGTGGCATAGTGGGTAGTAACTCTGCCTGCGACGCCGAGGGTTCGATTCCCACCCAGTGCAAATATTTGTGTCATGAATTCAAATGTTTGCACTGTGTCTGGGTGTTTCTATGTATAATAAGTATGTATTTAGAACTATATACGTATTATATCAGCTATCTGGCGGCCATATTACAAGCTTTGCTTAGTTTGGGGTCATATGGTGTTGTGTGTGAAGTGTCCACTGTGTGTCAAGTGTGTCAATTTAATTTGTCCACCAATTTATTCATTTTTTGGATTCCACAGAGTTGTAGTTGACCGGAAACGTTGACGTTGCGGCAGACCTAAAAAGCGTTGGCGGGACGACCTAGACCAATATCAGCGAAACTGGTATGACATAGCACTGGATAGAGACAAGTGGAAAGAGGGTAGCGAGGCCTGTGCCCAACAGTTTTCAGATTTCAGAACTTTATTGGCCAAATAACATGTTGGTTATACAAGGTAACTCATTTTACAATGGGTAGATATTTTCAAATAATTATAAGTACTTAATCATAAATAAATGGCACATTGAATTTATATTCTACTATACATTGTTCAAATCAATTTAGTGTCAGTGGTTTACATATTATTTTCACAAAAGATGTGTTTTAGTAACTATGATCACAGCAAGATTAAATGTCAACAATTGGATATAAAATTCAGTTATGCAAAATATAACATTGTCAATACAAGTCAAATTTATAATGAAATTAATTCAGAATATCAGCAATAAAACACAAAAGCAAAATAACAATTGGTCAAGACAAAATCAAAAACTAATATATGTATAGTAGGAACATGTCGGGCTCATAATATAATATAACATTTATTTTTTTAAACTTGCCCCCCATCTCGTCTGATGTTAAGCCACGATGGTGTCTATGAGTCTATGGTGAATGTCGCATGTCGTGTTTACCTAGAAGAAGCAGATTGATGAGCACATGACTTCGAAAAGACAGGTGCGCGTGGTTTCGAGCCCGGGGTGTCTGGAGCGACAGTCGCCGTTCTCCCGACTAGAATAGCCGTAACTTGAGTAGAATTAGTTTGTTCTGTTTGTAAAATTAAGCCACATAGGTACTTCAGTGACAGCGCACTCTGACCCGTAAACCTAGTAAGTGGCCCCGTAACTCCTCAGATCCTCCGTAAATAATCAAATCTATTGTACCACAAGTGTTATTATAAAAAGCTTTGGGAACGACTCCAAACTTCAACCTAATCCTTTTAACCGTTCCGACGTGACTGAGTACCAAACATCCAAATGTTTGTATCTAAAATTTGTATTTTGTAAATTTTAATCCTACTTATGAATGTGGAAGTTTGGATGTTCTTATGTTTGTTGCTCAATCACATTGTAACGTCTGAACGAGTCCAGTTGAAATTTGGAACACAGTTAGAAAATACTCTGAAAACGCATAGGTAACTTTTTACCCTGGGAAAATAACGGGAAACGGGAACTACGCAGGTAAAACCGCATGACACTCCTAGTATTATAACTGCGAAAGTTTGTATGTATGTTGCTCAAACACGTCGGAACGTCTGAACGGATCGGTTTGAAATTCGGAACACAGATTATATCTAATCTGGAATATGACATAGGCTACTTTTTATTGCTAGGAAATAACAGAAACGGGAATTACGTGAGTAAGACTATGGGGTAACGTTAACTTTTAATATTAGTGGAATTGTAAAATGAAACCACATATTTCAGAGAGAGTGGACCCGCAATCCCAGTAAGTGGCCCCGTAACTCCTCAGGACTGGTTCAGCCTCCTCTTGTGTATAATTGCAATAATAATCAGACGTATTGTACCGCTAGTTATAACCGGCCTTGGGAGCGATAAGCTTTTATGATAACAGCCCGATCAGTAGTGGAGTGTGCAGTGCCGACCAGAATAATAGCACATGCGAATCCATAATATAATCATATTCAACAAACGAAAAACAATTGAGTACGTAATTTAATAGAAACATAACAATTGAATACACTACTTCAATTATCTTTTAGTGAAAGTCCGGCCAGGGAGACAGATGGACAGACAGACAGACAAAAAAATTAAAAATAGTATGTAGTATACATATATAGGGTACCTTCATTTGAGCTAAGTAAAAAGTTGTTAGTTTGATATTACACACAGACACTCCAACTTTATTTATTTGCATAGATACATATTAAATCATTTTACTACATATATTTTGTAAGTAATAGATAGTAATATAAATACAAGCATTGGCAGCCCACGTATCACTACATTATTATTAGACCACTACAGTTTTTAAATTACAAATACACAGATAGATCGATAGATAAACTTTTTATTGCACTTATAATATTTTTAAGGAATACATAAAAACGTTAAAACAAAGTAGTAGTTGCCGACGTTAACGCTAAAAATGTTTTTTTCAAGGACTCTGTAAAATTCGAAAGGAGATACGAATATAAGACACAAAGAAGAGTAGATAGGTTTTTCTGAAAACTGAAAAATTTCCACAAAAAAAATGTGAAAAATAATTTATTTTATCCGAAAACAAAAACCTACTTCAATTTAAAATTGAATTCACACACTAGATCAAATTTCTTAAGAAGCCATCACGGCGTTGTCCAGACAAATGAGAGTTAATTTATGTTTTGCGCGTATTTCAAAAACTGCTACACCAATGTCGATAAAATTTATAAGGGACTACATCTAAAGTTTGATCTACCAAACAAAAAAAGAACCATCAAAATCAATTCACGATAGGCGTAGCTATCGCGGAACATACATACAATACAAAAAAAAGGTACAAGTCAGTGTACGAGTATTATGGCTCCTATTATTAGTAATCACTCCTTTTTGTACTTCCCCTCCTCCTTATTCTCAAATCTCTCTTTCCAGCCTATGGTTGCTTAGAAGAGATCGCTTTTAGTGATAAGGTCGCCAATTGCTACTTTATTTTGTTTTGTTATAAGTAACTTTTGTTTGTTTTTAAATTAAGTGCAAGAGTTAATCTATCTATCTATGGCAAATGCGTGGTCGGTCGAATCGGTATTTTTTTTGTACTCCAAGTGTAAACTAGCGCCCCCAGCCGTGTATTCCGCTTTATGTCGCCGTTTACTTAACTACGGCTCTTTTAGGAATAGGCCTCCAGCATTGTTTCTGAATTTGGCTTTCAGATGTGACTCCAAGCCAAGTCGTGGAACGGACTCAGGACGGGTGCGAGGGACTAGAATTTGAAGAATGTGCGAGAATCTCTTTTGACAAGAAAAAACTGGATTCTTTTTACTCCGTTATACACCAGCCAGGTTTGCCTGTGTTGAGGTTATAATAGGAAAGCTATGTATAGAATAAAATAAATATTAATGTAGAAAATACATGAATATTATATCATCGAAAGTCGTGTTAGTTACACCATTTATAACTCAAGAACGGCTGAACCGATTTGGCTGAAAATTTGTGAGGAGGGAGCTCAGGACCAGGAAAAGTTCCCGTGGGACGCATCGATATAATTAAAGAAACGAAGATGAGGTATATCATAATGTAAAGAAAACATGACGTGGCGAAAATTTGTTTGAAAAATTTGAAAATTGAATTGTCAGCGAACGTACACAACTTGTTGCGACTGAGACTAAATCAGGAGACGTCACCTGATTTTGCATCGCCATAGTAGAAGCGCGTTTGCCGCTTCTGTGTTTTTAAGAGTTCGATGGTAGGACGTCAAAAAACGACAAACGACGAATATCCCGGTCGACCGCGTTCACGTGTGACGTGGCATAAAACGTAAACGACAGCTAAACGTCATTTCATCGTCGTCATGTCAACGGTGACATCACCGAATTGAAGCCAAAAGAAAAAGTTGAAGTTGAAGAACCTAATCTAATCTTTGTTTCTAAATCTGAATTGGTACGACCAATTTCCGACAGGTGGCGTAGCAGGTAGCTGAAGAGGTTTTCTTGTTTGAAAGTGATATTTTCAGGAATGTCTGAACCGATTTCAGTCATTCTTTCACCGTTGGATATGTACGGGATCCCGATGAGTGCTATATAATGTACCACGGGCGAAGCCGGGACGTACATCTAGTAGCTGATATAATGAACTATGAAATCTAGATAGCCCCGGCTTCCATAGTACAAGCTTTGCTTAGTTTGGGGTCAGATGGTGTTGTGTGTGAAATGTCCACCAATATTAATTTATTTGTTTGTTTTATTTATGTGAATGGATTTCAGCTTGTCTTAAATATCTATCCAAAAATTGGTCCAGCTCTAGGAATATTGCTACTTGTAACAGCCTGTGGTTACAACCGCGTATAGTTCCATCGTAGACCGCATCGTCGCTTAACATCAGGCAAGACGGTGGTCAAACAAAATATTTAAAACAAAAAAATAAGTTCCCTTTCCCATAATTTTAAAAAGTATCCCATAAGATTTTATTTATATACTATAATATATATGTTATTCCAGACTATAATCTAATAGCTGATTTAAAACGTTTATACTTACTTATAATATGTACTTAGAAATACCCCTGCAAAATGTTCATATATTCTCACACAAATACTTATCCTCGTTGGGAATAGAACTCACTACTGACTGAGGCAAGCAGCTATCGTCTTACATTTATGTATTTGTGGCTGCGCTTCGCGGTGTCACTTGCAGCTTAACAGTTTTTTACTGGAATATAATTTTGACGAATGCATTTCACGCAAATAAACCATTTCATGAAGTTTCCCATAGGGACCAATGATTTTAATGGGATAATAAGTAGCTTACGTGTTAGTTCAAGTAATGTAATTATTATGGAGTTAGTTTCATTGAAATCTGTTCAGTAATGCAGAGATACGTGTGAACAAACTAACACACAAACTTTCACCCATAGAAAATTAGTGTAGTTTTTCGATTCAATTTTAATAATAGTATAAAATTTTAAAATTACCTTGAATTTTTGAACTTATTTTTAATTAAATCTATAAATTACATTTTAAGCCATAGCTTCGTATTCCAAAACAAAAATTAATCACAAGTTGACTTTTAATAAAGTTACAAGAACAATATTAAACATTTTGACTAACCCCCGACTACCTCGTATCTGCACAACATTCTACTAGTCAAGCCCAATATTAAAGTGTTGTGAAACAAGAACAAAATTAAAAATTTTGATTAACCCCCGACTACCTTAGATTTGTTATCTGTAGAACATTCTACTAGTCAAGCCCTTTCATTTGATACCTATATTAAGGGAATTGTGAAAAAGGAAATGTAATTCGCCATTTTGTGGTAGCGGCCATCTCGGATTTGAAATTTGTCATAGTGCAAAGTATTCTACTAATCAAGCCCTTTAATTTGATACCCATATTGAGGCAGTAGTGAAAAATATTATATAATTCGCCATTTTGTGGTGGCGGCCATCTTGGATTTGAAATTTGTTATAGTGTTTAGTACTCTACTAGTCAAGCCCTTTCATTTGATACCCATATTGAGGTAGGTTGTGAAGAAATATTTTGTCCGCCATTTTGTGGAGGCAGCCATTTTGAATCGATATTAACCAAACATAGCTAAGAACACCCGCACGGATATTAACTTTCAAATAAAAAAAACCGCATCGAAATCGGCCCATCCGTTTGAGCTCTACGGTGCCACAGACAGACACACACACAGACAGACAGACCGACAGACAGACAGACAGACAGACATCGACGTCAAACTTATAACACCCCTTTTTTTGTCGGGGGTTAAAAAGAAATGTATTTCGCCATTTTGTGGAAGCGGCCATCTTGGATTTGAAATTTGTCATAGTGCAATGTATTCTACTACCTAGTTAAGCCCTTTAGTTTGATACCCACATTGAGGTAGTAGTGAAAAAAATAATATAATTCGCCATTTTGTGGTGGCGGCCACTTTGGATTTGTTTTTTTTATTAGTGTATGGTATTCTACTAGTCAAGCCTTTTCATTTGATACCCATATTGCGGTAGGTTGTGAAGAAATATTTTGTCTGCCTTTTTGTGGAGATGGCCATCTTGAATCGATATTAACCAAACATAGCTAAGAACACCCGTACGGATATGAACTTTCAAATAAAAAACCGCATCGAAATTGGCCAATCCGTTTGAGCTCTACGGTGCCACAGACAGACAGACAGACAGACAGACAGACATCGACGTCAAACTTATAACACCCATTAGTGAAAAATGTGCAACTATCAATATTTTTCTTAACTAAATTTTTTCCTAGATTTTTAACTCACTTAAAAACCTTGTGTAAAAATTGAAGGGCAATGGAGCCACCACTTGCCCCTCCCTTAATCCACCACTGGCTGTTATTTGCACACTAGTCGTAGAAACTGGGTAAAGCGTTGGATTATTGAACACAATGGACCTGTATAATGTAGATACTAGTTTAGTCTAGTTTTCTCCAGTTAAAGCTAGGTATTGTTGAAGACAAAGTTCAGTCTGCTTCTGTTCTGTTGGTGAATATATTGGAGTACATTTATTCTTATGTATGTTATAAAACTCGTTTATGTCTAGGTCTGTTTTCTGAGCATCCTTTACTTTGCACATCTTTGAAGTTATACTTCTTTTTAACCGACTTCAAAAAAGGAGGAGGTTCTCAATTCGGTTGCTTGTTCTTTTTCTTTATGTAGGTATGTTACCAGGTCCATGCTCGGCATCAAACAACAAGATCGAGTTCGCAACACTGAAATCCGACGAAAAACTAAAGTTCAGGACGTTGGAAAAGCAGTGACTAAGTTGAAATGGAGTTAGGCAGAACATATTGTTAGGCGGTGTGACGACAGGTGGACCAAAATTGTAACAGAATGGTGGCCGAGGCAGGGAATGCGGAGCGTTCGACGTTCACCAGCAAGATGGGATGGTAAACATCGCGATTTCATTTTGACTCGATTGGCACAGGACCGAGGCAGATAGCAGAGTAAGAGAGAGGCCTATACCCATCAGGGGGATAGAGAAGGTTGTGAATGATGATGATGAGATATGTTACGCGATATCGCTGGCAATTCTGGATCGTTAGTGATGTTATTTTTTCACTTGGTAGATCATAGTTTAGAAGTAATCCCATATACATTTTATCAAAATCAGTTTGACGGCTTTTGAAATATTTATGAGCAAAATACTTAAATTTGCTCACATGTAACTAATACACGACGTAGACGACGTAGTAATAAATCGTTATGAAATTCGGTCCAGTGTCTAAATTTAAATTGAAATCGATTTAACCGACTTCGAAAAGGAGGAGGTTCTAAATTCGGTTTTATGTTGTTTTTGTTGTATGTACCTATAACATTAAGCGATAGCGCCGCCAATGGCGAATCGACTTTAATGCATCGAACTCTTAAAATCGTTTCTTTAATTATATCGATGCTTTAATGGCTATTTTTTTGTTTTACCAAACAAAATAAAAGAGGTTATACAAATATGAAAGCCGGCTGAAATAATTTGTTTCTAATCTATACTAATATTATAAAACTGAAGAGTTTGTTTGTTTGTTTGAACACTAGGATTTCGGGAAGTGCTGGTCCGAATTGAAAGATTATTTTTTCTATTGGATAGTCCATTTATCGAGGAAGGCTATAGGCTATAACAAATAACGCTACTATTGATAGAAGCGGAGCATGAATCAAGAATGTAACAAAATCGGGAAAAAATATTTTTTTGAGAGTTTTCGTACGTTTCGTGCTTTAACATGACACATGACAGCATATGTCTAAGATTGCGTCATTGAATATCACAGATTACACACCTCTTGAATATAAAACCTTTGCTAATCTCTGAATTGGTACGACCAATTTCCGACAGGTGGCGTAGCAGGTAGCTGAAGAGTTTGTTTGAAAGTGATATTCTCAGGAATGACGGAACCGATTTCTAAAATTTTTTCAGCGTTGGATATGTGCGGGATCTCGATGAGTGCTATATATCTTCCACGGGTGAAGCCGGGCGGACATCTAGTCTAAAATATATACATAAGATTAAAAAGTATCAATTATATATATGTCGGGGAAACATTACTTTTGTGAGTTTCCCATCGACATCAGGAAGGCCTTATCATGACATATAGGATTCTTATTGGGGGGCGCTAATGGTCAGTGCTAGCATATATGAAAATCATTCACAATGTTATGTTGTTACACTTCAATATTACAGTAAGTAGTAAGTATAGTTATTAAAGGAGCGAGCAGAGTGTTCGTGGTTAAAGATTACCTGGTTGTATCAACTGTACTAGCACACTCTTGTCTACACAATTCTCATATGCCTCGATATTACTCCAATGATGCTGCTCCAATACGAACCAATAATGTTGTCACCACGACTACGCTCAGACATTGACAATGCCCTGCTCGAAGTTTAAGTAATTTGATTTGAATGAAAGCTTAATGCTAAAGGAGGATTATATGCGTGTAACATGAAGGTGCGTTATGCGTAGATTTCCCTCGTAGACTCTCTCACGGCCTCCTGATGCTTCACACGCTTTCGTGTGATGTTAAAGGTTGCACGTCATATCATACGCTCTCTCATATATTTATTTACAAAATGTACATGAATTTAGTCTAGAAGACCGGTGTCAGCAGTAATCGTGTCCAAAATGCTAGCCCCATTGCCACGTTGAATGGCGATACTTATGCGCTGAACAAAAAAAGGCCAGCAAGTATTGATAAATAGATATTAACTGATTTCCCGTATAGTTTCATTGTTTCTTCTCTCTGAGCCCGACGTGCTTTAAGACATCATTGGATTTCAATACAACAATTGAACTGTGAACTGAATACCTCCATTTAAGGCTATTTTCTTCGTTGTTCAGGCTTCACTAGATGTAACAATAAAACACTTAAAACATCCACTGTACAGCAACATCATTCCTACATAGAGTAACAAAAGATCTGGAGTAAAATGAAAGCCGAGGGCAGACTATCAGCAACGCAATGTTCGTGACATTATCATCAACATTTATTTATTTATGTAGTTAAAAAACGGATTCCCAATAACAATTTTCTCACACATTGTACGGTATTCACTTCAAAAATTACAATTTTGTTAATATGTATATTACTTTAAGTTAAACAGTCGGATTTTTCAAGTGATTATGGGTACAAAGTTGTGAAGTAATTTCGATGTTTTTGTAGTTGATTTGTAATAAGTGTTTGTTTGTGTGTTTTTTTTATTTTTATATTAGTCTGCACGCTGCGTTTTGAAGCAACGTATAATATGTTTATGAGTGTGTAATCTCAGTAAGTGAATTTTTGTAAATTCTTTTGAGATTAATAAATATGTATTCTTAAACCAGTAGTAAAGCCAACAAGGTTACGCACGTTAAAACGTTCTGACGTGATTGTGCAATACATAGCACTACTTTTGTAATATTATTAAGATGGTAATGGACAATGTGCTAACATTTAGCCAGCCAGGAACGCATGAGGTTTACGCTTACCCATAGGACCTTTTTATAGCCAGAATATTTCACTCTGATCAATAGCCCATTTTTGAACTGTAAACTTATTTTGACACGCCACACAAATTTTTCGTGGGCTGTAATTTAAATATAGCGTCACGCTCGGAAATTATAAAAAATCTTCGGGGTAAACTCAGTATCATGGCCATGGTCATGACTATGATCTTGAATTCCGGTTTCACCCGCGTAGTTTCCAAAATAAGCTATCAAATTCTGAGTTATAAATTATCACTTCCTATGACTGCAATTTTTTTTAGTATTTGGGAGAGAGATTTAGTGAAGCGCAAACGCAATAAGCAACGCTTTAAGGCTTTATTTAAAATTATAATTATTGTAATAGTTAAATCATCATACATTGCTGTTGCAAGCGATAGCGAGTTACAGCGAGTTTTTATATAGTGATGGCAAACTCACAATAAAGTTGTAAAAAATTGTCATTGTTCATTACAATTGTAATAAGTACATTTATTTTCATTTTTGACACTTATTTGTACGAAACCTATTATCGTACAATATAAAGTTCAATTTAAACTTTAAAAATGTATACTCTTTGTATGCTCTTATTTTGTTTTTTTATAAAATTGACGTGTAAATTGTACATTTATCAATAAAGAACTTTGACTTTGACTTTGCAATATTGCTCGGTTGCACATAATGTGGTCTCAGCTTAACTCTCGTAGCCAGACGCAGGTGGGCAGACGTGAATAGGACTCCCATCGTAGGCGCCTACGCTACAGTTTCAGAATGGAAAACAGAATAAAAACCAGCCCAGTGCCAGTCAGACTTGCGAAACTTCACGATGTGTTCCAAACCATTTTGTATAAAAAAAAACTTGAGAGGTGTCAAGGGACACCCGGGTGGAACGAAGTTCCTTTCGATTAATTAGTGAAGGAATTATTTTTATTTTTTATTATTTACAAAAAACCTATATACACTCAACAAAAATAATCGTCGCGACACCACACTGTTCAATGCGAAATAGAAATGAAAATATCTGGCTTGCTTTCTATAAGAGAGAGAGAGACAGACAGAGAAACATGCGACGCCGCACAGCTTACAATAGCAAAAAGTGTCGTGACAACTTTTCGTAAGAATTTTTTCCGTCTAGCCCCCTTTCACAACGCGCGATAAGGAACTTCGTTCCAAAACAGCAGATCATTTGTGTTTGTTGTATAGAAACCTCCCTAAAATTCATATGGACATGCCTTTCGACCTGAAATAGCCGTTCTGCTCAACGCTAAGCCAGTTGCTAGCTTATCGCATACATTTCGGAGACTGTGCTCTACATGATCAAATACCACCTTACCTTTTTCCTATCGGACTGCTCGTAGCTCGAAAAAGGGATATTGTTTCATGGTTGTCGCACCGAATGCTCGAACTGTTTGACTCCACTGTTGCAATAAGAACGTCTAGGCTGTGGAACGCGTTATCTGACTGAGTTTTTTCCGATGTTAACGACTTTAGTTTCTTCTAATCGAGAATGAATTGGTTTATTCTAGGTAATCATGCTTCTTCGCAGACCGCATCGTCGCTTAACATCATGCAAGGTAGCAAGTGTAAAAATAATAATAGTTTAAGTAACGTAAACATTAGCTAATCCGATTGGAATCCCAATAGTAATAGGATACCCTATTCGATTTCAATCCAATTTGAATTGTGGTATAATGTCCGTATTATAAACAAACAGGGCAATGGATAGTTTCAATTAAACTCTACATTTCAATCGTGTAACGAGGCATCTGGTCAATAGTGGAAATGATTTTCAAAGCGACATTTTACAGGATACCACTCTGTGATTTGATAAATCACAAAGTTTGAGTGTGAGTTTTCATACGCCGAAAAAACGCACTAGGCATACCAAACTATTCTCTATCGCCCAGTCTCGTACTAACTATGCACAGAACTCAATAGTCAAGCGCCTTCAAAGTACATACAACACGAAGTTTAATGACAATATTGATATTTTTAATAGTGACAAAATATCTTTCAAAAGAAATATGTCAAAAATAGTGTAATATTTCCAGTATTTTTTCTGTATGCACAATGCAATGCAAAGTTACTTTCATGCTTAACATGATAAGGGATACGCACTTACAAAACACACACTCACACGCACACACACACACGCCCTCACACACAATGTTACACGGATTGATAAATGCACGCAGTGCTTGTATTTTTTGGTGTTTCTATATGGTTTGTTGTTTTTATTTTATTTTCACTCATATTACTTATCGTTAAAATCTATTTTTTGAAAACTACACAGTAATCTTGTATCAGCATGCTCACATAATGTAAATCCGTTATTGGCCGTAAGATAGTTTGTAAGTTAGTTTAATCTGCACATTATCGCCGTTTTTATAACCATTTTTTTTCAATAAGTGGAGACAGAGCCATAGCACATAGCTATAGCCAGAATAACCAGACTTTTCCTGACTGTAGCCAGACATTAAAAAAATAAAATATCTAATTCTGGGAATTGTTTAATTCATTACATTACATTCAGACCGCAAACGATACTGCACATTATGGGTCTGCGTTGTGTTCCTTATTTCACCTTTTTAACCGACTGCCAAAGAGAAGGAGGTCACCATTTTGACCACCATATTTTTTTCTATTTAATGTTAATGACTCTTCATCCTTCGATTGCCAGCGATGGCTTTTAGCAATAAGGTTGTCAATTGTCAAACTTCACATACTACAAATAAAACCTTTTATCATGGCCTTTGTCATTTGTTTTCTTTTCTTTACATATATTAAGAAGTAAAGGAAATGGGGGAGTAGGGAACATTATCAACCTAATTCTAGCGGTCTTTGTTCCGATTTTGCTGTTTTCTAAGTCGCCTCCTCCTGGTTCAGCGCCTCCACCACGACTGCATTTCTGCCCCTGATGGCCATCTACAAATTGAACTCTCGGATGGTCTTCGGTGTTGCAGTTAACGCTCGCCGTACGAACCGACCGATGGCGTCGTCAAATAACTGTTTCTTGAGAACATTGTACCAAGCCCAAGCTATTTATCAATTACGCCTAGAGCTTCATTTTCACACAGCGAAAGAATTTTAAATGCAGTTCCGGTGATTACACCTGGATCACACACATACTTAATAACGAACGTCTCTAGCACAGATTATGGATAATACAGATAGATATTTAGCACTTATTCTATGGGATCAATAATAAAATCAAATGGAAGGTTCACCACTAAAACCTCCACATTCTATCAATCCTTACTTAACATTATAAATGCGTAAGTAACTCTGTCTGTCTGGAACATTTGTCAGTCTCGTCATTTAAGAAACATAAAACATATTTTAGGCTTTCCATTTCATATAAATAAAAATTATATTTACAGTCTACCCTACTCATGTTACCCTAAAGGGGGTACAATCAATATACCAATAGCTTAGTTGAGCCTTGGTCTACACGGCGGAGCATAGCTAGTAGGTAGGTATATAATGGCATATTTTTAGTCCAAGATGGCCGACGGTATATGGCAGATTGCATATTTTTAGACTACTACACTACTTCTTCAATATGGGTGTCAAAAACTTGACTAGTAGAATAATTTACAAATCAAAAAGTAAAAATTGTAGCCTCCACAAACTGTCGAAATTGTTTAATACATATCATTATTATCTTTACAGCGTTGTAGGAAGTTAGGTCTCTGAGGTTGTCTACTCCAGGTGTGTTTATAACAACTAGCGTGTCATTGGTAGTACAAATAACGAAGCAGACGTAACTATCAAGGTTCATGTGAATGGCCTTGCGTTTTAATTTTTTTTAGTGGCTTAGAGATAATCACCGGATGTTGAGCCAAATATCGTGTAGAGAAGAAATGGGCTAAGGCACTATGGAAAGAGCTTTAATTATTAAGACGCAAATGCTACAAACATAATAAATGTGAACATTTGGAGGTTTAGGTGTTGGAATGTTTGGATGTTTGGATATTTTGTCGTTTGTATGCTTGGAAGTTCCAAAGTTTGGTCGTTCCAGTCAAATTATGTACATTAACCGAATATTGTTTTACCGAGAGACTTATTTTTTCCAGATTATTTTAGTTTTGTATCATGAAACAATAACAGACATTCACGTATACAAACTTTGACATGATTTTGAGTGTTCTCTTAGTAAGTGCGGTAGTTTATTTAGAAAACTTAGGTCAGTATAATCATTTGTTTTTTACGTTATCCCATACAAAATACAAGAATTTTTCATTCGTCATCTTTTCGATTGAAAAAAGAAACAAAAAGAAAAAAAAACATTTTATAACATAAAAGATTTTTAGTTGTGTCACTCTTCCAGTAAGCTAGCGTTACGTTATTTTCCGAGAGTCACCAATTTTTGGATAGGTATTTGAGGCAATCTGAAAACTTTTCACATAGCCCTCCTATTATACCCCAACGTATCATCGTAGGTGCAGACCTGAGGGTCTACCGCCTAACTCGAAACTGTCTTAGCTTTGATATTCCTCTCGCTTTTCTTTCCGCTTGACATGATAGAGACCGCAATAGCAAAACGAAAACCGATTTAGTTAGGCGGTAGAAGGGCTGGCTGGTGAGTAGCGGGGGCAAAATAGTCACTTGTCGTTTTTCGTGTTGTCGTATTGTATCGAGTTATATATGGAAAAAAGATTCATAAAGTCTTCTCCGTATCAAGGAAGCCTGTTATCCACATTATATACCCCAGATCAGAAACAGTAGGGCAGCAAAAAACGCGACTACAGCCAAATGAGAGGTTACGAACGAGATCGGCGGTTCCCAAATTGGGGGTCTCGTGAGATACGCACCAGGAGCTACGAATCATTTGATATTCTTTTACAGATAGGACGATGCAAAACAATAAAAGTCCAAATTAAAAAAAAAACAACATCACATTTGAATCAAATTACTTGTAGCAATTGATTTGAAACACCGTCATCATTATATTAAACTTTAACAAACAATTATCCATGAAAATGTGATTGTTAATGACCACAGACAGGTAAACAGATGATATCAGGGACAGATATGTCAAATTAGTCAAGATCTTTGCGCATTTTTTTAAAGTAAATTATTTATTTCCAAAACACAACGTATTACATTAGTTATCAATAAGGTACATTACTAATTTAAAACTGCGGTACTCGTAATCCACTAAAATTTTCCGGTCCCAAACTAGGCTGCGCCTGTATTTTGGGCACCCGGTAACAACAATTGAAATTACACTGAACTCGTATTGCTCTAAAACAAAAACGCTGATGAAACGTGGGTTTTCTCCGATGGTTACAATCTTTGTGTCTTCAAATCGAGAGTGAATCGGTTTCTTCTAGGTAAACACGCTCCATCATAGACCGCATCGTCGCTTAACATCAGGCGAGATGGCGGTCAAGTTTGAACCGAAAAAATGAAAAAAAAAACAAAGATTTGTAAGCCCCTTTATAAAAAAGAGGAAAAATCCAACGAGTATTATAAACTACTCTGATAAACAAATGAAGTTAAAAATCAGAGCTCAAATTACCGTCGCGCTCATGTAAAAATGGTCGTTCATCTGCCAACCCTCTAATTATGTTGTTGACAAGGGGAATAAGCTATTACGAATGAATCTTGAAAGAAAAGAAACCCGCTTTATTTGTTTTTAACATTACTGTTATTGTTCATCAGGGTTCATTTATTTGATATATATTTTGTAAACAAGCTGCACCCTGCGCGCGTTGCTACGCCATCTGTCAAAAATTGGTCATAGCAAATCAGAATTCTGCTTTGGCTCATGCACAACAAGTTTGCTAAAGATAATTACATGATCAAATACATAGCTTAAAATTATATAAGGGACATACAGACATTCAAACAAACATTATTTCTTTATATATTTAGACAATATTGAAAAAATGAGGTGCAAAAGTATAGAATTAGTTGAAAGTATTAGCGTATATTAAATTATTATAAATAGGGTTTACCGCATTTTATCCCGAATCCACTTCTGCTCCGAATGGTGCTTATTATATTAAAGCAAAGTAGGTTTCATTTCGCATCCATTTATTCCTAACTCTCTGTAACAGTAAGAGAACCAATTTAATTGTGATGACTCATAATCACTATTTGTTTACGTTGTACCTTTCAGTCTTGCTCAATAAAGTTCAAAATCTTTTGTCATCATCATCATAACTAGTTACTCTACACTAATAAGAAGTTTGCTCTTGTATGGATTAGTGCTCACACCTTTCGGATGGGTCAGCTACATCGAGCAACTCGATCTTCCGCGCAAACTTAGCTAAAAAATGTTGTTCAAATCTTTCTGTCATTTCTTGCGGGAGAGGAAAGTTGCACACCAGAGCAAAGCCGCACTATTACATACAAAACATACCTGTACCGATCCATCGCCGATCATACTCACACCGCCAAATCACTAACACATAAAAAATAAAGCACCATTCACAAATCTAGCCCCGCCCTCAGCCACAGAATTTAATATCAAACTCCATGGTCCACGCGGACTTGTACTTTGACAGAGGGGAAACGCTGTGTATGCCTACTCCCCTTCCGTGTTGCTCGCTGGTCAGCTAGTATCGGCTGCAAGCTTTGAATTTTATCGAAAATCTTTTCAAGTAGTTTATAAACAACGACTGATTCCTTTGTTCGACAAACACTGCAAAGTCTCAAACACCGCCAGAGATTAGCTTCCTTGTCATTCATTCATCAGATACATTTCAAAAGTGTGCCTCTGATCTTTATATTTTAATAATAATAGTGTATCTTTGTAGTGGTAGGACTCTTGGTAGAATCCGCCTGGGGAAGTACCACACCTTTGCCAGTTATTCTACCACCAAGGAATAATGTGCAAACATTACTGTATTCCGGTTTGAAGAGCAATATTTCCAGAGAAATTACAGGGCTTAGAGATATCTTAGATCTCTGGGTGACGAGCGCAGGGCTGGGTAATGGTTTGGTCTCCTCATGTTTCAATGTTGCGTGTCACTGTGGTGTTATGTGGCAGGCATGTTACCATCAGACACATATATTGCTCGTCTCGTTACTTTTTTCTTTAAAAAAAATATATACCAGCACTTTTATTAATTAGCACAGTATAAAGAAATACTGGTTTAATGGACTGCACTACTAGTCATTCGAAAACTATGGTAGACGTTCCGAAAAATGTAACAAAGCTGCACAGCCAAGTAATAGGGTAGCGGACTGGGTCAAAAATAAACCATTCTAACTAGTCCGGCCACTAGATCATGGAAAAATTATTATTACTGTGTTCCGGTTTGAAGGGCAATGTTTCCAGAGAAATTACTGGGCTTAGAGATATAACATCTTAGATCTCTGGGCGACGAGCGCAGTGCAATGCTAGGTAATGATTTGGACATATCCGTGTTTGGACTCTTCATGTTCCAATAGCTGCGTGTCACTGTGCTGTTTTCCTTTTGGCTTAGCATAAGCAGCACACTAAATGCTCCGACGGTTGGTATTTGCGGCCTTCTTTTACAACGAATGAGTCAACCATGATCTACCACGATGGCCCACTGGGGACTGGTGAATAATGTATGTATGACCTCGAAAGATTCTTAGAACATGCTATTTTCCTCACGATGTATTTCTTCTCCGTCTCTAAGTTAGCGGCGTTACGTACAAGACTTCGCAAAGACAGTGGTGTGCGTGGGATTTGAACCAGCAGGTCTACTACGAAGTCCGATACACGATATATCGGTCGAAATTATGGACGTTTTATACCACGAAACACAATCGGTCGGTTGATGACACAAAAACTGTCAAATCAACGTCGGTCGGTATGAACGAAACGCCCGATCAGATCAACCGACCGATTGTGTTTCGTGGTATAAAACGTCCATAACTTCGGCCGATATATCGTGTATCGGACTTCGTAGTAGACCTGCAGGGCTCCGGATCGGCAGTCGCCGTTCTCTCGACTAGCCATAAGCTTAACCTTTTGGCTTAGTACACTTAAAATGAATAACCCTGTTGTTGTAATTATTCTTATCTCCTCATTATATAAATGAAATGTTTTAAAAATCAAAGGTTATCAATGCTTACATTTAATAACATAGAAATATTTAAACACATAATATAGTTGTTCAGTAATCATTTGACCTTAGCAATGGCTACGTCTACCTAATTATAAAATCATGCCCAATAAGTTTAGTGATAAAAGTGATTATATTATTTACTCTAGTTGGTAAAATTGATAAAATACGTAGAATGTGTTTTCGAGAAATATTGTGAATGTTTGAATTTCAGTAACATTTAATAGCAAATCTTACAATGAACTGAAAAATATTAATATGATAGTAAACTGAAACGAAAGGAACAAGGAATTACAAAAACGAGAAGTTAATGCGTGTTCATCGAATCAAGCGATTGAATTTTTTGGGAACGAAACAGAATCAAAAAGACGAATATAAATGTGAAATACAAGTGTGATATTATGACAAATACGGAATATGTGGAGGTAATATATTATTATATGTTGTATAATTATATGATTTTAAATATAATTTTTTGGGATATGTTGCAAAAGATGTATTTGAGGCCGATGTCAACTAACTTAATACTAAATCTTATGTCGGCTGATTGATTGTTATTATTAGTAAGGTCAATTCTGTTGTCGGCTGACTGATTATTGATATTAAGACAGAGCTAGTCTGACTTATTATTGTAATGGATTTAAAGAGGAGGTCAACAGGTGCTTTGTATGAGGGACTAGTGCTAGTGTCTAGTGACTTATTATTGGCGAAAAACTAATAGATCCTCTGATAGATCCTGAGGAAGGCCGACTGTCTTGATGGTGAGGTTGAAGGGGCAGCCGTTGTTACCGGCCGTTTATAACAAAAAGGCCGTATTTAACGTATGTATCGGTTGATAACGATAACGGTATGGTGGTCACTTGATCTATGTCTTGGTCATCGAGGACAGTACAATTGGGAGGGTGTCGAGCTTATCGAGCAATCGGAAACTCGGACTACGAGAGGATTAGTGTTGTGAAAAGCCGCATCAAAATAGCGGTGGAAATGTTTTTTCATGAACGACGGTAATTCAATATCTCAGTGCAAATCAATGTTCCGCTCATAACAACAGGTGCTGACTCCACTACGAAAAAGCTTTGAATGATCTTTTTTATGACTTATTTCGTAAATAATAGTCGCAGTATCGACATACAATAAACTAGATCATATTGTTATCTTGCAGAAATCCAAGGAAATACAGAACCAAGCCAAGAACATAAAAGAAAATTTAAGTACGAAAAAGACAAACGTAAAAGTCAAGAAGCAACTACTGAAGAACAACATTGACATATAAATACCATAGTAAATTGTGATTTCTGAATACGACCATTCTAAAGAGGAGTAAACGCAAAGAATATAAAACGCAAATATTATTAGACTAGCTGAACCCGCTACTTCGTTCGCGTAAGCAGATGTTACTGACTTATACATTAATTGGAAGTATCGTACGTCAAATATTTGGATAAGTAGTCATTGAAAAACCTTTTGAGTTTGAGTGAATTAGTTTTTCCACACAAAAATTTATTTAATTTTATCTTTATTTTTCTTTTTTTAAACAAAATCAAACATACTTAGTAAGATTTCGTAGTATCGAACATAGCCGTAAGTGTTAAGTTTGTAGGATTTTTATAGGATACATTATGAAAAGTCTGAAGCTAATGTGCATGATCTGATACCTATTTTTTTTTCCTATTTCTTTTTATCCGCAAGCTGTTTTCTAGCTGTTACCCGCGACTTCGCCGTAGTGAAATTTTGAACGAAGCCTGTGTGGAATCAAAATAATTAAAATTTTGAGTTTTAATGATATTCAAGCAAGTTGAACCCGTAAATCTAAGCCAAGTCCTAGTGAAATGTTAATGCATGAATTTAATTGTAGGTAACACACAAAAAAAATCAAGAACGAAAGAATCCAAATTTGGCATCATAATCCTTTTAGCAGCAAAAACTTATTAGTACAATTTAGAATACCAGTAACGCCACCTAGTGATGAAAGAAAAAATATACCACAATAGCAAAACATCGATTTAAATGGCCTTTAGTGCTTTTAGATTTAAACTGGCATTAGCGCCGTCTAATGAGAATATTATGATGCTTGTTATTTTGATTGTGAACGCAAATCACCTATATTATCTACGCCAAAACGGGTGCATATTTTTTCATTTTTGGCTTTTACCTTACCATCACATCAAGTTCCTGACGAAAATATATGCTTATATTAATATGGAGTTAAATGAAAATGTAGACTTATTAGCCCATGTGAAATTTTAGACTCTAAACTATATGTGTTTCGTATGTCAACCCAATTCGTTGTGCCGTTTTGACGTGATAGTTAATATTTGTTTCCTTAGGGCCCATGCTTCTTTTCAGGTTGATAGGTAATAAATACATAAATGTGGTATTTCAGACTATGAGTTATTTCTGTTTCAATTTTCTACCAAATTTGCTTAGTCTTTCCTACGTCACAGTAACCTATAAGTAACCGATTTGCTATTACTGAGTTCAAACTACGTGTGTTTCGAATTCCATCCAAATATGTTCAGCCGTTCCAACGTTGTCCTGTAAATATTATGAATGTCACTGTTTGGATGTTTGTTACGTAATACATAGAGTACTTATACATAGGCAATGTGTTCTTCCAGACTGTAATCTAATTCTATTTCAAATTTCAACCCGATCACTTGATACGTTCCGCTATGATTAAAGCGGCAATAGAAATACATCATCTGCGAAAATTTCAACTATCTAGCTATCACCGTTCTTGAGATACAGCCTGGTGACAGACGAACGGACGGATAGCGAAGTCTCAGTAATAGGGTCCCGTTTTTACCCTTTGTGTACGGAACCCTAACAACGGTCTGCTTCGGTCACCGAAGAACACTACCTTTAAATTTTAAACACTATTTGGATTGAAATAATACGTTTTCTAATAAGTTACGGCTGGTCTAGTAAGTTACAGCTGACCTAGTCGGGAGAACGGCGACTGTCGATCCGGAGACCCAGGGTTCAAAACCACGCGCACCACTATCTTTTCAGAGTCATGTTCGTAATGCCGGTAATTAAAACGGTGAAGGAAAACACCGTGAAGAAACCGAAATCTACCTATAATCTAAGTTCTAAGTCATATGTCATCCACCAACCGACACTGGGCCAGCGTTTTGGATTATAGCCTTGTCTCTCTCCTTGCGAGAGAAGGCCCCGACGCCCAGCAGTGGGAACATTTAATGGGTTGTTTATGCTGCTACTTATTATGCTGATATGTTTTCTTCAAAATACAAAAATCTACTTCAATGACAGATAATTTAATTCTGTCATTCGACTAAATTTTATAAGAAGGTATAACTGGCGTACAGATAAATCTAAGCTGATTTTGGTTTTTTTGTTGATATTTGATATCTGTTTTCGATATCTAAGATCACCTCTGAAGTATTTTCTACCAAACAAAAAAGGAATTATCAAAATCAACTAACAATTAGCGGAGTTATCGCATAAAATAAAACCAAATAAAAAAACATGCAACCCGATTGAGAATATCCTCCTTGTTTGAAGTCGATTATAACCGAATGATGTTTGTTTTTCCACACAAAAATATTTTTTTGACAATTATTTTGTCATCCAAGATGACGCGACGCGATCACGTGGGCACTTTCTAGTATCTAGAATCTAGATATTCTGTGGATCGTCTGTGATACACAGAATACTTAGAAGTTAGTATGTACCGAACACGCCGCGCGTGTCGTTATTATTTAATGTTTGTGTAATTTCCGAACCAACAGACCGATATTGTTCAAATTTTAACGGGACAATATAAAAAATGTGTTCTTTCTAACAAAAAAAGAATTAATGAAATTAAACAACGCAAACATGAGTTACAACCAAATACACCTTCTGACTTTCACCCCCCTCCCACAAGAAAACCGATCAGAATTTGGGAATCAAAAGTAGCCTACAGCAATGTCCTTAGTATAAACTAAAATCATGCTAAGTTTCAGCTGAATTCAATCAGTAGTTTCGGCGTGATGCGTGATCCCTATACAGAAAGACAGACAGACAGACAGACAGACAGACAGACATGAAAGAAAAAAAATGCAATTTCGCCAACAGTATCGACTATGGAGTGCCCCAAAAAAAAATTTTTCAAAATATCTTCAATGTACAGAATTCGACCCGTTACAGTTTTATTATAAGTATAGATATAGATATTAAATATAAGATTCTTAGATATAAAAACAAAAGAATGAAAACCAGACCACAAAAATAACGGTTGATCGAAGACATTATTTGAATTTGAATCGCCTCATCAGATACTTTTTGTAATTTAATTTAAGATACCTTTTGTAAATGATATTAGTTTGTGAGAGAAACTGTCATTAATTTGAAGGCTGTGTATTAATATAGAAGTTCATATTGTTCACATAGCAATCAAAGAACATATAATGAAAATAACGTACACGCAAATATTGAAAAGACAGATAAAGTAATATTTTGGATTCAGGCTTCAAATTTATCGAACTGAACTAAAGCAGATCTGATCTTCACTTAGATCACAATAATAAGACTTAAATTATTACTATTTACTACAATTTACTACTAATAGCAAATACTACTATTACTATCAAGTAATACGTACATAATCGTACCGTTTCTACATATTCAATAAGAGAAAAAATCAGAATGACTGTCTCAGAAGAGATTTTATACTATTTTTTAGACACAGAACTTTTGTATAAACCCAATGAAGAGAAAAGAGTAATTTATATTGGCACTATTCTTCTTTTGATTCTGGGAATTGTATTCTTCATTTATCATAAGATTTACATTTCTTCTCCGATGAGAATTTTGAATTATGTATCTACTAATCATTTCATATATGGTTATACCCATGTATGTTGCATTGCTGCCTATAATTTGACAGAAAATATTGAAAATGGTGAAATTAAACAGTTGGCAATCGAATGTATTTACGCGATTTATTCTACAATGGATTTATTTATTACCCTCATTACTGCTTGTTTGGCATTCAATTCATTTTTAAGATTATTCTTTCCTGAATCAGCAGAGTTTTATACCAAAATGGATATGTCACTATTAACTGGAGTATCTGTTGCTGTTACGGAAACCTATGAATATGTATTCTGTCTCATTTATACAGACTTTGCTAAAAACAAAATTCTCTTATCGTCTTTGCGTTTAACAACAGTAATGTTAATAATGAGTGCATCTATATTTATTCTGTTATCTATGATTTTTTCTGTCTGTCTTAAATCTCGGATAAAATTGTCATTGCGTTGCGTTTTTATATTGCATCTTTCGTTGTATATTATAAGTGATCTAATTTTTATTTTGTATAATTTTTATACTACTTCAGATGAGTGTTTTGTATTTTCTGTGGTTTTGGTATTAAGGTTAGTATTCGAAATGGTTTGGTACGTGGTTTATAATAATTATTTAAGTGATTACATTTTTGTTGATGAATCAGTACTCACAACTGCTGAGCAAAGACGACAAGAATGGAGGGATGATGAGAATGATTCATCAATTGATTCAGACTAGATTAGATTTATTTATTGATCCTATTATTATAATAGTGTTACACTGGGCAAGGCACAGGTCCATTAAAATTATATTTATAATCAAATAAAAAACAAAACAAATTATACAATTAGACGAAAAATACCAATACCAGAAGTGATTAACATTATAACAATTTAGTAAAATTGTATTTATATATTATTGTACCAATAATATAATTGTTATAATGTTAATAAAAAAATCTCATTTAAGTAAGATATTGATTAAATTGACACTAGACATAATTGATTATATATATTTGGGTGTATCTCACTATTTTCATGGAAACACAAATAGAGAAAGTAGGACCAGCGTTTTCTTACAAATTATATCTCGTTATTTCTATTGCGACAAAATTGTTTTTGTTAGTTGAAAAGTTTATTATTTTTAATCAATAGGTAGATCAAAATTAAAATACGACTTCTCGGGATTAAAAAAAAGAAATGGAGAAAAAATTAAAAATCTGGTTTCTTTTTAAATAATTTTCCAGCACATTCTCTACAGTACAAATCACATAATAAGAGTGGTAGGTGTAATTCATTAAAAAATGCAATTCATTTCTACTACGTTAATGTTCGACTTTAGATGCTGTTATCGATATAGATGTGTATCGAATACTGGGTAGTGTTTTCATCTATTCTATTTTTATTACGTAACTAAACCTATAACTAACTAACTATAATCAAAAATATTCGTCAATAATTAATTCGTAAGCAGCAACAGACAGGCACTTTACCTACATTACGGGTCTGGTTTGCAAACAGCCGTCCGTCTCAGTGGCGCCAGTATACAGTGAACGATAGCTGTTGTGGACATGCCGATAGTTACTCGTATCCTACGAGTGGCTGATTGCATTGGCTATGGCTTTATTATAGTTGAACATTTTCTTGTGCCCATGCTCCAACTACATATTTTTCGGGTACCTTACAAATAAATAATAATCGATACATAGCAATTTCATGTAGTTTGCTATAAAAAAAACTCACACCGTGCCCCTAAGCTGCACAAGTGGCACACCTAGTTCTCCAGTAAATTGTAGATCTAAGACTTTCAAGAATTAACGTGCCCTCAAAAACGTATTGACAAAAAAGCTGGATTTTAATTGTTATCTATTTGAAATGAACAATAAGATAATGTTTTATGTGGTTTTAGGAATAAAATTGCTTTGACAAGCCAAGCTTGCCAATGGCCAGTGGCTATGGGACCCCAGGTACGAGCGAAGTTTCTTCGGCAAATATAGAAGCAACACAATTGCAATAAAAATATGGCTTAATTTTGTTATTTATGCTACTATTATCTGTCACAGGCAGTTTTTACGCGTCACTTCCGTTATAATTTCGGCTTTAGCCTCACATTTTTTCAGTTCGGTCGCGCAGCTAAAGTCCTATCTTTTCCAAGCCTGCCGTAAGGAACTTTGTTTCTATGGTGTTTTTTTTTAAAACACAAGACATGTCCACATAACATCATCGCTTAAAGCTTGGGCATCGATGCGTGGGTGTCACCAAATAAGGTCAAATCATTGTGATGCGATTTCTAAGTTATTTCTTGTCGCGGTAACTGCCAACTAGCTTTATAATTGTTTAATTATACGCACTAAATGTACGAATATTATTATTCATTTTGTAGGATGTTAGCCTTCTTAGGTGCTCTTTAAATCTGGTTTCACAGGCAGTAGAGGCTACCTTTTTAAAGTGAAAGCTTCTCTTGCCGCACCACAGATAATTTTCGTGGGGTTGTGAATTGAATTCTAGCGTCACGCTCGGGACTGATAAGAAATCTTCGGGTAAATTTGGAATCATGGCCATTGACTAAATGCTTTACACGGAAAGCACAGGGTTGCTCGCTCTTGTCTTGTCGCTCTTGTGGAAGTGTTTGTAGTGGTAGGACTCTTAGCAGAGTCCGCCTGGGGAAGTACTTACCGTACCTTTCCCTGTTATATATAAACATTACTGTGTTCAGGTTTGAAGGCCAATGTTTCCAGAGAAATTACATGCCTTAGAGATGTAACATCTTAGATCTCTGGGTGATGAGCGCAGTGCAGTGCTAGGTAATGATTAGGACTCTTCATGTTCCAAAAGCTGCGTGTCACTGTGCTGTTATGTGGCAGGCATGTTGCTTACCATCAGGCACATGTCCTGCTCTCCTCGTCACTTTTTATTCAAAAAAGTGCATATACTTTTGTCGCGGCATATCACTCTATTGCCATAGCTAACATACACCTCTGCTTACGTTTGGTATAATTGGCTTCTCTATAGCACACGCTACTCGAAGCAACGGTCACATAGTTACCGAGCTTAGCTTTCGCAGCCGCATAGTTTAGCTACCTAGCACATCTCTAGTGGAAAAGCAGCCTTAAAGAGGTCGCGCACGCGCAGTCCCTTCGTAAAAGCCCGCTAAATGCGGCTGAAACTCAAGACGGTCTAGATCGACAGCATCGCACTTGAATAACCCGTTGTTTATAATAAACAAGTATATGTAATCTGTGATGGCCATGGTTAGAAGACTCTAACTCAAAAAAACACCTGCAAATAAACACGGCTGTTTCGAGTTTGATGAAACTTTGCTAAGAACAAGATGAAACTCTCTTTCAAATCAGTTTTAAATCAAAATTAGACCACTCAAACGGATTTTGATCAATCCAATTTCAATCAATTGAATGCTTCTTTGCCACAGACAAACACACAGACACGTCAAACGTTCAAACTTGTTGTGATTTTTTTTTCCGGGGGTTATAAAAGCATTTGTTATCGTCGGCGATATATAGGTCAGCTAATATACTGCGGTTCTCAATACTTTAGAATTCGTGTTCCGCAGAGCCGTAACTACGGATTTGCATTCGGTCACAATGGGTGTATTCATGGCACCGGCCATTATTCAGCGAGACCCGACGAAATTTAACGAACATTTACTGGATCGGGGATTAAGGACGTTGCACACGTAGGACAAATTAATATAATTGGCTGTCATAGGAACTGGTTATAAAAGTGAAAACTCAGAACGACTGGCCTAGTGGCTTAGTTGGTAGTAGCTCTGCTAGTCTAATATTTGTGTGATGAATTCAAATGTTTGCACTGTGTCTGGGTGTTTCTATGTATAATAAGTATGTATTTAAAACTATATAAGTATTATATAAGCTATCTGGCTGCCTTCACACAAGCTTTGCTTAGTTTGGGGTCAGATGGTGTTGTGTGCGAATTGTCCACCAAAATATTTATATATTGTCCACCAATATTTATTTAGAATAGCTCTCTTTGGACACTACGCAGTTGCAACCGGAGGGCTTTGCTAGTCTGGAATAAATCTTCAAAGCGACACAATCGTCTAAATAAGTCTTCTAACCATGGCCATCACAGATTACAATACATATCCTCGCAACAGGTATGCAATTATGCTAATACAACGCTATGGAGGGCGAGTCATACGATCAGTCAAATGGGTGGGTATATTGTCTTTGATCCATCTAGTTCCAAATGTGTATTTAATGTGTATTTATGTGGTTAATGTGTGTTTTTATTGTATTTTAATTGGTATGTGTAAGTTTATTTATGTTGTAAATATGTAGTATGTTATTATTTATTTTCTGTTGTGATTAGTACTCATAATGTTGTTGATAAATGAAATGGGCCATGTAACTATCTTTTGTTTCTAATCCGTTCACGGTTGCCTGGAAGAGATCGCTCTAAGCGATAAGGCCGCCAATTGAAATGTAATTTTTTTATATTTAGTTAAGTTAATTGTTTTTCTTTTGTATTATGGTTTTTAATAAAGAGTTTTCTTATCTTATCTTCCAAGTTGACCCGAAGATGTCTTTCATTGAGGAGCGTGCCGCTGGACCTCAATTCACGGCCCACAAAAAAATTGTGTGCGGTGCGCCTAAATAACTTTTCACGATTCAAGTTTGTAGTGCAGTGATATGCGTGTTACTATTATGGGTAGGGGTACTTATGGCCAGGAATGTTGCTTACCATCAGGTTAGCAACATGCCTGCCCTATGACCTATGACCTATGTGCCTGGTAGCACATGTCCTGCTTGTCTCGTCACTCTAAACGTTAAACAAGAACTTTTTTTTTTTAATTACCCCCTACTACCTCGTATTTGTAATCTGTACAACATTCTACTAGTCAATCCCTTTCATTTGATACCCACATTGAGGTAGTAGTGAAAAAATTACGTAATACGCCATTTTATGGTGGCCGACATCTTGGGTTTGAAATTCGTTATAGTGTATAGTATTCTACTAGTTAAGCCCTTTCATTTGATAGCCATTTTGAGGTAGGTTGTGAAGAAATATTTTTTCCGCCATTTTGTGGAGGCGGCCATCTTTATCATCCAATCGATTTTAACCAAACATAGCTAAGAAACACAGCACGTTAACTTAAAAAAAATACCGCATCAAAATCGGCCCATCCGTTTGAGCTCTACGGTTCTACTGACAGACACACACAGACAGACAACGACGTCAAACTTATAACATCCCTTATTTGGTCGGGGGTTAAAAAGTGGGTTTCATATGCAAAAAAATACCCATGTGTGTTCTCATCTCAACCCACCCATTCAATTATACCGAATGATATTCAATTCAGGTAATTAATGCATTGCATAATTGAGGATCTCATATTTTGGCCGAATGTGATTATAGCATTAATCAGTTTTGATGTTGACTGCAGCCGTTATAAGCCTCACTATGGAGATGGAGATTATCTTATTTTAATTTATGGGATTACTGAGTTCCTGATTGAAAAACAATACTTCTGTGGGGTAAAGTCAGCCGCAGTTGGACCTCATTTTTGGACTGAAAAACTTTAAAAGAGTGTACCTTATCGCTTCAAGCGATATGTCCCAAGCAACCGTAGGACGGTAAAAGAGATGCAAAAATAGGAAAATGTGAAGTGCAAATAAGAAGTGTGCTTGAATGTTCAATATTACTTCTGTAATACACTATTAGTAGGAGATCCCGCTATACAACGACCTTCACCGAGCTGTTTATTGTATGAAAAGTATTTTATCTTATCTAATACCTTTAAACGAGCAATTCTTGTAGGTATATATATATAGAATCTGAATCTCGGAAACGGCGCGAACGATTTTCATGAAATTATGTATACAGGGAGTTTCGGGGACGATAAATCGATCTAGCCAGGTTTTATTTATAAAACATAATTTTATGCGCGTTTTTAGAAAATTAAAAACTCCAACAATGTCATTAGAATACGATAACTTATTTCGCCGGGTTATAGGCGATTCGCCACAAAATTAATTTGCCACAAAAACAAATGTGTGTAAATTCGCCACAATTCTATTTTTTTGATAAATCCTCATTTATCATTTGTAAGTTCGCCACAGTGTTTTTTTCTGTATAGACAGCAGAAAAAGCGCGTAGTATTTTATATATAATTATCCACCGTTCCTTAAGTCTAAATGGCTCAGGCGGAATACGCTCGCCCTGGGAGTCAACAGGCCCGGGTTCGAATCCTGATGATTACACTCCGGTCTTTTCTTTTTGTTCTTTTTTTCTGAGAAAATCTTTTACTTAGAGTCCTTTATAAACGTATTTAAACCAAGCAAAGCTCGGTCAACCAGGTACTATGTAATTTAATATGTCAATAAATATATTGCAAATGGGTTGCCTTAAATATTTCAGTCCAGTATTAAATTACATATAAAAAAAATTGGTTGTCTCTAAAGTCGGTATACGGGCGAAAGTTTTACGTGACAACGACTTTGAGTGGTAAAATAATTTTACGGAAGGGACGCGTGCCTTTCACTTTTTATGTCTGTCTCTCTCGCTCTTAGGCGGGCTAACCATGCCCGAGTGGAAGGGACGCGTGCCTCTCACTCGCTCTCGTTGTGAGCGCATAACGTGAGCGGAGCGTAACGCAGTTTCTTGAAGTGTCACCCGGCAAACCAATTTATAAGAGGTTGTCACGTCAAAATACTTTTTATCCAATAAACAGTTCGGTGAAGGTGATTGTATAGCGGGATCTTAGACTATATACAGTTACATAAATAATCCTAAATGACAAAGTCTAGATGTCTGTTGCTCAATCACGTCTGAAAGGATCAAGTTAAAATTTGTAATACAGTTTGATCACCTATTTATAAAAATCACTATGGAGACACATAGGCTACTCTTTATCTCGGGAAATAACAGAAACAGAAACTAGGATGATAAAACCGCTATCTAGTTCCACTTCATACACTTCGGAGAGTGTGCCACTGCTCTGCATGATCTAATACTACCTTGCCCTTTTTTCTATCGGACTTCTCGTATCTCGAAAAAGCGACGTCGTTTCATGGTTGATATTCCAAAGACACGTACGAAGAGGTTTGATTTCACGTTTGCGATAAGAACGCCTAGGTTGTGGAATACGTTTCCTGAGTGGGTTTTCCCCGATGGTTGCATTCTTGGTGTCTTCAAATCGAGAGTAAATCGGTTTCTTCTAGGTAAGCACGCTCAAACGTAGGCGAGATGGTGCTCAAGTGGAAACCTATTAAAGGTAGTTAGAAAAAAGTAAATATTTTTAAAGCGAAAACTTAAAAAATATTTACCTTCTTCAAATATTTTGAGGCACCACAAACAGATTTTGCTTGGGCAGTGAATTGAATTTTAGCATCACGTTCGGGAATGATAAGAAATTTTCGGGTAAACTTGGGACCATGACCATTGGCTACCTAGAAACACATCAGCCTTTCCTATTAGCCCACCGATTTCACGTTCCAGTTTACGTAGTTTCCAAAGTAAATCAAATTTTCAGTTTATAAATGTTCACTTCTATCGGCAGTTCCTATGACTGCCATTTACTTTTTTTATTTTTCAAAGATGGATGGATTTCGTTTTGGCCCGCTACTCATCAGCGAGGTCAGCAGCCCCGTGTTGTGGTATAAAAGAAGAAGTACGTGAAAACTTTTCAGCTTGTCTCAAATATCTACCCGAAAATTGGAGCCAGAATGTTTGGTCTCTATGACACCAACCGGGGACAGATAGAGCTGACAAATAAACCTGGTTCCCAGCGTTCTTAGCAGAGTCCGCCTGGGGAAGTACCACACCTTTGCCAGTTATTCTACCGCCAAGCAGTAATGTGCAAACATTACTGGCAATGAAGGGCAATGTTTCCAGATAAGGTACAGGGCTTAGAGATATAACATCTTAGATCTCTGGGTGACGAGCGCAGTGCAGTGCTAGGTAATGATTTGGATTCTTCATGTTCCAATTGCTGCGTGTCACTGTGCTTTTATGTGGCAAGCATGTTGCTTACGATCAGGCACATGTCATGCTCGTCTCATAACTCGTTATTTAAAAAAAATATGTACTACCACAAGGGATTGGCCTTCGAGGAGGTGACACGCCGTTGATTTCCAGCGCGTCACTACAGCTAAATGTGGAGGTGCTAACGCCCCTCGCGAGGCGAGTCCGCAAGGACAGTGGCAAGGGTCAGGGTCATTGACGGGAATGCGAAAAGTGATTCCGCGACCCTGACCGCTGGCCATGCAGGAGAAATCTGTTGGGGGGTTTAGTCGGTAGGGGCACCATACTCGTATTTGTCGTCGCTATATATCGAGTCAGACATACCTCACTATGGCATCACGCATGGTGGGTACACATAAATGTATTACCCCCACATAAAAAAGTGTGACAACGTTACAGCTTGTCTCACATATCTACCTAAAAATTGATGCCAGAATGTTTGGTCTCTATAACACCATATAAATAAACCTGGTTCCCAGCACTTTATTAAAAAACTGCCACTTCTAGGAATAGAATCATGGTAAAACAAGTTTTCCATAAACGCGATCCGTTGGTCAAAAGTCCCCACAAATCCATAGAGGGTTTAGACACGGCAGTTGTTTTTGCCGGACTACAGCCAGATGTCTTTGATCTTCAGTTAAACCCAATGACGTATTGTTCTGTGATATTGCGCAGTTATCGTCACTAGTGCTGGGACACGGAAAATACAGCTTTGGGATACGAATAATTTATTCGAAAGTTTCGAGTCAAAAAATTCCCGATTGAAGTGAAAACGTATAGGTAACTAATAAGACAATAGAATATACAATAGATGTAGATTTAATAAGGTAGTTAATATTATACATCACTAATGTTGCACAATGTGTTACCTGTATAGGCTGCCGCACTCGTGCAATAATATGAACAAGATGTGTCCGAGCCATGTGTGGTCTCAAACAGCGAGGAAGTTGTAGACCGCATTTTAAAAATTTAAGAATTTTAACTATCCCTGTCTCTACATCTACGATGTAATGGTAACGAGACGATCCGGACATATGCCTGATGGTAAGCAACATGCCTGACACATAACAGCACAGTGACACGCAGCTATTCGAACATGAAGAGTCCAAATCATTACCTAGCACTGCAATGCGCTCGTCACCCAGAGATCTAAGATCTTATATCTCTAAGCCCTGTAATTTCTCTAAAATAATCATAATCGACTATTATTATTGATACGATAGTATTATTGACAATACATATGCGTGTTTGTTAATTATTGCGTGTGTGCGGCCAGCCTATATAGATACAGATATGCTGCTGTTACGCACCTCGGTGATGCGAACTTACAAGATTACGAGAACTTTGTTGCTCCGTCGTTACTCCGACCCTACGCCACTACGCTGCCACCGCCGGCCAAACATGTTCGTGAAGCGAAACCATAAGATATTCCTCTGCTAAAAAGTTCTCAACGTGAATAAAGAGATGTTTCAATTCAAAATAATTAAGTACGAGTATCTTATCCCACAGTTGAAACTCGAGACCTCAATCAACTATGCTGACAAGGCTGTTGACTGGCCTCGTGGCGTAGTGGGTAGTACTCTGCCTGCGAAGCCGAGGGTCGTGGGTTCGATTCCCACCCAGTGCAAATTTGTGTGATGAATTCAAATATTTGTACTGTGTCTGGGTGTTTCTATGTATAATAAAGTATGTATTTAAAACTTTATAAATATTATATCAGCTATCTGGCCGCCATAGTACAAACTTTGCTTAGTTTGGGGTCAGATGGTGTTGTGTGTGAATGGTTCACCAATATTTTAAAATAGGTGTCGGTTGGTGGAAAACGCATGGCCACTAGGCCAGTGTAGTTGATTATGACCAGGAGAACTATCTCTATCTCTTTGCAGGAAAAGAACTTAAGTTCAGGCAGTGAAAATATTTAGTGGATTTAGTAAAGCTTTGCGAGATGGGCTGTAGACTGCAACCGCAGGTGACATTCCGGACATGTAATATCGGAAGGTTTTCAATTCCGGAACTGAGTTACGGTACTGAACAGAGACGATCTTCTTAGCATTCCATGGATTCACCGTGCGGGTGCCGGGTCCATCGTGTGGCAGAGAGAGAAAACTCGAGTAGATCCCGAGACTTGTGACTCGGGCGTAGGTTTAAGGGGTTTAAGGGTTTACCCTTTCTGACGTACATCAACACTCGCTCGTTCCGGCTTCGCTCGGATATTGTCATATGTATAGACAAATAATCGGAATAAAAACTATCCTATCTTTTAAGTTGGATCAAACTGCACACGGCGTGCAAGTTTTATTGAAATCGGTTCAGTAGTTTAGGAGCCCATCGCGGACAAACAATGTGACGCGTAATTTATGTATATTAAGATATATCGGAAATTGGACTCTGTAACTCAGTTCTGGAATTGTTTCGAGACTGTAAAAAAATCTTTGGATTCTAGGAAAAAGTTAAAATTAATTAGTCAAACAAGTTTTATTACATATCTCGATACTTTAATCAACTTAAGCTCAGTGGTCCGACTAGCACGAATAATACGAGTCTCGTTCGTGGTTCGTGTATGTATGTGTGTGCCAGTAAATAAGAAATACATCATAGTTGCGTTTAAAAAGAAGTTAATAATCGAAATATCAATATCGGAATAACGATGTTGAAGTATTTTAATTCCAGAATTGAAATAACGGAAAAATATTTCCGAGATTTCGGAATTCCGAAATTTCGGATTTCCGAAATAGTAGGAACTGTACCTTTATAGTACACAAACAAACAAACAATCAAATCTTTCCTCTTTATAATATTAGTGTAGCTGTATTTTAAAATACTACAAGTTTATACCTGTAAGCTTAATACAGCAGGGAGTGATAAACGGACGCGAATCCCAGCAGTGGGTATATGTAAACGAGTATATATGGTAGTGTACTGTAGTGGAGTAGGTGGATTGCTTATTCGAATAATAAATCCACTCTTACCCCACACTATTTATAAGCCTGTTGTAAGATATAATCTTGACAAAAACGAGGGTGGGATTGGGAACTGATACAGCAAAGGGTAAATTCGGTTACAGCTACTTCTAAAGAAATTGTTGTTACTTGTTAGAGATGGTGATCAGCTTAGGCTAAACTGTTCATGGTTAATCATCATTATTTTTACAAGGTACAGATAAATTAAAGGAAATATAAATAAACCATCTTGTACATAATTTTAAGTTACGGCTGGTCTAGTCGGCAGAACGGCGACTGGCGATCCGGAGCCCCTGGGTTCGAATCCCACCACGCGCACCACTGTCTTTTCGAGATCATGTCCGTAGTAATGCCGCTTACTTAAAAAAAAGGAAGTGTGGCACTCGGGGACTGCCGCGGTAAAGCTATTGCATGTTGCATGCATTTTTATCAACATAAGCAATAGGGATGTTAACAATTTTTCGGAATTGCTTTTATTTTGAAGAGTGCCATTTATTTACCTTAAAAAATATCACGGGAAATCCGTTAAGATGGCAACACTGCTAAGAGCATTTAGTCTGTAAAGTTAATACGAATAAGATTCAAAGTCGAATGACCGAGTGGGGAGGACGGCGTTACGGTCTTCCATCCCTCTTTCTTGTGAACATAAGAAAGAGATGCACGATCACTAAAATTCGGTCCCCAGGCCCGCGATAAAAGCTATGCAATAGCTTAAAAACGATGAAGGAAAACATCGTGAGGAAACCGACGTGTACCTAGAATCTTTCGATGTCATGTGTCATCCACCAACCCGCACTTGGCCAGCGTGGTCGTGCATTGTATGGCCTTGACTCTCTCTTTGCGAGTCCCAGCTGTGGGAACATTTAGTGGGCTGTGGGCTGCATATGCTTATGCTATATAATTGGGGACAAAGCCACTTGACCCCCAAAATCGTATGTTTGTTAAAATATACAAATTTATCGTTTTTGTCATTTCGTATGACACACACTTTATGAAATTAACACACTTTAGTAAATCGTCATTTACCTGAATTTATCCTTATCGGAATTTGTAATTTTCGGATGATGTCATTTTCGGAATTTGTCTTTTTTGGAGTAGACGTTTTAGGAAGTTGTCGTTCTCAGCGTAAGGGATATTTACAAATTATCGATTAGTACCTACATCGGCTATTTTTTGGCGCGGGAAAACAATTGGAACGGAAACTACGCGGTTAAAATCGTGGGGTGCTGCTATTACTGTTCCGGTTTGAAGGGCAATGTTTTCAGATAAATTTCAGGGTTTAGAGAAATTTGATCGTAGATCTCTGGGTGACGTGCGCAGTGCAGTGCTAGGTAAAGATTTGGACACTTCATGTTCCAATAGCTGCGTGTCACTGTGCTGTTATCCTGTTTGCCATCAAACATGTCCTGCTCGTTTTTTCACTACATAGTATAAAAAAGTGAGTTCTTTTTTACTCGACATTTTGTATTATTACAGAAAACCGACATATTCCAGGATTCTTTCAAGGTCATGAGTCATCGACCAACCCGTACTGGGCCAGCGTGGTGGTTATTGGCCTTGAATCTCTATTAGCGAGAGAAGGCCCCAAGTCCCAACAGAGAGAATCTTTGGTGGGTTACTTATGATCATTTTTAAGCTTATATTTACATTTAACCGCCTTTAAAAAAAAAGGAGGAACATAGTAATAAGAAAAAAGTAAATTTCGTCTTCTCTAAATCATCTTATATGCGTGAAGAGCGTACAGTGCTAGGTTCATAACCTATTTTTTCCTTGGGAATATAGCACGATCGAAATATAAGCGGGTAAAACCATAGGGTGCTCCTAGTTGACTACATTTTTTAAATTCTGTACTCAAAAATATAATAAAGCCAATAATAACTCACTCGTTTCGCACCTACCAAAATTATCCAACCCGTCAATTCTACTACATCGAAATAAAGCCTATATTCGCTTGATAGACCAATAATGGATTTTGTCGAAATTTGAGATTCATTCATTACCTGCCATGACATACAGGGTGTTGAAAAATGATGTCTTCCTAACCGAACCTGTGACTTGAAATTTCACGTAACCAGTTCGCGCCACTATTACGTTTTCATATCATTCTGAAACGGTGTCGTATGGAGATAGTGTAGTTCAACATTTTCGCCGTAAGTATTGAATTGTAACGCCTACCTGTGTCCTGAAAAAGGGATGGTGTTATGCAATAGTGTTATTCTATGGAATCTAAAAATATGTTTATAGAGTGAAGGAAAAGAGAGGTATAAGGATTTGGATAACGATAGAATGGAAATTGAGTTTATTTGTTGATATTTATTCTGTAGGTGGGGGGGAGCATGACATGACACGGTCACCAAATGGGGGAGGGGCACTGATTAATTTTATTATTTTTATGGTCATCACAGGTTCTGGGCAGTTTTTACGCCTCACTTCCATTATATATTTTTCTTACGGTTTTTACATATTTTTCAGTTTGCATAAAGGACTTCGTTCCAATAATAACTGGCAAAGGTGTGGTACAACCCCAGGTAGATAGGTACTGCTACAATACTCATTTTGACGACATTGAGAAATAAAGTATAATTCCCCATTTTGGATTTGAAATGTATTATAGTGTATAGTATTCTACTAGTCAAATCTTCTTATCTGATACTTTGGTATTTTCATTCACGGAAGTAGTTAAAAAATATGTTATCCGCCATTTTATGGATGCGGCCATCTTGAATTGTCATCAAACATAGCTAAGAAAAAAATGTGTCTATACAGTCGGCCAGTACGCTGTCACATACAGGCTGACACGCACACACACACAGCGCACTTGCCGACTCTATAGACACAGTTTTTGTTTTAGCCAGACTGCATCGGGCTTTTTATTCGTCGCCTTTCAAACAAATAACTAAAACCGGTTCATCCATTCGAGAGCTACGATGCCACAAACACAGACACGTCAAACATATAACCGTCTGTCGTTGGTGTGTCGGAGTGTTATATTATCTATTCTATTATTGGAGGTTCAAAAGCAGTTCTATACCGAAGTATTTCTAAGCGCACCACAGAGATCTCGGGCACTCAGGGGATGGTGAATTCCGAATGAAACCCAACATGGGTCGTGAGTGCATTAGCCGCCATTATTTGCATAAAATGGAGTTACTTTGGAGTAAAAATAACTTACCAATATGACTGACTAGCAACACGCTGTTTTACCTGCGTAGTTCCCTATTCTCTTGTTATTCTGGAATAAAACTAGCTTGTATGGTATTCTAGACTATATTACAAATTTCATCCGGGTCCCTTTAGTTGTTTACTACTTGACAGCTCCGGCAATAATACGTTAATCTTCTATTTATATTAATAATTTCATCAAAGGGTACGGTAGAATCGATCGAAACCTTATATGAATAACAAAACATAAAAAATATTGATTTTGAGTCTACAACATATGTCCACAAAATTCGGATTATGGAGAATTTCTTTAAATTCTGATGGCACTGACAAACAAACCGCTGCCGCCATTTTTGGTGTGAAGCACGTTTCGTTCCATCAATCAATACATTGCATGCGTCCGTCGCGCCAAAAAAGTATCCATCACAAAAAACTGTGATTTATGTGAACTACGTAAAACGAAACGTCTTGCCGCCGGACCGGAATTTTATCAGTAGGTACTTATATTTAGTATCGGCATTGCACCCGTGCGAAGCCGGGGCGGGTCGCTAGTAAATTAATAAACACGAGTATTTTAAATAAACACACTGGTTACTCACGTTCGATATAGTCAGTCCAGTCCGACTCAAGTTTCGATCGCGTCCGACGATCTTTTTCAAGGAGAGTGCGCGCACGTGTTCGCTACTCGAAACTTGAGTCGGACTGGACTGACTATATCAAACGTGAGTTATCCGTGTATTTATTTAAATTGTGTAATAACCACGTTAGTTTTCATACTAAAACTCGAGTATCATCATCATCCACAGCCTTTCTTATTCCACTGCTGGGTATAGGGTTCACTTTTTTCACACCATCTTTCTCCATCCTGTCCCAATCGAGTCCAGGTTCGACCCGCAATGAAGATGAAATCGTCAACTCATTTTGCAGCTGGACGTCTGACATTCTACGTCGACGGAGGCGTATACTATAAATATATATGCATAGATTGAATATATATACCTAAGATAAATATATATAAAAGTCGTATATGCACTATAAATATATATATCCTACTTGTACTCATAAAAATTTTCCTTTTCTACGTCAAGGTTAAAAAAGAAGAGAATTCGATTTGTCGCCTGACATATTCGTAAAAACTGCCATTTTGCACATACTCGACCAAAAGCTCCGATTTAAGTTACCGGATGAGGGATGATCAAGAGAATCATTTTTCATTATATTTTTGAGTTCGCTAATTTGAAATGCCTTTAGCGTTTCATGATCTCATTTGTTACAGAGTAATCATATCCTATTTATATTATAAACTAGGAGCGCCCCGCGGTTTTACCCGCATAGTTTCCGTTCCTATTATTTTCCCGGGACAAAAAGTAGCCTATGTGCTCTTCCAGACTATAATCTATCTGTGTTTTAAATATTAGCCCGATCCCCCTTAGTCGTTACGACGTGATTGAGCACGAAATATCCAAATTTCCGAGCATTGATATGTAAAATATTTATAGGATAAAACTTGTACAATTTTTATTACGTACTGTCGTATATACATAATATTATTATCTACATATATATAAATTATCAAATAAATTATTTATTTCAATTTTAACGTGTAATAAATATAATTAAGAGATACATTTAACAGATCATTTTAATAGATAAATTAACAGATAAATTTATTGACATAGTTGTAGGGATAGCTAGGTCGATAAATTAAACAGATAAATTTAAGTGATACATGTTACAGATAGTTTTAACAGATAATTTGAGAAATAAAATTAACAAATAAATTTAACAAATAATTTAACAGATAATTTGTCGACATTGCTATACCTACAGCAGTTCTATACTTACTAATATTATAAAGCTGAAGAGTTTATTTGTTTGTTTGAACGCTAGGATCTCTGGAAGTACTGGTCCGAACTGAAAGATTATTTTTCTATTGGATAGTCCATTTATCGAGGAAGGCTATAGGCTATAGAACATAACGCTACGAGTACTATTAATAGAAGCGGACCATGAATCAAGAATGTAACAAAGTTGGAAAAAAAAAGATTCCTTTTTGAGAGTTTTCGTACGTTTCGTGCTTTGACATGACACATGACAGCATGTGTCTAAGCTTGCGTCATTGAAAATAAACCTTTGCTAATCAAATTTCTTTCTAAATTTGAGTTGGTACGACCAATTTCCGACAGGTGGCGTAGCAGGTAGCTGAAGAGGCGTTTTGTTTGAAAGCGATATTCTCAGGAATGATTGAAAGAACCGATTTCAGTCATTCTTTCACCGTTGTAAATGTACGGGATCCTGATGAGTGCTATAAAATGTACCACGGGCGAAGCCGGGGCGGACATCTAGTATTACATAACTATACAGCTATAAATTTAACAGCCTAGAGAGTTCAGTGGTTTTTCCCCAAAAAATTTTCAACGAACTTAACGTGTGTAACAGTGTAGTGAGTTAAATTGTTTTCTCCCATATAAAATATGCCAAAAAGCCCCGAAAGTAGTTGCGTTCACTTAAAAAAATGGTAGTCATAGAATGGATGCCGATAGGAGTGAAAACTAATAACTCAGAATTTGATAGCTCACTTTGGAAACTACGTGGGTAAAACCGGTGGGCGCGGCAACATGGTCATCTAGATCATCCAAATGTACCCGAATATTTCTTTCATTTACGAACGTGACGCTTGAGTTCAATTCACAGCCCACGGAAAATCTGTACGTGGTGCGCAAAAGAAGTATTCACTTCAAAAATCGTGAAACAATACAATGAACGCTTACCACAATCCTAACTCATGCGAGATGAATGTCATAGCATCATACAAACATATCACGCACACAGTTCTCTGTTATTGATAACAAAACGTAAACATTTATCGGAATTAATAATAGACGTAACATAAATAATAATAATAGCGTTTATTAAAACCAGAGACCGAGATAAGGAACACCAGTCTGAGGGAAACGCTAGAGAAATGCAGTGTTCATTGATAAATTAAATTTGAAATGATTTTATTCAAATTAATAATAATTTTGTAGACTTTAATAGTTTATTGATAAAGTTATGTTTTGTGCTATTGAGTTATTTGAATTAATTTCTTTTAGAAAGGTGAGTGTTATTTTATTTTGTGTTATTTCTACTAATGTTATACGAAAGTTTAATATGTATGTTTGTTTCTTTTTCACGCAAAAACTACTGACCGGATTAATGTGAAAGTTGGTGTATAGATAGATAAGGGTGTAGAATAACATATAGGCTATTTTTCATCTCAAGAATATAACAGGATCGGGAACTACACGAGTAAAAGCGCGGGACCAAAGAGTTCACAAATTTATACTACGTATAGAGTTAGATTTTCCGCACGATTCCTTTGTGTCAATCGTAAGCAGATGACGTGCATACTTTCTATGGCAACAGAGTGATGTGCCGCCACAAAAGTGTGACACTTCCACAAGAGCGACAAGGCAAGAAAGATGCTACCCGTGCTTTCGGTGTAAAGCGTTTGTGCCAACTCTATACGTAGTATATTTTATGTAAACTCTTTGCGCAGGACGCCGCTAGTGTCGAAATAAAATGATTGAGGAAAATGTCGTTCAGCCGATTTCGGCTACGCGAGTGCTTTCGTTTTTTTCTTACATTTTTTTGGAGCGTGGTTGGTGTGCTCTCAGATGATATTGAAATGAAATATTTATTAATGTTGATCGACACTTTTCACACAACCCTCTAAAATATCCCAGCATATTTACATTTAATACAAAAAATAAGCTTAATGAATTAAGCTCGTCATATTTTCTTTAACAAGGAGAGAGTCAAATCATCATAATTGGCGGATGAAACAAAATGCAGGTTGGCGGATGATTTAAATCAATGGATGTGCCCTCCTAAACTTCAGGCGCCCAGAATTATGTCATCGTTGGGAAGAGTGAGCTCACTCTTTCCGTTCTAGTCGGTTGTAGGAAGCGGTGAACACCGAACGTTTATACCTGTCACTATTCGTTGTCAACAAAATAAGTAGAACCGCAATATACCTCGCCGCTAGCGATTCTAGGGGTCAAGTGGATTGGTAGTTGTAAACCACACACGATACACAAACAGACGAAGTTTGTTAACAATTTTAAGGTGCTCAGGGCATATCTTTTGATTTATATCGATGCTTGAAAGATGAATTTCTTGTAACACGCCGATTTCTTCTCGATGTTTTCATTGAAAGTCTGTGCTGATCACAACCTGGGACTTGAAAAAAATTAAAGCTTAAGGCAAGATTCGAACTCACAGCCTTACGAACGTTCCGATCACTAGACCACCACGGCTTTTACTATATAATACAAAACGGTCATAAAATTACATCTTAACTCATATTTGAACTCGCATATCAATTTTCAGATGGCGAGATCACTGTTAATCTTACTATCAATCGCATCAGCAATAAGTTCCACGCCCGTAATGACCCGCCAAAGTTTACAAGACCAGATAAAAAACGACAAGGTTTGCCAGCAACTAATAAAAATGAACAACTATTACTACAATTACGAAAGCACTAAGAACGTAACAGGAATTCCAGCCGATATGAGCATCAACTGGAAGACAGGGAACATATTCTTCACACTCATAAGCGAAGAAATGAAAATGAGCTTTAATTGTATTACATCCGAGCGGTGAATTTGAAACAATAAAAGTCGCTGGTCTCGGTCAATCAACTTCAGTCGATAACCTCAATGATATTGTCTACTTAGCTACCGATAACGGAGTTTATAAGTACAAAGAAGACGGCTCCATAGAACTATACACAGCTTTGGGAGAAGACGTCATGTATATAGCAGTAACAAGCGATGGAACAGCTATGTACATAGCGACATGGCCACAGAATCGCGTCCACAAAATAACAAATGACGGACAGAAGCAAGAAATGTTTGCACCGATACCAAACGGACACGGACTGACGATTGATACAAGAAGTAACATATACTTTGTCGCAACAAAAACGTCATATATATTACGAAATGGACTTAGCATCCCGATCAAAATTAAAGGTCTGCCAACTGATAAAATGACTGGGGTCTTCGTAAGTCGATCAGATGAAGTCTTTGCTATGGATGAGAATAGCAATTTATTTCTAGTTGATCCTGATAATGCCAGTGCAAAACTTTTGGGGTCCTTCAATGTGACTGGAGTAAACACATTTGCGCTGGATTCCGCTGATAATATATTGATTGGAGTGAAGAATTCTTTGATGAAATTTAACGCTTTGGAGAAGAATCCTTGCCCTGACGTAGAAAAGTAGGATATTGGTTACTTGTAATCGTTGTGAGTAACACCAACTAACAATTATTTTGTAGTGGTATGTATTTTTGTATGTATTGTAATGTTAGGACACTTTGCTGAATCCGTCTCTTTTGTTAATTACTCTACGGCTAATGAGTTACGTGTAAAGATACTGTGTTCTGGTTTAAACGGCAATACTTTCAGAAAAAATACACATCAAAGAGATTCAGAAAGTCGTCTTATTTTAAATGTCTTGCTTATAAAATCACTAAGGAACACACCTATTTGAACATGAAGAGTTTAAGTCATAGCATTTCACTGCACTCTTCACTAAGAGATATAAGATGATTTATTTCTTTGCCATTTCATTTCTTTGGAAACATTGCCCTTCCAACAACTTTCTAATCAATGATTGGTGGTGGTTATAAGGTGTACTAATAATGGTAAATCCTCAGGTGGACTCAACCTATGTCTAAAACGGTGGCGTCTTACCACTACAAATTGTTTTTAAAAATTGGACAGGAGTTTTGGCTTGCGAAAGCTTCCAGTAAATGTTTATTGTCAATAATCCACATAACATAAATATAATGTTACCACTTATCAGCAAAATATTACCTAAATGTCACTGCTGAGCATTCGCTCGCAAGGAAAGAGTCAAGGTCATAGTCTGGAGTCTGGGTGTTTCTATTTATAATAAGTATGTATTTAAAACTATACATGTATTATATCAGCTATCTGACCCCCATAGTACAAGCTTTGCTTATATTAGTTTGGGGTCAGTTGGTGTTGTGTGTAAATTGTCCACAAATATTTATTTATTTATTTATTTATAGTCCACTACGCCAGGCCATAATCGATGGTCAGGTTACCTCGGACTCACAAATGGTCCCTTACCGACTAAAACCTCCATGAGGTTCCACCTATGACGCTTATGGCGGGAACGCGGAGATACCTTCGCATTCTTACACAAACTTGCCCTTACAGGACTTCTTTTGAAGAAGCAGTTCCGTTTCACGGTTCATATTCCAAAGACACTGACGAAGGGGTATACTTGACTCTACTTGTGTGATAAGAAAGTCTAGGCTGTGGACTGAGTTGCCTGAGTGGGTTTTGCCTGATAGTTACAATTTATAATCTTGGTGTCTTCAAATCGAGAGTGAATCGGTTTCTTCTAGGTATACACGCTCCATCGTATACCGCATCGTCGCTTAATATCAGGCAAGAGTGACGGTCCAGTGTAGGTAAACCTATAAAAGTTAAAAAAAATTAGAAAAATATACGATATGCAAATGCAAATGTTTTTTTTTTTTTGGTTTGATAAAAGACAGGTTTTTCTATTCTCAATTTTTTCAGACCCAGCGTAAAAGGAAAGCGTCACAACAAGCGTCGCTTCAAGAAGAAACATTCCACCACCACGACTGAACCCCCTGAAGAAGACGAAGAAGACACAACCGAATAAATATATTGATTACAGTACGACCAAGCGGTATCCGAAACTGGAACCGAATGTATGGGACCAATTTATCTGTAGAATGTAACGAAATCACTGTCGAAAAAATTGTTTCCATCTATTACAAAATTAGACAACTTCAGAATCTGACTCGGATCTCGGTAGTTCCGCTTTTGGCCGTTGTACAGATAAGTTCGTGACACTGTAAAATTAAATACATAGCATAATTATTTTTCTCCAAAATATATACTTAACCGATTTGATGTTAAGAAAGTAAAAAGTAATCTTTCAAATCGGTTGACAAATATTGGAGTTGTGAGAGACAAGCAAAACAATTATACCTGCTTTTACTTTACTGTACTACTTTTACCTACTTTAAAAGATTTTATGTCTCTTTTAAGAGTTTAATGATCAGACTCCAACAATTTTATCATATTATCAGTCACACGTACCTATTAGGAAAGGCGAATAGGTACCAATTTTAGTTTTTGATTCCTACATGGTAAATGAGCCGATAACTTAGAAATGGCTGAACTGATTTTGATAAAATTATAGCTGAGAGCACTTCCGACTAATTTACTTACTTTTCAAATGAAAAATCGAAATCGTTTCATCCGTTCGTTAGTTACGATGCAACAGAGATAGAGGAACAGAATTACAAGACATAATGGCTTCAAATGTTTGTTTTCATGTTAATTATTGTTTTGAAAATAAAAACCAAAAAATATCCTCTTTTCAGGGAGTATCTCCCTACATAGGTACCTAAGTTTGTGATTTAATTTCTTTCGCAGGAGCAAACAGCGTAGATATAAATGCACGTTAAATTTTTGCCTATGTTTAAGAACAAAACTAACTTTTAAACTAAGGATTACCAAGATTTCACCATAAATTTGCTACTTATCTATTAAAGTTGGTCACTTTATAAATTTTAATATATTCAAACGAATGAAATAAAGTTGTTAGTTGTTGAAGTATTTTTCTGATGTTTTATTAAAGCGCCACCTAGAAAAATGCATGGGAACTTTGTAAGTGAGCTGTCATTGTGTATGAGTTCAAACTGTTTCTCATAGATGTCACACTGTATGTAATATCCATTTCAGTGTTAAATGGCTTTGATCACGATAACAGTTTAAATTTTAAAAGGCTTGTCACTCGTGGCTAAATTTAATAAAATAATTCAGAAGCAAGTTTACAAGCAAGCAATCCTCGATTCTGTATTGAATATGCTAGCTTATAGAACCTTTCTCTGAATTCAGTAGTAACTTAATTTTGTCAAGCATTATACAAAAACATGTCACTATCAAAAGATGGTTAATTCATTCATAATTTAAGAGCGACGCTCTTGTTGGTGGAGTTCCTTCCATGTACTTCTACACTCCGCCACAACTAAAGATCTAAAGGTACCAAGGCTAAATAGCTGCCATCTAGTAAAAACATCACAATATAATACCTATGTACATTTTTAAACATTCCGGAGTTTTGCTTTTGATTCCAATGAAGGTTAAAAGTTTTGCTAAATTCGCATAGATGTCACGACAAAAAATACACTTATGGCGATTTTACAATTTATGTTTAGCTCAAGAATTGAAATAGGTAGTGAAAAGCAACAAAACTGTACACTATGTGGAAAATAAAACAATCAAAATGTTACAAAATCGGTGAATATATTTTGATTTGAACTTTGAACACCACAACTGCAATAACGAAACGCAGCGTGATCCAAATAGTTGAGTTGCCAACACAGGATGATTACCCATTTATCCAGTTGACAAGTTGCAAATGAATTTTAAGCCTCTCTATTTATTTCACCAAAACTTTTGGGCAAATGAGTTGCAATTTATTAATTGATAATGTTTATATTGGACGAAACTTAATCACGATATAAATCATTGTTTAACTACCTCGACATTTCGGGAGCGTTACAGCCGTCGTGGTCACGAGAAATTTTTTTCGTGTGCCAGGTTGGAGATTTTGGAAAAAGTGTTCCGTAGCTTTAGTAGTAGAAGTTCAGTAGGAAGCTTGGACAAGATAATAGAATTTTGCTGTACAAGTGAACTGAAAAAAATGTATTGATATGAATATTATAATTGATATAAGTAAAATATGAAAACTACGCATGTTCGTGAAAACTAACGTTGCATTAAATTTTAATTGCATCAGTGAAAAAAAAAATGCAATCATATAGTCATTATCATCACACACATAGAATTGGTTTTCTAGAAACCGAAAATATCTACATCTTTCGAAATTGAGTAAAACTACAATGTTATACAAGGTGTTAAAATACCTTAAAAATGATATGCATCGTATCATGCGCCACAAGGTAAAAAAAATGGGCAGTCATATAGAAAAGAAAGCTAAAAACTTCTAATTTGATGGCTCACATAACGTAGTTTTATTTCCTGAAACCGCAGACGGCACTGTAATATAAAACTTTTCGGATTTTTTTATAACTGAAACGCACTCTTGTGTAAATGTAGGATATTAGAGAGTTCGCCAAAGTACATCAAGCAGCTGTAACATTCAAAGCTTCCTACTTTTTACCCGACTGAAAGAAAGGTTTTTTTCGCACTTGTCTTGTATGTTTGTAAATTTCTTTATTCCCCCGTATATTCCAAACGGCTAGATGGATTTTGACAATTATGATATCATAAGATTCAGCGCAGTCGGGTGACTGCGATGAATTAAGTATACCTAGATAGTATGTGTTTTGTATTGCATTATGTTTTTGAAGTGAAAACTTCTTTTGCGCACCTAGACAGAATTTTCGTGGGCTGTGAATTGAAATATAGTATTACACTTAGGTATGATAATAGCTTTTTGGGTAAACTCAGGATGCTATAGCGAGAAACAAAATTCAGCGAACAAGTGCGTCAGAGCGAGAAAAATAATAGTCACTGTGTAACTGTGTTTATATTTTTTTATGTATGTCTTTTTATCATGACATTAACTTCTAGGTACTTACCACATTAATTGAACTTGTAACGAAATATTACATTTTCATTTCACATCCATTGCAAAAAAGTTGTTGATATAATATAGGTACTCGTATTACTGTTTTATCACAGCACTTACACTACGAAAATGTACAAAATGATACCTTTTTCCATCACAGCACTTACACATACACTATAACACAACATATTTATTAATTTTAGCGAAATTCCTATAAATAAATAGCAAATACTAAAAGTCAAACGCTATTTCCGACCCGCGTCAAAATTTGTTTTTTAATTTATTCTTGGCCAAAGATACACTAGTCAATCAGCTGCATGTTATTCTCGTGTTGCTGTATGCTATGCTTACAAGGTATATTGTAATTTTTAATTTCTAAATAATTTTTATTTTTAAATATTCAAAATTATTTGGTGGTCTTTAAATAAAAGTGTGTCTAATTTTAGTTTTCACTTCTGCCGTGCGGTCTTAAGCACACACATTTTTTTTCATCTGTTGATTTTACGCAGTGAGTTTTTTTAAATTAAAGTTATTGACTATTCCCTTCACAAATTTCTTTGCTAAAACTGCAGGTGGTCCGGTAATAAGAAGTATAGTTTTCATAAAGCGTTAGGTGACGACGACACAAGTTCCATGGTTTTGGTTAATTCAATAAGTATTCAACACACCTAAAGCAGTTTTCACTTCAGACATTTAATGCTACACTTTATAAAGGTTTTCAACAAATTTTTACTTATAATTACAATTACATTTTTAAAAATTAAACTTACAATTTTTAAATTTACACAATATCCAGTAGCTATTTAAACAACAGCTTCAATGTACTTGGAAAATAATCATTGTTTTGTTCTGGGCAGACCTTTATACAACTTGACTAGTGACCCGCCCTGACTTCGCACGGGCGTAATGCTAATACTAAAAGATAAGTACTTAAAAAATGGCAGTCATAGGAACTGCCGGTAGAAGACACAACTTTTGAACTCAGAATTTGATAGCTTACTTTGCAAACCGGAACGTGAAACTGGAAGGTATGGCTATTAGCATGGCCATCTAGATATGCTGACGCATTTCTATGTGACCAATGGGAAATGCTGACGCATTTCTACATTTCTAGATGGCCAATAGCCATGATCCCGAGTTTACCTGAAGATTTAATATCATTCCCGAGCGTGATGCTAGAATTCAATTCACAGTCCACGACAAATCTGTTTATACCACGCCAAAATAAGTTTTCACTTAAAAAATGGTTATTGTGGGTTATATGAGTTACAAAGCTGAAGAGTTTGTTTGTTTGTTTGAACGCTAAAATCTCAGGATATACGGGTCCGAAATGTTTTTTTTTTTATCGGATCTAATCTAATTTTCGAGGTTAGCGATATGGCATTAAGCTACTATTAATAGGAGCGGAGTATGAATGAAGAATATAACCAAAACGAGCGAGTGAGGCCCACGACAGTAATTAATTTTTACGTATATGTATAGATTTTGGGGAGTTACATTGATTTGATTTGATGAAAAATGACACGCCTCTAGTGTCATATTAAGCCACAAGTAGAAAAAAATGATGTCGCACCTGTTGGACCATCAACACAGAAACGGTTAAACGCTTAGTTATGCCGGATACACTGGATTCCTAAATAGGTATAAAACATTACCACAAATGGTCAATCCCTATGTAATCCTTATAATTTATGATGGAGTAGTTCCTTAATTACCCGCTTGATATACTTTGGTTCACATATGACATGACAGATACACAAGTGACAAAATTGTTAGTTTACATTTCAAGCACATTAATTTTAACAAACGATACCACCAGAAGCGTCTTGAAATGCCCTTGAAAATAATGGGCTTAAACAGGCACAATTAACGAGGCACTTCATAATATATGCCGAAGCGTATACAAACGCACTTAGGTAACCTGACATAAGCTCGAAAACATATAGACTCAAATGTCAAACCTGTTGGTTTACATTTACAATAATAATTATATTGCGAAGCGTCTTAGTACGCTCTTGAGAGTACTTGGTTCAAATAAGCACAAGTGTTATATTTTTTATATTTAATATTAAACTAGCTATACAATGTTGTCTTTTGTTTCACCGTTTACGATTCAGACATAATTGAGATAGCGCGTTTTATATTTTAAAAGCTCATATGCGTAAAATTGAAGCAACGTTACTTTTGTTTGTTGAAACTAAATTTAATCTGACTGAATCAACACTCAATGACAAGATTGACAAGGAACGTTTTTTTTAATTTCTTTTCTTTTTCTATGGCTTAGATACTCTACTGGAATTAATATGACGGGAACTTTAACATAGAACGAGATAAATAATACAAACTAAACCCTAGAGGAATAAAGACGAGTAAATTAAACTTTTTCGACCGCGGGCCCATGTTAACTACAGGTTGACACGGGCATTTTGAGTGCGGCGCCATGTCAACTACTAGTTAACACGGGCATTTTAGACTGAATCGCGATGTTAACTACTAGTTGACACGGCATTTTACATTTGAGATTTGTTAACTACTAGTTGACGCCAATTTATATTTATCCGCCAATTTTGTAAATATACGCTGGCGCCAATGGAGCCAGCGTAGCCAGCAACAAATGTTCATTAGACATTGATTGATAAGACGTATTTCTCTCACGCATAATATAAATAACCTTCCTCTTTTCTGACTTTTTCTATCAGTCCTGTTATCCTGTTAAACGTGCAAAAACTTGACCGACCCCTTCGAATCGACTGAAATCTGAAATCACGGTGAACGATAATTTTTGAACTGGTATCACATCCCACGGCTTCCTCTACCTATCCATTCATTCAATTTCATTCATTTCATTTGTCAAATTGTCATACGCGTCGGCAATGTGTCAGTGAGCGATCGTTGCACCGTGCGCGAATATTTGTGTCGCAAATCATGTGGAATTGTGTGATTATGAGAAAACACACTCTCGATTACCTGATTATAAAGTGATAAGCGCGTTAGGAGTTCAGTGCAGTGTTTTAAATCGTTGGTTTCATTTGTATGTCAGCGGGGCAGACAATATGGCCGCGGCACAACGTCAAAAATCACAACAGAAGAATATTTCTTCAATATTTTCCAAGTTGCACGGCGCATTTTCCGATGCCGTGTATCCTGCAAAGCTGGCAACAGACAAGCGGACTCTGGACAAAACATGGAAGCTCATGGACAAAGTTGTGAAACTATGTCAGCACCATCGTATGAACTTGAAAAACAGTCCCCCGTTTATCTTGGATATTCTGCCGGATACATATCAGAGACTGCGCGTTATTTACTCAAAGTACGAGGATAATATGCAGGCGCTGAACAGTAACGAACATTTCAATATATTTATTATTAATTTGATAAAAAAGTGTAAACAAGCAATCAAATTGTTCAAAGAAGGGAAAGAGAAGATGTTTGATGAAAATTCACACTATAGAAGGAACCTGACTAAGTTAAGTTTGGTGTTTAGTCACATGTTGAATGAGTTGAAAGCAATGTTTCCCAATGGAACGTTTGCCGGAGACCAGTTCCGGATCACGAAGAGTGATGCTGCTGAGTTTTGGAGGTCTAACTTCGGTAACAGGTCAGTTCTAGCTTTAAAACTTTAAAAAAAGTAGAGGTACTTGTTTGGGATGTCCGTCTGTATGTCTGAATGCTTATATATCGAAAGGACTCAAAATTAAAATGCCCTACATATTAAAATGACACGGTCAAATTGGCCTAGTATCAACAATCCTATTATCGGAATGACAAGATCAAAACCATTTGATAACAAAACAACTTATTCACGAAATGACTTCTGTGTACAGTAAGTAAAAGGAATGTTTTTCTGGTACAAAGACTACGATAAAAAATATACAGAAACTGGAATAAAAAAATATTGAAATGCAAATGAGAACTAAGTCCAAAAAAACACATCAAACACATTATTTGTGTTTGATGTGTTTTGCTGTTTAAAAGCTAACATGCTTGTGATAGAACTTAGCCATACATTATCACTACTGTTTTTAAAAGATGGTGTGTAATAATCATATTATGTTGCGTTAATCACATAAAGTCATAGTGATCTAATGCCTAGAATATTTGGTTTTATACTTATGAATCCCACTTGAACTTATGAGTATAAGAATAGAAGCCCTAAAATCTCTATATATAAAATGTTATGTTGGTTTGTGTACGCTTCAAAAACTCAAAAAGCTCTGCACCGATCAAGCTGAAATTTTACAGTGATATATAATCCACATAATATATAATCCACATTAATGATTGTTGTTATCTAATTTTGGCATCACAATGTGCCACAGCGAAGAGTGGCAGGGTACAGCTAGTAAAAAATAAATATTGGTGGACAATTCACACACTACCCATCTGACCTCAAATTAAGCAAAGCTTGTAGGTACTATGAAGGCCAGATAGGCCGATATAATACTTAGCTGTAAATACATACTTATTATACATACAAACACCCAGACACAGTACAAATTTTTATATCCATCACACAAATATTCACACTGGGTGGGATTGGAACCCACAACCCCCAGGTTTACGGGCAGACTTACTACTAACAACAAACTCGAGGCCAGTCAACACTGCTTTGAACAGTGAAAGAAAATATCATAATGAAAAATTGGGGTGTTTGTGTTTCAAGGTCAATCACAAGATACATGTCAAGCAACAACATGCTTTTGGGCAAAGTGGTGCATTGTGGCCTCTCGTCTCTCTTTATTAGAGAAAACCCTGAATCCTGGTAGTGGAAATATGATTATAAAATGGTTTATTTATGCAATATCTATGTGCATTAATTTTAAAGATAAAATGAGAGTACCTACAACACCCTAAAACCAGTTTCCTGTTATGTCACTGATAGCCGATGCACACTTATTTGTCAAAGAGTTGAACAACTAAACTACTAACTTTCTCCCAATCTGACTGTTGGTCCCCATAATGACACTATGGCTCATGTTTACAGACAAGACAAGAAGTTGTCAGACATGATTTAAAATAAAAACACAGTGGCATTTCTGTTGCAAAATGTTACAGTATGTATACTTATGAAAAAAAAACACTAAAATGTATGGTTAACAGAAGTTAAATAATATTAAATACCCTTAAACAGTACAGACTGTGTACAAGTGAGTGTGTGTAAATGTATGTGTGTAATAAGAAGTTGGTTATATCTATGGTGATTGGTTTATATCTACCACAATTTATCTAAGTGTCTTTGCAACCTGCACGCAATTAAAATTGTATTCTGGACATATGCAGTCCACCACCCAATTATTTTTCTTTAGTAATAGGCGAGCATTAATTAGCTCATGTTCCCTGAATATTTCAGTCTTTTACTTTCCATTTGTTCTATTTGTTCTAGAACTAATAATTTTGCTGAATTAATATCTTCTAAAAATTTTAATCAAACCTTTTCACGCTTTGGCACGTGAAAATACAGTGGTGCACATGGGTTTCGAACCAGAGGCTCCGGATTGGTAGTTGCGTTCTCCCATCAAGAACAGCTACCTTCTAAGCTTCTAATTGACAACATAAGCAGATGGAATTATAAAAAAAAGTTACTGAAGATTTAATCAGCAATTTAGTGATTTCCTTGTACCTATTGTGCTATTATAGCACAATGCAGTTTATTCCCACCATAGATGGTAGTTTCCTTGTTCTCATGGTGCTGTTACCCTATGTATGATGCATTGGTGCAGTTTCTCAAACTTTTTAACCAACTTCAAAAAAGTGCAAGTTCTCAATTCGGTTTTATGTTTTTTTTATCCATGTTACGTGATACCTCCGCTAATTGTACATCGATTTTGATGATTCTTTCTTTGTTTGGTAGAAAAGGTAGTCCCGTATGAATTGTATCAACATTGGTGTGGCAGGTTTTTGAAATATCAACAAAAACTTAAAATTTGCTTGCACACATTCAATCACGTCGTTAGGTATAAACGGATCGGGCTAAAATTTGGAACACTATGAGATTATAGTCTGGAGACATAGGCTACTTTTTTTAAAAAAGTTTCGAAAAGTAGCCGAACAATAAAAATACTCGATCAACAGGAACTACGCGGGTAAAATCGTGGGACGCTTCTAGTTCATCCATAAATCAACTGGCAAGCTCATGTTTACATCAATTTACTTAGTAATTGTGTGATTAAGAACCTGATACGTTTGCACATACTTCAGCCTAATGTCATTGAAACATTGTGATAGGAAGTAGCCATATCGATGTTTTTTTTCTATTTATTAAAGTGAAAACGACTTTAGCTACTTTTGGTAGTGGATTTAAAAAAAAAAGTGGGACGAGACGAGCAGGACATATTCCTGATGGTAAGCAAGATGCGTGCCAGAAACTACTACTGTACCAGTTGCCCGTTCCGGTTTCGCTCGGATATTGTCATATTTAAAGCCTCACCACACCCCGGACACTCCACTAAAACTCCATACAACCGCCGCTGTGGAGTTGCCTACTCTTCACACAACTACGCAGATGTCGTTCGTACACACGCGTGAATGTGTGCGTTAGCGCTAGGGCTACTGAATTGTTTTATTGAATAGTTGTGCCCCTTGAGTTCACCTGGTGACGTAGTCTATAAACTTGCTATAATGTTGAGTTACATAAATAGAATGGAGCCAAATTATACTATTCTAATTAAAAGGGTGTTTGCACAGATTTCTAAATTATTCAAAAATATGTGGGTGTTTGTATTGCCGCGTAAAATGAAACGAAACCGATGATAGATTAGATCAGGTACCTAGATATCTATTTATGTTAGTAGGTACACATTCGCATTTTATTTTACACTTACCCATGAAGGAAACTTTATTCTGTCACTACAATTATTCCTCCAGGCATTATCAATCCGTGCTTGGGCACATAAGTTACTGGCTGTGTGAGTTACGAACTTTGAGTTAAAAACGACTTCGTTATTATAAATAAATAAATATTGGTAGACAATTCACACACAACACCATCTGACCCCAAACTAAGCAAAGCTTGTAATATTATAAAGCAACGCTATTGAAAAGTTTCTAATCTTACGTTATTTTATCATTAGGAAATTAAATAAAGCTTTTAATCTTGTCCCGTTTAGTTGACGGACAGCCGTAAACAGCACAACAACCCACCATGATGATATTTCGTTAGGAATTAAATGTTCGATACCAGCCCTTCGTTGAGTGCTCCTAGCGTATCCGAAACGGCCTGAGGGGTGAGGAAGCTTGAAATTGGCGGGAGGTGGGGAGTGTCCGTTCTATCTATATTATCTATTCTATGGCCTCACAGAAGTAGAGTCAAACCTCTTCGTCCGTGTCTTTGGAATATCCACCATGAAACGGTGCCGCTTCTTCGAATTACGAGAAGTACGATAGAAAATAAATCGATAATCGAAATAAAAACTATCCTATCTTTCAAGTTTCAACTTTCAACTTTCAACTTTCAACTTGCAAGATCAAACGGTCATTAACGTCGGATCGGTAGAACGGTTCGAGTTGAAATTTGGTACAATATTTATAGTCTGAAATACTGAAGCTACTTTTTATGGCGGAAAATAATATGCTTGTAAATATTTTTATTTTATTTTATTTAAATTATCCACTCCACAGACTCCGGGGTCCGTGATCTTTGTCATTACAATTATCTTTTTTTTACACATTTCTTGGATAAGGAGAAGAGGAAAATAGAGGAATTTGGGTAAACATTTAAAATTTAATTCTAGTGCTCGTCTGTAGAGCCGATCACTACCGGTTGGGATTCCGCTAGTAATTGACTCGACATCGAGTGTATGCCTAATTGCCTTTTGCCATTTGCCTAAGCTGCTTCCTCCTCTTGCTTCCATTTCTGTCCCTGATGGCCATCTGTAGGTTGAAATCGCGGATGGTCTTCGGTGATGCAGCTCACGCTCGCCGCACGAACCGACCGATGGCGTCGTCGGTGTCGTCAGCGTAGTATGTGAAGGTCCCCGTGTGCCGTGAGATTGCAACTACCGCATGGGGCACGCTCTCGTGCAGCTTCATGTATGCCTTGGTTTTGATTACGATTACCGACTCGTATGTTAGTCCCTGAGCTTCATGGATGGTAAGGATGTGTGACCCGGTGCCTGACCCATAATCCTGGGTCAGGTGTTTGGTCGGGTGTTGAAGGGTGTTTGGTCGCTGTTGGGTATTTCTTATATCTTCTCTGTTCTAGGGACTTTATACGGGACGCTGAGGAGTACATACCGGAGTATATTTCCCTCAGTGCATATGTGACGTCCATTGGGTTTCGATGTGTGCAGAGCAACTCCTAGCTGATCTTTGTTACCAGGTTCGGGCGATGATACCTCATTTCAAAGAGATTTTCCCTGTCGATCGATATAAGGCAACTGATTGACGTCTCCAATGAGGACAATTTCACCAACAACAGACAGCCTTGAAGCCATCACAATGGCTCCAAAATGGTTCATGAGAGCTTCGTCCACCATGAGGCGACTGAAACTTTCTCTACCGAAACCATTTACCAGAGCAGAAGCCATGGGTCGCACTCTGGTTTTGACCAGGTTTCCGATTCGGTGCTATAGCTTTTCTCTTAGATCTTTTGCTGCCTCAGTTGTTGTAGTGATGATGGCGTCCTTGTCCACGTCGAAGTGTCTAATCACCCATGTTGTTTTTCCACATCCTGGAACTCCGTTGACCCACTGTATTCTCGGTACCTCCCAATTTTCCCAATCTGCTTTGACGTTTCCGTTCCCTTCGATGGTCTTGGCCATCTCTAGGATCTTATCATCCAGCATAATCTTGGTGCATCGGGCAGTAACTACAATTGGGTCGTTTTGTGGTGTCGCATAAACAGGCACTCCCGCGCGCTCTCTCTCTCTCGTTCAGTGTCACGAAACCATTTTCTGCACTGTAAGTTGCAGCCATACACTGTCCTGTCATGGTTCCCTTGATGACCCGGGAAGTGGCATAATTGTAAATGGCTGCTTCGGCCTCCTCGAGTTTCGCTTGCTTGTAAATATTAAAAAGTGAAGAGTATGTTGGAAGGCGGTTAATATTTTTTTTAATAATAAACACATTTAATATCAATCTGTGTAGCAGTTTCGAAAGAGTTTGTACTCAAACATTGTTATTTGTATTCAATTATTATCAATGCTATGCAATTAGCAATGCATATACATGTGTTGGTCTGTTAAATGTTGAATATACATTATATTCTCTACAATACGATGGGTATAATTTTCCACTCAAGTTTTCGCACCGTCTCTTAAGTCAGTGGCGAAATAATGGAACTACGTTACCTAACACAATATCTTTCATTTAACAACGTTTTTTTAAATAAAGAGTGACGAGACGAGCAGTCCATGTCAGCCTGATGGTAAGCAACATGCCTGCCACAAACATCACCGTGACACGCAGCTATTGAAACACGAATAGATCAAATCATTACCTAGCACTGCACTACACTGCGCTCGTCGCCCAGAGATCTAAGATATTATATCTCAAAGCTCTGTATTTTTTCTAGCAACATTGCCCTGCAGACCGGAACAGTAACGTTTGCACATTACCGCTTGGCGGTAGAATAACTGGCAAAGGTGTGGTACTTCCCCAGGCGGACTCTACTAGGACTCTACCACTACAAAATAAACGTAAACTACGTTAGTGTCTCCATTCATCAACGATCATGAACACGAAGTCTAGGCACCTACCGTCGTTTACGAAACAAAAATCCTCAAAGAGGCGCCATAATCGAATACATGTCTGGAACTATATGAAGATTTAGTACCGAAGGTTTGTCGTCGGACTGCACTTATGAAAAGCACTCGTAGGCGATATCTAACTTGGCTAATGGACGGAACGTGACACCGAGTGGAGTGTAAATATGGCAATACACAGGTGCTTTGTCACATATTAAGGCTAATAAAGTTCTAAAAGATGTATTGTGAAACAGAGTAACGTGTGAACGAGATAAGCAAATTAAATCATGATATTTTTATTTATTTTTGTAGCATACAGTATACCTAGAGCATATAAGGCGACTAAAAATAAACTATTTTCGTACAAAAAATTAAACCGACTTCAAAACCACAAATAGGCACTCAAAAGCGAAAAATAAAGTAAAATCATTATTACGAGTATAAGCGCTACTCACTCATCTATTTGAAGTCGATGCCAGTCAGGTCAAAAAGTTAGTAGAGATAGTTTAATAACTTGGGTATAGGTGCTCAATGACCTAGAGTGACGAGACAGTGACACGCTGCTATTGGAACATGAAGAGTCCAAATCATTATCTAGCAACAAACATAGTAACACACATAAAAGGCGATGTATCTCTGTGCCCTGGAATTTCTCTTAATACATTGCCCTTCAAACGTGAACACTTAGTTGAATGCTCCTATTTTAAAATAGCTCAAACACCGGCACGCGCCTAATGAATGAACCCGCATTATCAATATTGGCTATATCGATGACTCGTACAGATAGATAAATATTACGATAGCATATCACTACCGTCTTTATCACCTGTCCGAATGTGACCTTTAGCTAGCCCAGATAAGGTACGATTTCGCACGTCAAACATCGATCGTATTCTAGCGAATTATGAATGAATTTGTCTTGTAGTGAGCGATTTATGAATATAAAAAAATGTCAGAAGGTTTGTTACTAAACGATTGGTTTATCTTAATCTTTGATATATATTATAAATGTAATATAATTGTAATTACAGTAATTTTGTTTCTACTGAAAATTTTACACGAAATCGATTACAGACAGACAGAAAGACAGAAACTCTTTATTATGCACACCAGTAAATTACAAACACATAAACGATAATAAAAGATAACTTAATATCTAGTGCCATAAATGGCGGCCTTATTGCTAAAAGCCATCTCTTCCAAGCAACCATTAACAACAGGAAAACATATAAATATTATGGACGTATAGTTTATGGTGGATTCGTATTTTAGCGTCCCTAACTTTACTGCAGTTGTGTTAAGTAGTCCGATTTCATAATAGTGAGGTAGTAAGTTCAATTCCGGCGTTTACCTCGTGAGTGCAGATATAAAAGTTTGTCATCAGCGGCTGGCTTTAATGGTGAAAAACATTGTGAGAAAACCGTTATCTATTAAGAAAGATGTTTCGACAACACGGGTCATCCGTAAAGCTACGGTGGCTGAGTGGCGATTAGCATCGTGAGGTCGTGGATTCGGATCCCGTACGCACCTCATAAGTATTTTTTCCGAGTGTAGATGTAGTAGTTTGTCATTACTGGTTATAACGGCGAGGGAAAACATATTGAGGAAACCGGCATGTGCCAAAAATATTTAAAAAAATAAAAATGTTCCCTCAGCTGGAGCTCGGGTCCTTCTTTTTTAAGAACATAGTCATGGCCATAATCTACCTTGCTGGTTAGTGGATGACACGTCTCGTAAGACTCTAGGTACAAATCGATTTCCTCACGATGTTTTCCTTCGCCGTTTCTAAGTTAGCGGCATGACTTTGAAGAGACATTGGTGCGCGTAGGTTTTGAACCCAGGGCTCCGGATCGGCCGTATCTCCGTAACTTAGCTGGCGTGGTGAATTGTGGCCGTGATTCTCCCCTACTGAGGGGAAAGCCCCAAATCCCAGCTGTGGGAATGAAATGGGCTGCTTATGCCACAGAATACTGTACAGTACAGTCCGTCCTTCATTCATGCTATCTGTATCGATCGTTCATTGTTCTATCACTTCCTGTATTATCTTATCGTGAACACGCGAACTTTTCCTGTTTTTCGCCTCTGATCATTCCACCGCATTAAGCACAGGATATTTGTAATCTAATCGTGGTCTACTATCGTTACGCCTTGATATCAGACGTTTAAGAATTACTATATGTCTATGTAATAATAATTAAATATGTATTAAGTTGCACTAAAGCCAACGGAAACAGTGCAAGTGATAAATTGGTCAATAGTAATTGCATGCTCAGTCACAAAGCATCAAGTCGAACCTTTCTGATTTTTTATTATAGTTTGCAATCTTAGCGACGACGATTTTGATTGTTTGTATTCCAGTAATGATAAGAAAACACAAACTTGGACAACATACAGTCATGAATCGCGACCAATGTTTTGCGACTAGTGACGTCATGTCAGTCGTTAGTGTTTTAGCGGCAAAATTCAAAATTAGTCTAATTTCAATATAATGTAGACTTACTCATCGAAAATACTAATATTTTGAAATAAAATATTATTCTACGGTAAACAAGGGTCAATCCTCAAAATAAAAGCAGTTCTGAAAAATTGTTGACATCCCTATAGCAGAGTCCCAGCTTATTAGTGGTTCTCGAATAACAGTTCGCTTGCATAATGTGTGGTCGTGCCATGAGAGATTTCATCCGCTATAGTTAAGTGTTCCTTCAGAGAGTGTCCTTAGCAAAATTCCATATGTCTGGTCGCAAATCCCTGGTTTTAGCATCTCGAACTCTAAAAAGACAGTTGACTGATCAAGTGACCAGCGTATGTGGCCGTTCCATGGGATATTGCATCCGCATACTCCGCCAGAGAGCGTCTTTCGCGAAATTCCGTAGTCGCAATCGTATGGTTATTGTTGCATCTCGAACGCTCAAACTACAGTCAGACGCGGTCCCAGCCTCGAATTTTGGAAGGGGGTCACCAGTACGCAGACTCAGATTTTGGTTGGGGTCACCGGAAGAAATACAATAAATCGAGTAAAAAAGACTTTACTAGTAGCACCCCACAATTTTACTAGTTTAGTTACCATTCTCGTTGTTACCCGCGTTAAAAAATAGTCTATGTTCTATTAGATATTTTGATTTCTTATTTAACGTATGCGATTTATTGAACGTATGACAAACACCATGCTATTTTTAGATAACGTTTACACGAGACTGAAACTACGCGTATGCAACCGCAGGGTGGCCCTAGTACGTATTTATAATACGCAAATGGTAAGTCTTAAATCACGACTGGCTTCGCACAAATTTCGGGGCGGCGCAATTGATTTTAATTATTCAAGGACACAAATTCTGCACCTACATACCTACTGAGTTTACGACCTCTGACCACGATTTCAGTCGCTGATTTAGATTGGGAGAACGAGATATAAATAAGGTATATCCTTTTTTTTTAAATAGAGAGTGGCGAGACGATTACCACATGTGCTTGATGGTAAGCAATATGTCTGCCGCATAACAGCGCAGTGACACGCAGCTATTGGAACATGAAAACTCCAAATCATTACCTAGCACTGCACTGCGCTCGTCACCCAGATATCTAAGATGTTATATCTCTAAGCTCTGTAATTTCTCTGGAAACATATTAATCAAAAAACTGTTTGGAAAACATTTTATCGCTACATAAAATCGCGTTTTCTACCCATATGTCCATGAAGTGTTGTTTTTGGTCACATTTGTTTTGAGGTCCCAATAAATTTTTGGATTCTATTGTACATGTTACCGAGCTGTTTTTCTTTACAGTATCATTGCAAAATCTGTAAAATGATGTAAGAATATAAAACTCAAGCGAATGCTCTAAATAAGAACCTTCTCTGTTTATTTATTTGTTATATATAACAAATAATACAAAGGCCATACCTACAATATTTAATTATATTTAACAATGAGAACCGATTTTACTCCGATTTTTACTAGGTGATATTTTACATAGATTCGCACTTTTTCTCGTCCGATGTTAACCGTCGATGCAGACTATGATGTTTTGGAACATCAACTGTGAAACGCTGTCGCTTTCTGAAACTACGAGAAGTACGATAGAAACACAGATCAGCTGGAAACTCAGAAACTCTTTAAATGCTTGGTTTTTGATCCCCTGACTTAGGGAACCAACAGACTAAACTTGTAACCTACTAATCTTTTTTTTATCGCGTATAGGTCCGTGTTTGACTACCAATTCGCCTTATGGTAAGCGACGGTGTAGTCGAAGATGACGCTGACCTAGAAAGGACCTATTCACTCTGACCTTGAAAAGTTATAGATTTCTTTTAAATACAGAGTGACGAGACGAACAGGACATGGGCCTGATGGTAAGCAACATGCATAACACAGTAATGTTTGCACATTACTACTTGGCGGTAGAATAAGTGGCAAAAGTGTGGTACTTTTTTTTTTTTTAACTATAATAGGTTCGCACTTGACCACCATCTCGCCTGATGTTAAGCGATAATGAGATCTACGATGGAGCGTGCTTACCTAGAAAAAACCGATTCACTCTCGATTTGAAGACACCAAGATTGTAACCATCAGGGAAAACCCACTCAGGCAACGCATTCCACAACCTAGACGTTCTTATCACAAACGTGGAGTCAAATCAACATCAACCAAAACGATGCCGTTTGTGGAACGAGAATTCCGATAGAAGAAAGGGCAAGGTGGTATTAGATCATGCAGATCAGTTGCACACTCTCCGAAGTGTATCCGATAAAAACCGATAAGCTAGCGATTTTGCGGCGATGATCAAGACTTTGAAGTCTGTTACGCACAAGAGCGTCATTGCCTATGAGAACTTCCCCAAGACTCGCCAACCACGGACTCTGCCAAGACTCCTACCACTACTAGATTGTAAGGAGGCCTGCAACTTATTATACGTGGTAAGTGGGCTTATCGTCCCATTGGCTAAAACATCTAGATGAATCAGGAACGCTATCGTTGTTATAACACGAATTCTGATATCATGGGATGAGTCAACGTATTTTTGAGAATAATTGTGTGTTAATATCAGAGAAATCTAATTTTAGTGTAACACGAAAATTTTTTAGATTGGCACAGAACCGAAGCAGATGGCATAGTGAGAGAAAAGCAAATACCATGCATTTAATCCAACTTACCTGATGACAATCGACGTAAAAATATCTAAAATAATTTAATGTTCTCCAAAAAAAAACATCTGCTCGAATGGAGAGAACCTCCTCTCCTTTTTTGATTCGCTTAGAAAATTCAGAAATGCCATTTCACATTGTTCCCAGTTATATTTATATCTAGTACTTCACTATCACTTAGTGGATTCTAACACCTTCCATTTCTTTATTAGTGTGTGGAAAAAACGCGCTTACCACCTCAGGGGCTGTACTTCGATGATTCCTCAACTGAACTCCAAGACGACAGTGCAGGACTCCACGTAGTTTAACTCCTGAAGTGACATTAAACGTCTTTCTTGTCCCCAAGTCGAATAAGAATGATAATTATTATATTTTTAGGGTTCCGTAACCAAAGGATAAAAAACGGGACCCTATTACTGTGATTTCGCTGTCCGTCCGTCTGTCACCAGGCTGTATCTCAAGAACGGTGATAGTTAGACAGTTGAAATTTTCACAGATCATGTATTTCTATTGCCGCTATAACAACAAATACTAAAAATAAAATAAAATAAATGTTTAAGGGGGGCTCCCATACAACAAACTTGTTTTTTTTACCGTTTCTTGTGACTGGCAGACGCTTTAACTATTAACAAAATATTTAGTTTTATGTTCTCTTTAAACATAATTAAAATAAATTAAATCATTAAGGGCGCTCCGTGTAATAAAGCATATTTTCGCCGTTTATTTACTAATGGTACGGAACCCTTCGTTTGCGAGTCCCACTTCCACTTGGCCGTTTATTTTTAGACCACGGCTAGTCCAGTAAGTTACGGCTGGTCTAGCAGTTACGGCTGGTCTAGTAAGTTACGGCTGGTCTAGTAAGTTACGGCCGGTCTAGTAAGTTACGGTTGGTCTAACAAGTTACGGCTGGTCTAGTAAGTAAGTTACGGCGGATCTAACCGGGAGAATGACTGCCGATCTGGAGACCCCGTGTTCAAAATTCACACGTACTACTGTCTTTTTGAAGTCAAGTGCGTAATGCCGCTAACTTACATATACATTTTTACCATTTTCGTCGAAATATGGGCTGTGAATGAAAACATATATATATAGAGATGCGCATTCGTAACACACTCGGTAACTGATACGCTCGGTTGCAACTACACAACACCAGTTTCCGCTTTGTTTGCCATATTACGCGGTTTTAATGGTACGTTGGGACGCGTTCGTTTGCCTTTGGGTTATCTAAATCTACCTGATTTAGATATCGAGCTATTTTATTATATAATCTCTTAATCGCTAGGTATTTTATAACTAAAATGAATGAATAGGGAATCAAAGTCGAGATGATCGTTTTTTTTAATGTGGGCCGTAATTTTGAATTTTTAAAACAACTTTAAGATCTTTAAAATAGTGTATTAAACTCTGAAAAAAATATATGTAATAGTTAAGGATTTAATCTAGTGCAATTCGCAGTGAGTAACACGATTTAATGAATTTTACTTGATAGAAAAAAAATCCAAAGTTACCCCTTTTCAAAAAGTTTATTCAAGTTTATGACTAAACTAATGAATTTTTTTACTAAATTTTTGTACTCAACGAAAGCCACTAAAAAGTTATAGATGCATTCGCAGAGTTTGACTTGATAAAAAGTATCAGTTATTCACTATGTTTTAATATCTACCATATATATATAGCGCCGTTCGGCAGGCTGATCAGTCGCGTTTCGGCGCTCACGGACGACGGGCCTGTGCTTGATTTTGCAATTTTGACAACCGATAAATTTTAAATATTACGATCATAGTGCCACAGTATAACAACATCAGTAGATATTACTAGTGAAGCACGCTATGATCTTGATTTTTGATACCGTTTTCATTGGAATTGAAAATAGACGCTGATACTAATTAGTACGCTGTTTACTTTATGTTGTAGACCAAAAGGGGAGTCTCAAAAAACTGACGTCAATAACACATCAGTAAAAAATTCAATGCGGATGCAATGGAAAATAGATAAGTATCGGTAAAATATTCGTCCGTTAAATCAGAGATCGGGATAAAGAAATAATGAGAGGGGAGAAATCCCCTGCGTAAATCTCCTAATATAAATGCAAGTTAGGTATCATAAATGATAACTTGCATTTATATTTAGGTAAATTCTTTGGTAGTAAGGTACTTAGTACTTGGAAGAAAAGTCCTCACATACAGATTTTACCACTTTGGAAGAGACTTTCGCGCAAACTATTCAGTTTAGAAAAAAAATCTTCAATACAATTTTGAACACCTTTCCATAGATACACGGATGGTTTTGTTAGAATTTTTAATTTTTATTTCTTTTCCAAGTTTGTGACACCACTTTTTATTGTTTTTTCTTTTTTTTGTATGAAAATGTTAATATTGTTCATAGAAATTTTGACACTCGACCTCGAAATTTAATAAGAAGCCTTTTAGGCAGTAAAATTACACGTAGAATTTAACTCTGCACTAAATTTCCGATTCGTATTTTTTTATATAAGGTTTAGAATCATTTCCTGAGCATAAAATCACAAAATAATAACAAATCCAGGAGCTTCAAGCGCCAGTACGAAAAAACGTTTTTGGCCGATATTCTGAAAAAGTTATAAAGCCTATTACTATTGTAGAAAATAAAATTTCCCATCTTTTGTTGCCAGTAAACTTTTTTTTCGAACTTACCGATTACGATTTATTATGTCAAATTTGATAATAACAATGTAAAAATAATAAGATGTGAATTCTGTTCCCAGTAGCATAAACATGTCCCTTTTTACTGGAATGGAAGAAGGGTTATGTTGTTCGCGCGTATCTTTTATGTTTGTAAATCTTTTATTTCCACATATCTTCCAAACGGCTGGATGGATTTTGGTAACTAAGATATTCTAAGTCTAGTCTGTCTCGCCAAAGTGTCCTTAGATAGTAGGTAATATTTTTTTACGTGTAGATTTTTTTGTAGTCGGGGTTTTTAAATTAAAGTCATTCTATCATTTTGCTCGTTGCTCGAATAAACAGCACCGTTCATCATCATGATTGAAGAGTTGAACGAAGTCTCCACTTTTGTGATAAGAACAATTAAGCTGTGAAACGCATTGCCAGAGTGGGTTTTATCGAAGGTTCGAAACTTGGGGTTACGAGGTACACTGTGCTTGTTTCTATTAGAGAAACAAATTCCATCGTAGACCACATCATTTTCATCTACTATTATCGGCATCATCGCAATCGTATCATTAAATGGGTTATAAATCGTAAACGGTAAGTTTTACAAAAAAAGTTTACTAGCAACAAAAGATGCAAAATTTTATTTTCTACAATTATTGTCAAAATATTATATAGTTTCCAAAATATCGGCTAAAACAGGTTTTTTCAATTGGCGTTTGAAGCTCTACCTGGATCTGTGAGCATTTTGTAATTTTATGCTCAGTAAGTGATCTTTACCTCATAGAAAAAAATTGGATTAGAAATGTAGTGCAAAGTTGACCAAAAAACCTTCTATTTTTACTGGCTTTTCATTACGTTTCAGCACATTTTTTTATTTTTGACGAACTTGTGAATTATTAGGAAACATTTTAAAAAGATGCATGAAATTGGAAAATCCGTTCTCAACTTATAGTGTGACCAAAAAGAAAAGGTTGAGTTTTGTATATCTACGAGTATAGATAAATTTAATATTTCTTCGCTTATATATCAAAAAAAATCTTATCACTTCACAATTCACAAAATTGTTATCACTAGTATAAACAAATCTTGAACAAAAAATGAGTTTGAATTACATAGTCCAATATTTTAATGTTATTTCTGCACTGTGGCACCGATTCCGCGGCCGGTGACGGTCGCGAGAACAAAACAGCGTTAAATGCCTAATTTGACAGAACTACCTGGCCTTAAGAGTTAGGGCGACTGGTGACTTGTTCTGGATTGTTGCAATCCGTCCGCTTACAGCTGTAAATTGTTTACGACATTCATAATTATCTCTATATAAAAATGTTATGTTGGTGTGTGTACGCTTCAAAAAGTTGTGCACCGATCGAGCTGAAATTTTACAATGATATATAATCCGCATCAAGAATTATTTTTGTATCTAATTTTTAAAAATTTTGTCTAATCAAATGTGCCACAGCGAAGCGTGCTCAGGGATACCGGATAAGCACAAAAATAGTGTATAATAAATACGTTTTTATAATTATATAAGTATTATATCAGGTCCCTAGGTAGAACTGGGGGGAAACAATGGATGAAATAAGCCATACGACAATAGACGATGATAAATATTTGTGTGGACATTTCTCTAAAACACTATCTAGTTGTTTTAGTAGTGCAGCTCTTTGCAGATTTCGCCTGGGGAGGTACCTTTAAGAACCGTTGCCAGTTATTCTGCTGCCTACATTACTGTGTTCCGGTTTGAAAGGCAATGTTTCCAGAGAAATTACTAGGCTAAAAGATAAAAACCTTAAAGTAAATATCTCCGGGTGACGAGCGCAGTAAGGTGCTAGATAATGATTTGGACTCTTCGTGTTCCAATAGCTGTGTGTCACAGTGCTCTTATGGGCAGGCATGTTGCGTACCACAAGGCACATAGCCTGCTCGTTTCATCACTCTATTCTATAAAAACAGATAGAAACATCCTGACAAATTGCACTGGGTGGGAAGCGAACCCACGACCTACGGCTTCGCAGGTAGACTTACTACCAGCTAAGCCACTAGGCCAGTCACTAGTTTCGCAGTTGATGTACACATCAAGGAGGACAATTTTAGTGTTTTGTATTGTTAGCTTAATAGTCCAAGATCCCAGAACCGCCTGACGTCACGTATTTTCTGATGAACTAAATGTGGACGATTGAGTAGAGTTGTACGTACCAAGTAAGTGCTTACCCGCTTAGACGGCCAATACGGCCATTTTTGAGATATGGGTCCAGAAGATACATTACTTACTTCACGTATTTTCTAATAACTGATTTTCACGTATATTATAGGCAATATCTTTAAAAATAAGGCCCCTATACTTCTAGACACTTTCCCTTGGTCGTTTTGCTTAACAGACGCTTTAAAACTAACAAAATATGACTTAACTTCACTTAAATTCTCATACTCCATTTGTATATGTTTATCCAGACAACTATTTTAAAGCCTTTTCCGAAAAGACAGACCGATCTAAGGGGCCAGCTATCCCCTAAACTCATAATCTCGTACATAAATGTTTTTATGCAGGTACCTTCGGGACCCCATATCTTAAAATTGGCCGTTTAAGCAAGTTAGCGGGTAAGCATGTGTTCTTAGTACGTACTAACTCTACTGAATCGTCCACATTTCGTTCATCATAAAAGAAGTCTGGCGGCTCTGGGATTTGGGACTATATGACCTTATAGAATCGTAAACTATACATTTTATCCTGTAATGATCTTTAGCAGAGTTGATGTGCATGAGCCAAAGGTTTCTGAGTTGGTACAATCAATTTAAGACAGGTGGCGTAGCAATTCGGGCAGGGTGCAAAAATATAGTCTATTTATGGCTATATTTTTGTACCCTTAGAATTAGGGCGCAGGCTCAGGAAGAATACGGGGAACTCCCGCTCCGGCGCGTTCCTGGAGCAAAGGTTGACCATTGCCATACAGCGTGGGAACGCTGCGAGTATCATGAGCACTTTTGCGCCGGGAACAAAAGTGCCCAGTTCCCATTCGGAGATTAGTGTTTTATTTTTCTTTTCCAGTTTTTTGTTAAAACTGTGTGTGTCTATTTATGAATAGATGACGCGAACATTTTGTACCCCTTTTTACGAACATTGCCCTGACGGAGGGTAATTAAAATTTGCACACTGAACCAACTAAGTAATATGAATGTTAATTGGATAATTGTTACAACTAGTCAAAAATAAATAAATTCGGAAGTGGTTTGAAAATGAAAATTCACGACTTTTGTAAGTTGTGAATGACTCCAGATAATACTTCATATCAGCCACGTCACTAAGCATTTCCTGCGAAAGAGTATTATTGGCATGATAGTATGTATATATGAAACTCAATGGACCGATAAAAGGAAAGTCTGAGCTCTGTGATTAGATTACAATGTCCAAAGTAGCTGCTTGAACGGAAGGATGATGATATTATGCCTGATAGCGTTTCAATAGGTATGATGACTAAAAAAAACAACTAATTAGTACTTCAGTTGGATTATAAAAAAGTATTTTAGTTACGTGTGATTTTTCTATTGTTTCATGAAGAAATAAAAGTGGTCAATATCATTTTTGAAGACCTATCCATAGGTAACACACACGTATGGTTTTGATGGAAAATTTTTTTTTGAGTTTCAGTTCTAAGTATGGAACACTCCCAAAATTTATTGTTTTTTTTGTATGAAAATCTTAATGCAGTTCACAGAATACGGTCTATACCTACTATACATAAAATAAGTTTACGAGTATTACCTATACATACACAGTACACACAGCCACATACATAGAGCATGTCGGAAGCAGCTGAAATCTATACTAATACTAGCGGCCCGTCCCGGCTTCACTCGGATAGTAACTAAATATATCAAGTGCGGTGCCATCTGCCGGGCTGATTTGTGAATCTAAACCTTCCAGGACCCTACCCAAGTGTATACAAAAAAAATCATTAAAATCGGTCGAGCCGTTTAGAAGGAGTTCACTTACAACGAAAAGTGGCATTGATTTTTACATATATAGATTAATAAATAGGGGTTGGTGATAAAAGGGTAAAAATTTAGGGTTGTATGTATTTTTAATGCCACATTATAAAAAAATACTAACAAATGAAAATTGTTCAAAAAATTTAAAAATATTTTTAGGGGTGAACAACCCTTATCACTTAGGGGTGTGAAAAATAGATGTTGGCCGATTCTCAGACCTACTCAATATGCTCACAAAATTTCATGAGAATCGGTCAAGCCGTTTCGGAGGAGTATGGCAACGAAAACTGTGACACGAGAATTTTATATATTAGATTATAAAGCTGAAGAATTTGTTTGTTTGAACGCTAGGATCTTGGGAAGTACTGGTCCGAATTGTAATGTTCTTTTTCTATCGGATAGTCCATTTATCGACAAATGCTATGTATACTTGTATAAGCTATAGAACATAACGCTACTATCAATAAAAGCGGAGCATGAATCAATAATGTAACAAAAACGAGAAAAAAAATTATTCCTTTTTGAGAGTTTTCGTAGCGTGTTTGACATGACAGCATGTGTCTAAGATTGCATCGACTTCAACTTTTTTCTTTTGGCTTCCATTCGGTAATGTCACCGTAATTTCGCCAATGTCTAAGATTGCGTCATTGAATATAAACCTTTGCTAATCAAATTTGTTTCTAAATCGTTGGTACGACCAATTTCCGACAGGTGGCGTAGCAGGTAGCTGAAGAGGTTTTTTGTTTGAAAGCGATATTATCAGGAATGACGGAACCGATTTCAGTCATTCTTACACCGTTGGATATGTACAGGATCCCGATGAATGATATATAATGTACCCCGGGCGAAGCCGGGGCGGACATCTAGTCATTCCATATAATTACTATGCTCACTTATCGTGGCCTAAAAATGCTCAAACTCTTACTTGCCTTTGAAAATCAAACTTAAGCACATATTATCCACTTGCAAATAAAGCAGAAAAAATAACTACGAGTCGTCTTTCTTACTTTAATTACACCTGTAATTAAGTACCTACTTTTAAAAGGTTCTACTAAAAATACTCTTATATTTAATTCGTATCAAAGGTAAAATGGGAGTTTTTGTGATTTTCACGGGTAGAACCATTATTGGACGGTAGAAGCTTTTTCTGACGACGGTTTGCGTGACGCAAGAATTATTTTTGCCCGTTTAGCAGCACACTAAATGTTCCCGATGCTGGGACTCGGGGCTTTCTCTCGCAATGAAAGGATGAAGGCTATAATCTACCGCGGTATAAACCAGGCACAAGGCCAAGCCAAGAACTTAATCCTTTTCAATACTCAATCATTTTATTGCTAATATTATGGTAAATTTTTCGGTCTTATTTATATTTTTGTTCTTATTTAAGTCAAGTGTGTTTTGGGCTAAAGGCTTAATTACTGTTGACTAAATTTAGTCGACTAAGTAAATGTAATCAGTGAAGTGTAATAACGTTCTGTAAGCTAGCTTACTAAATTCAGAAGCTTGCTTATATTTCTGGGTTCTGAATTCAGTCGTCTGATTGGTTCTAAATTTGGTACTGAATTCAATCATAAAATTTAGCCAAGTGTAATAAGGACTTTAGCTTTGAAATCACTAATTTTTTTTCGCTAAGCAATAGCATACCCAAATCCTATTCAGTAAGGGTAGAAGGTCCGATCGGATCAGGTGTACCAACGTTATTGAGCAGCAAACATAAACATTTTCGCATTTATAATACTCAGTAGGATTATGTCAGGTATCTGGCTTCCATTGTACTAGCTTAACGTGGTATAGTGTAGATGGTATGGTGTTTTGTGAGAAATGTCCGTCCATCAAAATTTATCTGTTTGCCTTGTAATTTCTTATTCAAACAAAGTGCTTATTAAAAATTCCGTTAAAAATTTAAACGCTCAACATTTATGTTACTTATATTTCACCCAGTCTAATTAACTCAGCAATTACAAGTGGTTTTAACTCCCCTCGGAGTAATGGACATTGTATTGTCTGCTAATGAGTTTTTTAAAACTTTCTACGCAAATGTTACTTACACCTGTCCTGTTTCGCTTCCTTGCGAGGCAATTTGCAACGGCCAAAACGGTACTTTTAAAGCCCGTGCAATGAATAAACTGTGGTTCTCCCAACTAACTAAAATGGTGACATGCAATACACGACCTATTTGATAAAAGTCACTAGATCTAATTTTAAATAACAAATGAAAACATATTGTTCTCCAAGCATTTTAATTGGTATAAAATCTTTAAAAATTGCTTTACGCTAAGGGGCGTTCAAGTATTACGTAACGCAATTTTACGTAGCATACCAAAATGTACCTTATTTAATTAATTAAATTAAATTGTTTATTTCAATAAAATCTGTAAATTCTACAATAATTGTATTTCTAATTTTTTATTTTATTATTTCTAATTTTAGAGACCAGGAAATGGAATTTCCGTCTGTGGAAATTTTCGACGAACTGTTTTCAAAGTACATTAGTGCACTTTTATCTGTTGACTGTGAATACCCATTTTTCTAACCAAACATCCCATAGACCTAGGACATATACCATACAATCCCATAGACCAAGGGTCGGCAAGTAGTTTTAGATGGGGTCCGGATGCCGTAGGAATTCTTCAACGAGGTCCAAAAAATAAAAACTGATCATAAATTAAGTGCTGCCTTTTCATTATTATGGTTTCAAATCAAATTCTATTTGGTCCGAGGTCTGACATCTCGCGGTCCGCAACGGACCGCGGTCCGCCTGTTGCCGACCCCTGCCATAGACCATAGACATAGGCTTTCAATCTATCGCGTGCAACCTGTACCCTCGATAAAGCAGTGCAGTGCCGTCGACAAAGAAGGCTCTCTAGTATCTAGAAGAAAGTATTTCTACTACCTGATAACGAGCATGGCTCGTTAGAAGCTAGAAAAGGGTAAGTGCCTTGGTGTACCCCTGAGAGACTCCACTGCTGAGGATGAACCCATCAACAGTAACTTAAAAATGTGGTATCAAACAGCACTAATGTTGCACTATATATCACCTGTAACTACTACATACATATATCAGGCTGTTTTACATGTTGCTACGCCGCTACATTAGGATATATAGGACGTGAACCCGTAAGATTTTCTATCAAAAGGCGCTCAACGTAGCTATATACGTTCTCATTTCAAAAAGCCGTAAATTTTCACTTCGAAACCATGAAAAATTTTCTAGTTTTTCAAGTTTTCCCCTTCATAAATAATAAAATCACCTTTCGTCGATCTAATTTCTCCATTATGCAGTCTACTCACAAGAAACATTACGCGGTGTCGGGCGAGATCAGATGACGCGATATCCCAGGAGACGAGGCTTCGAGAGATTTGCGCCTAATACGCGGCTGTAACCTCCGGGTCTGATAGACCCTGCCTTAGGCTGCTTATCCACCAGATATGTGCTATGCTACGTTGCTGGATGCGTTTGTCAGCTGACATAAATAATAATCAAAACTAGGGTAGCATAAGCAAACCCACTAAATGTTCCCACTGCTAGGACTCAGGCCTTCTCTCAAAGGGAGAGAGACTTCGAAAAAGACAGCGTTGCGCGTGGGATTTGAACCCGGGGTCTCCGGATCGGTAATCACCGTTCTACCGACTAGACCAGCCGTAAATATAACTAGGATATATCCGGCTAAAAGTCGCCAGGTGCTAGATTCTTCCCGTTAGATTCGCTGAGCACACTCTTCTGAGATGCTAGGTCATTCCTGGATCTTCCTTATAGGCGGCAGGCCAAGCCGATGTTTGTACCGTCTGAGGTGCCCTTGGGCTTGTCGTACGCGATGTAGTTGAGTACTGTAAGATTTAGTAAGATCCTGCACCTTCTGCTCTTGCCCAAAATTCGGTAGGCAGGAGAGGTCTCTTGACGGTGTGACACCAACTGTCACAAAACCCTTTAAAGAAATATGATGCGTTTGATATACAACAATTACATACATGAAATCATAGAATAATAACGTCTAGAAACTGGGTCCGCGCAAGAAAAGTGAGGCAAATCATAGTGAGCCATATTGACTCGGTCCGTTTGAAACTACCATCAGTTGTCAAGTCAAGCGTGCATGCGTCTGCGACAATTAAAAACATTATGATGGTTTGCGTGGTCCTTCACTGTACATACACCACGACATTAAAGTTTTGTTTGCCGAACTTCGGAACTGTTTGCATACGTCGAAATCAATTTACTGTATGCCTCACTTAAGATGAAGCTTTTGTTTGAAGGTTATCGATCTAGGCGTTTTATTAATCTATGCATGATATTCAATTCTCCATATAACATGATACTGGTGGTGATGATTCAATAAAGCTGTTTTCCATATAGAAGGATGTGTGCCATGAATTGGAGTTATGGACGCGCGAATGGTACACCTATTGGCAGATTATTGACGACAAGTTCCACGTCTTCCTTCGAAAGTATTACATTGCTGCATCGAATACCTCGATCGAGCTACGCATCTTACTTAGCGGCGATGGATTTTCATAGCACATCTTACTCACCAAGCTACACAGCTTACCATTAGTCGAAGCGTTCACGTAGTTATCGATCCTTAGCTTTCGCATCCTCTCTAGTTAGCACATCCCTTGGTGGAAAACCAGCCTCATTCACGGCTGGTTAATGTTTCTTACGCCCGCTGAATTATTTAGCGGATCGCACTTAAACTGGCTACTTAAGTAACAAGGTTTTAAAAGGTCCCAATTGTTTTCATGTTTTCAACTCTGCGCTGTGTGAGCTGGTCATAGAATATTTATGACGTGTTGTGAAAAATTGTGTCTTTTTCTCCTTATTTTTTAGGGTTCCGTACCCACTTGCCTGTCCCTGGTCACTAAGGTACCACATTTTACCGGAAAAAAGTCTGCTAGCGGTGAAGTGGGTACCCAAAGGTTAAAATGAAACCCTACTATTTAAGGTCCCATATATTATCGAATTAGATCGCCATGTGTGCATTAACATAGATTTTTTATTGAAGTGAACGAGTTCGGGCATAGCTCGCCGCGGTCGCTTCGTAGTCTCTGCCGCATGTATTGACTTCCAGTTTGAGGCCCATGCTCTCCCATGTTCTATGAAACCGAAAAGTAGTAAAAAACAATCGTGGTTGTTATACATATTGAGTCGGACTGGACGGACCCTATCACACGTTAGTTACCCGTGATTTCATAAAATAGGTACACATTTGTATATATTATTTTGTTAAATTCGGTTTAAACCAAAGATTAATTTTAAAAGATATTCCAATTGACTTATCACTTTCTAAATCTGTCTATTATTTTGGTATTTCGCGTCTTTTATTATTATTTTCATGAATAAGTTAAAGATCTGGAATGGTTCCAAGTCTGTCTAATGAAACTATACTTCCAAAGGCTCTAAATGAGAATTACTTGAACATTCCCCATCCTGAAATGTAGTCGTTAAATAATCTCGGAGTAAATCTCCATCAAGTGCCTGAGAAACTGTATAAACCATGGATATCGTAATCGAATAGACATTGCCGGTTTGCAAATTTAATGCCAGCTTTTTTTTTAAATAAGCATGATCATTTATCAGTAGAAAATGTATCTTTGAAGTCATAGTCACAAAATAAAAAAATACATTGTTTAATGCTAATTAATATTTTACGAGAAAATGTGTGTATGTGTTGTACTTATGGAATAAACAAGGTGGCATAATAATAATATAAACACGGAAAGAGCATATCAAAATCTATAACGTAACCAATTATCTTATACTCTAACACTGTTTAGCTCTATTCGCCTCTGCACTACTTTTATCGAGCGTTAAACAGTGCCCGCTGCCCGCGTTCTCACAAAGATTTCGATGTTTTTAGACAGGCAAATACACTTTTTTATTTTGTTTGCATGGGAATTAAAATAAATGCTATTTTTTAAACTATAGAACAAAGGTTAATATATTTAAAGTGTTGCATGCCTTTAATAAAAGGATGCAGTCTGATTAATAATAAGCCTGTGTATATTTTTTATGTTACTCGGGTAAATTGATTGCGGTGTCCATCGGCTGATACATCTGTGGTACAAAGTAAATCAACTCTAGCTTTGCAGTAAAACTTAGTAACAGATTAGTAGTATTAGTAATATTTCAAGCGCAATCTCTCGACTGTAGCGTAACGATCCACTCTGGCAGAGGAAATGAAGTAGTTAGTCTTGGAGGTCATGTGCAGACGTTGGGGACTTAATGATGTTTTTTTCTTTAATACTTCAAAAAATGAGGAGGTTCTCAATTCGGTTATAGGATTTTTTGTATGTACGAGTATATATATTACGTGATAACTCCGCCAATTGTGAATCAATTTTGATGGTTCTTTTTTTACTTAGGAAATCATAATTCAGAGGTGGTGTTTGAAATCATAATTCAGAGGTGGTGTTTGAAATATGATCAAAAAACAACTAAAGTTTACTTTTGACGTCGATGTCTATCGTTATCTTGATGCTCAAACGATTTAATTTTTTATTTGTAAATATCCGTGCGGATGTTCTTGGCTATGTTTAGTTAATATCGGTTCAAGTCTGTTTTGTTTAATTTTCAAATCCAAGATTGGCGAATTACATATTTTTTCAACAAATAAATGTTAAATAAATTGTTTGCATTTCTTTTCATAACTCCTTTAACTCAAACAGTTGTTTTTTAACGCTACGTAATATAGTTAACAAATGTTATTTTTTTCAGGTATGTCATCATTCATCATTACTGAAAGTAATAGTGAAGGATAATATCGTGAGTTAACTTGTCCATCGATTAATTATCTTTGAATATGTTAAAAGGTAAGTCCCTAAAATGCTCATCAACTGGCTAATTGATCAGCGTAGACTATAACGGTCTTTGCTACCGTGGATTCGTCATCATCAGCTTGTGTTCGTCCACTGCTGGACAAACGCCACTCAGTCCGATCGTCGGTCTTACGCTTCCAACCGCCACCAGTCACCTTTCGTATATCGTCACGCCATCTAGCCTCAGGGCGACCTACGCTACGTTTACCAATTCGCGGTCTCCGCTCTTGAACCCTGAAACGCAGAACTGATAACCGTTGGGGTAGACACACCAACGGTTATCAGTTCTGCGACAAAAGCGACCGGCCCATCGCTACTTCTTATATCGGTGACTTTAGTTCTATGACGAATTACTTCACTGTGGATACAATCCCTCAGAGAAACCTCAAACCTGAAAACGCTACCCTGTATTAGAGATTAGATCTCTGTGTAATATTTCCTATGAGACTATCTATACTCTTTCGTGTGAAATACTTATTAAAGCGAAAATTTCCATAGCCACGTTGAGTTCTTGATAAGGGAAATTCGCATGGGTTCGTACCACCGACTGGTGAACGAGTGCGTGTTAGACGCAACGGAAGAAAAAAAGCATGTTCCTTGAGAGTCCTTGTTTAAATTAAATGTGAACAACGCAACGTCGCGGGCATATATAAATTTTTATTGAAATAGATTTTGTATTTTATTTTATATTATTTTTCGTTTAACAAAAGTTACTCCGTAAACATGCTTCAGTACGCTTTTAGTGAAAACTAAAATAAACTCTACTCTACTCTAATGTTCTACGAGTACATAAACTAGGGAACAACATAAGGGTAGATTTCACCGAATAATTTTGAAACCTGCTTAACCCAAACCTGTCTTTTTCTGAAGATGCCACATTACATAATTTTTGTACTGGCTCTCTGGTCTCATAATGAAACCTTTGCTTAGTTCGGTGTTGTTTATAAAATGTCTAATAATTTATTTACTGTTTCTATCGTACATAGTTTCTGACGCTCAATTCGTCTGATAGTGAGTTACGATTTGGTCGAAGGTGCAATTCATGACGACCTATGAAAAATACTAAAAAAAAGTCACTAATTATTTCAATAATTAATTCAATAATTCGACCATAAACTTCACTCATCAACTTTTTTGAAGACGTGCCAGTTATCGTTTATCATGGTTTAATATTATACTCTGAAATGTGTCCTTAAATGCGGTATTTGCTTAGCTCTTGCTGCACAGTTTCTGAAACAAAATGGGACTCTCTAATGAGGTGCTTGTGTTCAAAATTACCTACATTTATTAATACTCGAATCATCAAGAGGAAAAAGCGTAAGTTAAGCTCATTTTATGTACAAAGGATGGAGATCTTATAATTTTCCGTGTTAAAGAAAATTACGGGCTATTGTGATGATTTACTTTTACCTATTATGGGGAAAGGAAAAGGTATTTGTTGGTATTTATTGCGGCAGTATATTTTAAGATTGGAGTCAATAAATATCTGGATTGTTATTACCATTGCTTAAAAAGAGAGCTGTATAATTTGTTATTTTATTAGATATTTTTAATCGCAAGTCTGTTAGTATTATGACCTCCATTGAGAAGCTCGCGGTCTAAGTTTGACGTGTCTGTGTGTGACATACAATACTCCTACACTAATGGACCGATTCTGATGCTATTTTAATTGTTTATTTTCATCGAAAATTTCAACGGCCTTAGGTATGTTGTTTTAAGTCCCACGTAAAAAGAGGGTTGTTATAACTTTGATATGTATATTGAATAGGTTTATATATGGGAGATATATAAACCTATTTCATATGGTATCGTACCACCTTCACTGATACTGTTTCTGTTCGAATTTGTTAATTATTTATTTCATCAGAAAATCTAAATATTGTAGGTGTTTTATGTCTCGTAAGTCGAGGAGAGATTAAATCTGATGTTTTTGTGTGTGTTTGTTTGTCTGAGTATCTGTTTTGAATTATGTTTTTTGTATGAAAGCTGTGATTTAGCTTTCATCAGTTTAAGTTAGTGGTTTAGATATCTGTAAATGTTAAAACTTAATATTGAGAAATGAGCATACTTACGCTACAAAAAGAAAGTAATTAAAACACCTAAGGTCTTCCATGCGCGGTCAGAAGGGGGGGCGGCACAGGGAATGACACCCCCAAATCGTATATGTTAAACTAAAAATGTAAGAAAATTAAAAATATCTAATAGTAGATAGACTATTTTTTAACGCGGGAAAACGACTGGAAGGGAAATACGCGCGTAAATCATAGGTATTTTTTTTGCTCGATTTATTGCATGTCTACTGGTGACCCCCAAAATCTGAGGCTTCGTACTGGTGACCCCCTCCAAAATTGGAGGCTGGGACCGCGCCTGGGGTCTTCAGAGTTTCGTTCGTCTTGAGAAGTTTAATTCGACTATTGATTTTGTTTCATGGCCTGTAAAACTTAGTACGACTCGTTTTCACAGAACCACAAGATGAAATGTTGCCACACCGCCGGTGGTTTCACGACCGCGGTCCGACCACCCCTTGTCGACTTATTCGTTGGAATTTTGTACAGTATTACCCCTGTAGATCATACTGTGTGGGCGTCCCTTCAACTCCAATGTAATCGCAGTAACTCTTCTCGTTATATTTCGAGTAGTTTCTTAGCGTACCGTTCGTTACTCAAAATCTCAAAAAAGCGACACATGGTTGACTTACAAAATACTCTAACGAAGAGGCATGACTCTGTTTTTGTGATAAGAACGTCTAGGCTATGACAAGCCTGAGTAGGTTTTTATTTAAATAAAAAGTGACGAGACGAGCAGGACATGTGCCTGATGGTAAGCAACATGCCTACCACATAACAGCACAGTGACACGCAGCTATTGGAATATGAAGAGTCCAAATAATTATCTAGCACTGCACTGCGCTCGTCACCCAGAGATCTAAGATGTTATATCTGTAAGCCCTGTAATTTCTCTGGAAACATTGCCCTTCAAACAGGTTTTTCCTGATAGTTACAATCTTGGTGTCGACAAATCGAGAGTGAATTGGTTTTTTAGGGTTCCGTAGCCAAATGTCAAAATACGAAATATAGATTCGTCATGTCCGTCTGTATGTCATTTATGGTTTAAGTTTTTTGTACGAAAATAGTTTATTTATCTAACGGTTTCGCCCACGGATATTTCGAGCTTCTTCTGTTTTAGAATCTAATTTCGTAGTACGGACGTAGTTCGATCATTTTAAGGTGATGGATTTCACTTTATGCTGAAAGGTTCGAAGCGAGTGTTGTCATGTATCTGTATTTATTGGAGTACTATTTCCCGTTGATAAAATATTAATAACGTAAACAGGAAGGTAAATTTAGTGATTTATGCATTCCATCATAATCCTATTAACATTGAATTGTTAAAGTTTGGATGTCTGTTGCTCAATCACGTTGGAACTTCTAAACGGATCGGGTTGAAATTTGGAATTGCATAAGTAGACCATTAAAAATGTTCCCACTGCTGGGACTCGGGGTCTCGTAAGAAAATAATAAAGGCCATAGTCCACCACGCTGGCCAAGTGTGAGTTGGTGGATATATGGAAATTTGGAATATAGTTGGACTATAGTCTGGGAATAGCACTATATAAAATGTAGCCTACATTTTATGCATTACATATTTGGTACATTTTTTCACCGGGATAGATAGATAGGTAGATAGATTAACTCTTTATTGCACTTAATTTAGTAATAAACAAAAGACAATTAAAACAAAACAAAATAAAGTAGCAATTGGCGACCTTATCACTAAAAGCGATCTCTTCCAGGCAACTATAGGATGGAATGAGAGATTTGATAATATGGAGGAGGGGAAGTACAAAAAAAGGAGTGGTTGATACTTATATTATGTAATCACGGGAACGGCAACTGCGCGGGTAAAACTGCGGGGCGCTGCTAGTCTTATTATGGCAAATGTCAACCCAATCCATTCAGACCTTCCGACGTGATTGAGCAACATTTTTAATATATAACTATCATCAAAATATTGTCGAATTAATTAGATTTTTACTATGTAGTAACGTAAGCAATACTGTGGCCTAGGTTGTGACAAACATACTCGAACATAGAAGATACCAATAATATGAGAGTTGGTCTACTGCAACATTGTGATCCCTTTGTACTCAACGTTTCCTTTCATTTCCACGCAGGCTTTAGCTATGTAAGGAATATAACAAATGACCCAATTTATCCTCTCCATAACGGATAGCTGTTATTTTGTTCTCATCGTACTTCACAAACTTGGACACTATAACCCTATTAGTTTCTATAAGCGAAAAGTTTCCTCTGTTGCCGAAGTTTTCTTACATTCTTGTGTTGACAAATAGTTTACGATTTGCTGTTCCTATACTAGAATTTCTGGTACCTATGTAACTGGTATTAAGATTATTGTCTAGCAAGACACGGCTATTATTAAGACAATTGTCTAGTATTAAGACAATTGTCTAGCAAGACACGGCTATGATAGCTGATAGTATACAAGGCTTGATTCGATAGCTTAAATGGTCATGGCTTGCAACATTACTATTGGGTTTTGTTAAAGAAATAGCAATGATAAAGTAAAGTTCATTTCAGTTGTTCAGCTGTTACTCAATTTAAATAAATTCACGGGTCATTGTGTGATGAGGTTGCTCCAGTTCGGCTTAAATTTCAGCCGATTCGGCTTTCAGCATTCAGCCGTATATGATTTGCCTCGCGAACCATTTTAGGTCGCAGTACATACTGAATACTGAGCGTCATTTGCTTAGCAAAACTTTGCTTTGTATACTGATGGTATACAAGGCCTTCCCTTCGACAGCCAAAACAAAAAAACTTATTGCTTTGCTGTCGTTCAAAGCTTGATCAAAGAAATAGCAATGCGAAAGTAATGTCTAGTTTAACTGTTGACCACCTGTTCGTATGCTCATGATATGCTTGCCACATTATATATAGAGTATTTTACAACTGACTGCACAGAATGTAATATCAGCCAAGTTCTCAACATCAAAACATCAAATGAGTTGCTCGACTTTAGAATCCACCTCATATCAAAGTTTCTACTTTCCGCCAAGTCCTGTGGCATTAACAACATTGCAACTTGACGTCTCACGTTTGCCGACAATGTCGCAAACACCGAAACTCTGCCAAGTGTTGGGAGTTTGATAATGTCTCAAAGGAGAGTGACGTGACAGGCTTATGGAGGTTCGGGCCTTAAGCTTCGCGCCAAAATTTGCGTAATGGATTGGTTGTTAAAGTATTTGATGGGGTGCTTAAACGTGGAGGCGATTTTTGTTACGAGATGGGTCTCTTAGGGGATTAAAGTCATTTTGAAAATATTAATATTCTGTTTTTCGTGCCCGGTAATATTTTTATTGCAACCTGATCATTTTTATTACAACAAACAATCAGCTAAGTCGATCCAGCCAATGATCTTAAACTCAACCACTGGATACCAGATACAAAATGAAAAATATGTCTGTCAGTTACTAGAAATGGTTTCGATTGCTGTGAAATAGTATTGTTGACGGCCAATTAGGAGACGATCCAAAAGTTTATAATATAAAGGTCTCAAAAAATTAATCATGCCACGAACAATTCAGTGCATCCTCAGTAACTCAAGACTGTATAGCGATACTCTTAAAAATTTCATCAAATTTTCTCTTCACAAGACTACTGAGACTCACGATCGCGCAAAAGTTCACCGAATTCCCTCGGCGATATTACCCGCCTTATTAATAAACCAGTTCGCAACGCATTCGAATGTAAAGTTAATATCGAATTCGTGATCGGACTAATGCCAAAATGTGGATCTGACATTTGAGAGGTCCGACCGACTTTCTCGGGTTGTTTGGAATGGATGTCCTTGCAGCCTTGCGGTGTTGGTAAGTTGCTAGCAGAAAATGCCAGAACTTATTTTGTAAAGCTAAGTGACAATATGGTCCACGATGGACCGTGCTTACCTAAAAAACCGATTCACTCTCGTGATTACAAACCCTTCTGTCCGTTGCTGATACATTTCTGTAAATGCTGTATATTGGCGTCCGTCGATTGTTGCAAACGCTGCGTTGATGCGCTCTATTGGGAACCACCATTCAGGATATGCCTCTTTATAGAATAGAGTGGCAGGACGAGCAGGACATGTGCCTGATGGTAAGCAACACGCCTGCTCATAATAGCACAGGTTCACGCTACTATTGAATCATGAAGAGTCCAAATCATTGCCTATGTAACACGGCACTCGTCACCCAGAGGTATAAGATGACTTATCTCTATGCCCTGTAATTTATCTGGAAACATTGCCCTTTTAACTGGATCTCTGAGATTTGCATTTGGTGGTAGAATAACTGGTAAAGGTTCTACTTCCCCAGGTGGATTCTGTAAAAGTCCTAACCCTACAAAAATACGATTTCACAAACTGAGGTCTGAATTTAATCCAAAGTTAGTTCCTTACTGCCAATGTGTTTTAAATACTTAATACAGTGATAGTGATAATAATACTTGTACTGCATTTTAAAACAGAGTATTTTCACGCATGTGGACTGTTACAGAAAATTAAGGTTTATCATTAATTCTGGGAAGTCGCATTTTAATGTATAATGCAGTATACAGTTAAGTATTTTGAGATTTTGAAAGTATGAAGTAATGTACACGTACATTTCTGAAACCTAATAAAAATATTATAAGCGTTGGTCATTTTGTAAAATTTCGCAAGTATGAATCGTTTATGTTTTTTTTGTCTTTGTTTGACTGACAATCTGTCGCTGGGGTACATGTCAGCATTTTTTTTTTGCAGAATGAATTAGGTATTTTCTAGATTTTAGAGCGTGCCTTTGACCCACACTGTCCCTAACCAACAGACGAGTTGGTGGACAAACGCGGACCTATGCACGATAAAAAAAACAATTTCAATTAGCTTATTTGTGTTTTTGGAGAAAAGACGAAAGAGGAAGATGTTGGTGTCAGTCTTTTTGGTAAATTTCGTCAATATTCAACCTGAGCTCAATCGTTTCATTGTACTACGTGATCAGAGGCCCGAACACAGCCCTATGTATCGGTATTTACATGTAACGCGCAATGTATTTTATTCACGGTACGTTTTACCGAGGAAATTTGCGGAATCTGTGAAATTTCGTTCTTAACCCTCTTGATGTGCGGGTATAAGTGACCGGTTTTTTTTTACCGGTTAGAAGTTTGTATTTCATTATCAAAATAAATTAAATAAATTTTATAGGGTATTTATACCTCTTCTAGTAGTTAAAAAGGATCATAATACAATGAGATTTTATTGAACTAAGACACAATATCCTAGTTTTGTTTGTGTACCCCTTCTACATACGAACGATTTATATTATGCATGTGTGCACTGTGCACGTATTTCGCACATTTTTTATCAGTTTATGTCTAAGTTCTTTATAAGGTCTAATTTACTAGTAAATTGACTTTTTTAATATCAGTTCAAATCGTAAAAGTAAGTGACCTATAATTTTTATAAAGGTACCTATGGTTTTGACTTCAGGTTACCTCTAGTGCTTACTGAAGAGTTATAGTAGACTATTACTTACTTACAGTACTTTTATGCTATATACTATACAGCACTTTTATACTAGATACTATACTATATGTGTATACTATATGGGTTTGACAGACCTTAGCGGGCGTACTAAGGGTTAAACGGTATTTCTTCGAATATTGATATAATTCGAATTCCGGTGGGTAATGGCGGCGAGAACGTTATTCGCTATATTGGCGACGATTGAAAATAACGATCTTTGGTACGATATATTTTTTGGAAGCAATAATGTTTAATTTGTGAAATTGGCTTCCGATTTCTTGGTAAAATTTCGGAATTATTTTGTTATTAGCAAAAGTAGGACATAATCGCACTAAAACAGTGGTGATATACTTTATTCACTTCAAATCAATAACAAACTGACTAGTTCTTCATTCACTTGTTTAATTTCAGTAAATCCATATCTTTAGTTCATCCACTATTTACCTACGTCAAATAGATCTGATATAGTTTTCAGATCAATGAAACGATATAATGAATGTGTTCATTTCTGTGATAGATGGGGGAAGTGCCCAAGGGAGTGTTGCCTATTGAAGTATAGATAATGGTTAATGTTTTCTGATATTGGTCTGAAAATAACTTCATTATCTCAGACTACCGCTAAGCAATAAACCAATTGATCTCCGCGAACTTGACCTCTCGTAAAAAATACGTTACGCTTCATTTGCACTTTTTAACTCGCCGTCTTTTATACGAAAAGCTACTTTAGATTGTTGGCTTTAGCTTCGAATTGGCTCGCAGACCTTCCCATATTCGAGATGTTTTGGATACTAGTCGGCAGCTACGCGGTAACTGTCGTGGTAGTGTTGCCATTAGGGATGGCAGATTTGTAGACAAAAAACAGAAGTAGAAAAAAGAGTTTGTAGGAAAGTAATTTAACATTTAGTTTAAAAAATCAGCAAATGTAATAAATCGTAGTCCATTGCACTCCGTATACGCCGTTTTAAAGAAAAGCAAAAAGCGTCTGAGAACGATGCATACCAAATACTGTGTAACCGATGTACAAAAATGTAACTTTATTTACATTCTATTTGAAAAGTAAAACTGATCAGTAGTGTTTGGTAGCCTATTTATTAGAATTTTTACAAAATAACGCTGTTAGGAAGTTAAATATTATTTTGTAAATTGACTTTACACAAGGAGCTTAACCAAAAAATATATTTTAATGTTTATTATTTTAAAAATACAAATAAACATTGTTGCTAAGATAATGTATAAAAGATATTAATATTTTATTATAATACAACCGATGATATCCAAAAAACGAGACGTCTGCAAATAAAACTACATCCTTGAAATCTTATGACGAAAATTTATTTTCTGCGTGGATCTACTAAATAATCGTGGCTTACAGAAATTTTGGGAAAAATTTCGTGTTTTTTGCAGTAAGGTCGACAATATCTTTACTTATTCCATTTGTACAGAATATATCTTGAAACAGTAGATCTACAATTAGATTTGTAGAACAGGCAACCCATCGTATGTAGTGCCAAGTTCTGCCGATTGATACCATCGCGTCGAGCGGCTAACAGAATTGCTTACGGCATTGCTATTTCTATCTCCCTAACTCCTACCAAAATGAATGAGAGAGCGATAACAAGACGTTGAGCAATTTTGTTAGGCGGTAGAGTATTCGTTCCCTACATCTTGAATGGATTTATTTCTGCTCTCATTGTGGTAACTTTCACATGTCTCGCATTGGAAATGTGCCAAGGGATGTCTGTTGCCGATTCTGTATTGAGGATAACTTATACTACGGTATAATGTGTACGTCATCAGTTTATGAAAGTCGTGATGGTTCAGTGGCGAGAAAGACTGAATTTCAAAACATGTGGCTTTCTTTAGGTTCGAATTTCGCCGTCATATCTGAAATTCTGAACCATTTAAAATGATAACTACTCTTTAGCCGCTTTGAGAACCTTTTGGTAAGGGAAAATGTTTGGATTCGCGTCATCAACATGCAAGTGCCAAATCGATAATCGCTAATAACATGACACTGAAAATCTTTTAGTGGTATAGCGTCGGAGCGGGGCGGAGCACCAGAGTGGGACGTACAAAACTACAAATAAACTGCATAAGCTGCCCACCGAACATTCCCACTGCAGGGACTCGCTGCGTTCTCTCGCTAGGAGAGAGTTAACGCCATAATCCACCACGCTGGCCAAGTGCGGGTTGCCCCCCTCCCCAATCTGAGGCTGCGGTCTGGTGACCCCCTCCAAAATTCGAGACTGGGACCGCGCCTGCTAGGAATATTAATATGACGTCATCAATTGAGTCGCAGTCTAGCTGAAATTTACGGGATTTACTCTCGAGATTACCTTCGAGTAAGCCTGAACCGTTTTAATGCGTCCCGTAATAGTTATTACAAGTTAAACCGCCATTGGAACGGATCCTAAGCCTAGTTTACGGCCAATAATCGTTTTATTAGGGGGATTCAAGCTCGGTACTTAGACGTAGCTAATATTATTTCATTACTTAATTTGTTTTTGATTTTGTGGGTTTTTTACCGACGACGCGACGGAACAAGGCAATGTATATATATGCGTTTATACCCGAGCGACACGAGGCTAGTTTTCAAGCTAGGATAGCAAGCTAGTGTTAGTAAAGCTAGCAAACTGGTACTTCTAGTTTCGTGTAGTTTCGTTTTAGGAGCGGTAGGACTCTTGACGGATTCCGCGCTCGGGCACACCTGTTTGCCTGTATGTGCTAATCCATGTTGCCAAATAGTTTGCGGACATTACTGTGTTCCGGTTTGAAACGGCTTGACCGATTTTGATGAAATTTTTGTTTATCCAGATAAAATACAGGGCTTAGAGATATAACATCTTAGATCTCTGGGTGATTTTTTTTTTTTTAGACAAAATTTTAATTTCTATTTTGTATGTTGTATCATAAAAAAATAGAAAAATTACATACAATCCTCAATTTTCACCCTTCACGATCGACCCTTATTTTATTAGGAAATTATTTATATGGCAAAACAACGTTTGCCGGGTCAATAGTCTTTCTATAAAACTAACTACTCCGATATCAACATTTATCTCACACAAATATATATCACAACCAAATAGAAGCCAGAAATTAATCTAAGATGAAGAATCAGATGACATAAATAAAAACCAGAAATTAATAGAAGATGAGGAATAAGAAGACTTTAATCAGCTGACTATTATTTATTTTTATTTATAAATTAAGACTAATTGTCTTGCCAGACATATTGCATGCCTCTATGAGGCCAGTGCTAAAATTTTAAAATGTTTTGTATCATCTTATCTTACCTACAAACAGCAATAAAGATTTTTGTATTTGTATTTGATATTGATGGAGTTTTCAGTGATTGATTTAGGTTTGTTTGGTGCATGTTCTTAGATAGGTGTTACAGTGACACAACATCAAGGGGCGCTACTGTAAAAATTCATATTTAATTTCAAATTTCATCCTCAAAAAAGTATCATTATCTAAAATGTCCCACTGTATGGCCATGACCTACCACCGATTAAGGGTGACAATACAGCGCTAAAATTCTCCAATCATTCACATTACTATAAAACACTAGTAAATTTTATGCTAGCCCCTGATTGATAGTATTGGGATTTTTTAAAATTAACTTATCATTTTTCGATAACCTTTAGAAACTGTGTAATTTTGCTTATTGTATGTTTTGTTATAGTTTTAAAAAATAATGGTGTTTCTACTTATAAGTACCTGGTTGACCGAGCTTTGCGCGGTTTTTTTAAATGATATTTAGGCAGGTACGAATTACGTAGTGATGACTTCCTTAGACCTACTTAGATACGAAGCCTGTTGACTCCGAGGGCGAGCATATTCCGTCTGAGCCATTTAGACTTAAAGAACAGTGGCGAAATAAGTTATCGTATTCTAATGACATTGTAGGAGTTTTTCATTGTCTAAAAACGCGTATAAAATGATGTTTTAAAAAAATAAAACCTAGCTAGATCGATTTATCGTCCCCGAAACCCTATAAATAATTTCTTGAAAATCGTTCGAGCCGTTTCCGAGATTCAGATTCTGTATATATATATCTTGTAGGTATACAAATACAAATACAAATACAAAAATCTTTATTGCTGTTTGCAGGTAAGATAAGATGATACAAAACATAATTTCATGAAAATCTCTTCTTCTAGAGGCATGCAATATGTCTGGCAACGCAGTTTCCATTGGTCTGAATTTCTTCTTCTTTTTCATTTTAACTTTTAATCGATCTGATTCATCAGATTCTATATATATATATATATATATACCTACAAGAATGGGTCGTTTAAAGGTATAAGATAAGTATGTATTTATAATTAAATATTTATTATATCAGCTATCTGGCTCCCACAGTACCAGGCATTGCTTGCTTAGTATTGAGGTTACATGGTGTTGTGTGTGAAATGTCCACGAATATTATTAATATAAAGTTTTTGTTTCAAGTATTAATATATAGATAATCTTAAGTAAATACGCAATCAAAACATCTAAAAAGGAACAAGGCTCAAGATATAAATAATACACAGGAAGCGGCGACGTCTGTCGTATCTGTTCGCCCTTGGCGCACGTTCGCAGTATTGAGCGCGCGCTCCATGCATGAATGGAACGGTTTCATTGATATAACACAACCAATTTACCGTTGCGCACGAAATACGGCGCCACTATTCACATTCCATAAACAAAACGAAGGGTATCGGTATACGATTTTAGTTCGACGATATTATCAAGTTCACGCCATTGGTACAGCACGGCCAACTTATCTTCAATTCAGAAAATCGGCACTGTTATCGTATTTTCGAAAATGAATTCTCTAAACATTTTAGTTTGTTTAATTAAGTCAGGAAAGTATTTACAACTTGTTTTAGTTTAAGGTTAATTAAATTATAGATATCATTAAAATATTAGTTTGATAATTTAGTCAAAATCGTCACAAAAGCGTGCACACTTTTGTGAACTACCAAAATTTTGTGATAAATTGGACAGATGACATTACAATCTCAATTGGATAAAATAAAATACGTGATTTAATTTTCTCTCAATAAAACAAAAATCAACTTTAAAATCTAACTCGACATTTTTTTTTTGTAAATTTACGTAGTGACATGAAACAGCGAGGTAGTATGTATGTACATATACGTCGTTTATGTAAGATTATTGCATTTTATTAAATTTATTATGAAATTTTAGATTTTTTTGAATTTTTGGCGCACCACACACAGATTTTTCTTGGGCTATGAATTGACTTCAAAGCGTCACGTTCGTAAATGAAAAAACTCTTCGGGTGAACTCGTGGCCATAGCCATATAAAAATGTTTCATCATTTCTAGATGGCCATGGTCATGGCCACGCGCTCCTGTTTCACCCGCGTAATTTCCAAAGTGAGCTATGAAATAAGTAAAAAGTTTTCACTTCCATCGGCAGCGCCTTTATGACTGCCAATTTTTTTGTTGATATTTCAAAACTTCGATAAAATATCTATGTTACCACAAACGCACCATCCCTGAATGAAAAAGGATCATCAAAATCGATTAATTATTGACAGAGCTATCGCGTAACATACGTATTACAAAAAAAAATATACAATAGTATTGACAACCTTTTTCATTTTTAACCCCCGACCAAAAAAGGGTGTTATAAGTTTGACGTCGAAGTCTGACTGTATGTGTGTCTGTCTGTGGCACCGTAGAGGAAACGGATGGGCCTATTTCGATGCGTTTTTTTATTGGAAGATTAATATCCGCGGATATTCTTAGCCATGTATGGTTAATATCGATTCAAGATGGTCGCCTCCACAAAATGGCGGACAAAATATTTTTTCACAGCCTACCTCAATATGGGCATGAAATTAAAGGGCTTGACTAGTATAATACTATACACTAAAACCAATTTGAAATCAAAGATGGCCGCCACCACAAAATGGCGAATTACATTATTTTTTCACTACTGCCTCAATATGGGTATCAAATGAAAGGGATTGACTAGTAGAATGTTCAACAGATACCAAATCAGAGGTAGTCGGGGGTTAATCAAAATTTTTAATTTTGTGAAGTCAGTTACCTGTGAACAATTTTAGTTTAATAATTTGGTCAAGTGCACAAAGTTGTCGTTACTCTGCATTGCGAATGGGTGTGTCTGTCTCTAGTGATAAGACTCTCTTTCGTCTGTCATTTGATAAACTCTGGCCCCGTGTTCTGATTAGCGCGTTATTTATAAGATACTAGATTTTGTGTGGCAGAAATTCTTTTAAATTTGACACTATTATCTGTATGTTAAGGTGCACAATGCTTTTCAATAATTTGGAACTGTAAAGTACAAAATTTAATACAACTTGGTGTTATAAGTTTGGTGTCCAGTGTGTGTGTGTGTGTGTGTGTGTGTGTGTGGCATCGTAGCCCCCGAACAGAGGAACTGTTTTCCTTTTTCGAAAGTTTAATTACTTGGGAATGTTCTTAGTTAAGTTTAATCAAAACCAGTTCAGCCGTTTAGATGTTGTTAGCTCATTTTTGAGCTGCGGTATGAATGCGGTATATTGAGACCTATTTGCTTCACTTGCAAACACGTGTCACATGTAAAATTTGAAACGATTGCGTTGAGTATTTATTTTAATAGTATGTATATTATCTATTAAAGTACCTGGTTGGCCTAGCTTTGCTCGGTTTTTTAAAGAGAAGTAGGAAGTAGGTAGACCTACTAAAAGGCGCCAAGTATAAGATTTTCTCAGAATAAAAAAAACAATAAGAAAAGTCCCGAGTGTAACCATCACAGGATTCGAACCGGGGCCTGTTGACTCCGAGGGCGAGCATATTCCGTCTGAGCCATTTAGACTTAAAAAACAGTGGCGAAATAAGTTATCGTAGTCTAATGACATTGTAGGAGGTTTTCATTGTCTGAAAACGCGCATAAAATGATGTTTTAAAAAAATAAAACCTAGCTAGATCGATTTATCGTCCCCGACCGATAAGCGGTGATAAATAGGAATATTTTTTATTGCGATTAAGATAAATAATTTTGAGACGATGTTCAAGACTTTGAAGCTCATAATAATATGTATAATTTATTTTAGCGTCTTGCTACACATAACAGGAAAATATTATCTTAGTAGAACTCTACTGGAGGAGAAACACTGTTCGTAAGTAATTCTAGTAACGAATGGGTGGAGTAATTTTCTTGAAATCAACTAGGTAAATACTAGGTAAAAATACACTCTGTTCCAATGAGATAGCGAATATATCATCCAAGTAAACAAATTTTATACTATTGTTGATATTTCAAACAAATAAATAAATAATTTATTTTCTTAGAAAAAAACAAAAACATAAATTTAAAATTAAAAACTTGAGCAAATTTCATAAGCATCTATCACTACAGTCTAAATAAATGAAGGCAGTTTTAATTTTTAAGCTATTGCATAGCTTTTATCGCGGGCCTGGGGACCGAATTTTAGTGATCGTGCATCTCTTTCTTATGTTCGCAAGAAAGAGGGATGGAAGACCGTAACGCCGTCCTCCCGACTCGGTCATTCGGGACTTTGAATCTTATTTGTATTAGCTTTACAGACTAAATGCTCATTTTCACATGGACATTTCACACACAGCACCATCTGACCCCAAACTAAGCATAGCTTTCTAGCTATGGAATCCAGATATGGGACCACCTCTGAACTATGATCTACTAAACAAAAAATAACCACCTAAGTCCATTCACAATTGGCGCCGCTGTTGTGTAACATTAAAAAACAACTATTTATTTTGTATACACAAATAACTGTATACTTAATAAGTTGAAGGCCGCGGAAATAACTTCATGAAACCAATGAGTCAGATCCTTACGACACGCTCCCAACCTTGATTCGCCAAGTAACGAATGTTGTTTACCAGTGTTTACGCGAAGTTCGCCTGAAAACGCCCGACCCTTCAGAAATCAATTCACGATATTATCATGGAATAACAAGGTGAATGGAATATTCTATGGCAGGGCTGTCCAAACTGCGTACATTCGCGGGCTAATTAACTACAACAAATGGCAGAAAAAAATAGGGCCAAGTAAAAAAAATCAGGGTAATAATTAATAATCATTTCTCAACACATTTATTGGATCTTTTTTAGTATTAAAATTAACGTGGTTGTTACACACATATTTAATTGGATAACGGGACACTCACGTATATACGGTCGGTCAATCCGACTCGAGTTTCGGCCGCGTCCGGCGGCCTTTTTCAAGGCGAGTGCACACGCGCGGTGGCTGCCCGTTTGGCACTGGCCGGACGCGGCCGAAACTCGAGTCGGATTGACCGACCGTATATACGTGAGTGTCCCGTTATCCAATTAAATATTGGATCTTTGTTAATTTGTCTTTAACAATCATACTAATGTCAACTTCTACATTCGTTGTTCCCAGACACATTGCATGTAGAAGTGATTTATCGGGCATTATTTTCTGATAACATGACCGTGTCGAGGGCCGCTTGAAAACAAGCCGCGGGTCCTTTCGTTGACAGCCCTGTTCTATGGTATTGTAAACAACTTGCTAACCGCTCGGGTAGATTGAAGGATCTTCGGGTAGTTGAAAACTTTAGTAGTGGTAGGACTCTTGGCGGAGTCCGCCTGGGGAAGTACCACACCTTTGCCAGTTATTCTACCGCCAAGCAGTACTTAATGTGCAAACATTACTGTGTTCCGGTTTGAAGGGCAATGTTTCCAGATAAATTACAGGGCTTAGAGATATACCATCTTAGATCTCTGGGTGACGAGCGCAGTGCAGTGCTAGGTAATGATTTGATCTCTTCATGTTCCAATACTGCGTGTCACTGTGCTGTTATGTGGCAGGCATGTTGCTTACCATCAGGCACATGACCTACTCGTCTAGTCACTTTTTATTAAAAAAAAAAACGAGTCCTAAGCTAGTTAGCTGCGAAAAAACTAGGTGTCCTCTCAAAGGTGCGAAGGTACTTCAATGAGTTGCTCACATTAGGTATATATCAAGCACAGATTCGCTCTTGTATGGGATACTGCTCACACATACTGTTGTACTGTTCCCTTATGCATGAAAATGAAACTAATATACACAACTTATAGCCCGTTGGCTAATTGGTAGTGTTTGCCTGCGAAGCTGTGGGCCGTGGGTTCGATCCCCACCCAGTGCAAATATTTTTGTGATGAATACAAATATTTGTATTGTGCCTGGGTGTTAAGTAAGTATATAAAAGTATTAATAAGTATTATTATATCAGTTATCTGGCTTTCCAATCAGATTCTCAGAAGGCTTCCAAGTAATCTGTGATATTCAATGACGCAATCTTAGACACATGTTGTCATGTGTCATGTCAAAGCACGAAATGTACGAAAACTCTCAAAAAAGAATATTTTTTCCCGATTTTGTTACATTCTTGATTCATGCTCCGCTTCTATTAATAGTAGCGTTATTTTCTATAGCCTATAGCCTTCCTCGATAAATGGACTATCCAATAGAAAAAGAATCTTTAAAGCCGGACCAGTACTTCCCGAGATCCTAGCGTTCAAACAAACAAACTCTTCAGCTTTATAATATTAGTATAGATTAGCTACACCTAGCCTAGTCAGCTACACGGTTGCGTAAGGAAGTTCGGCTGGTCTAGTCGGGAAAACGGCGAAAGGCGATCAGGAGCTCCGGGTTCAAATCCCACGCGCACACATAATACAATACAAATATAAAAAAGACATACAACCAAGTCGAGAATAGACCTTATTAAAAGTCGGTTAAAAATTAAAACTTAAGATGATAATCAATGATCAACAATAGTAATATGTAGCGTAATCATTCAATGAACCAGTCCAATCGTCGTATCATCATCAATAGCGATTATGGCAACGAATGAATCGCATTTAATGACATAAGCAGGACACAATATAGATAAACACGTGGATAACAATGACTTATTGGCGAAAACAACCTGCCGTATCGCGGGTAATAATCCGCAGATGACGTAATCGCAGATTAAAATATTATTAACTGATATTTTAATGAATGAAACGTTATCATCGTTACTATGATTTACCTTTTAGAAAAGCAGCCTTCAATTGGCTTCTACTGCTTATCGAACTTGAGTAGGAATTTTAGTTGAGTCTCTTGTAATTAAATTTACCTAAAAATAGTTTACCTAGTCTCGTATATACGGGGCACTATGGATTACTCTGATTTACACTCACTTACACTTTTTAACACGCTATTTTATACATTGAAAATATGTTTACACTAAAACTACTAATGTTAAAATTGTTGAAGTTAAGTACTTATAAATAAATCAATATTGGTGGGCATTTCACACACAACGCCATCTGACCCTAAACTAAGCAAATCTTGTAATATGGAAGCCAGATAGCTGATGTAATACTTATATATTTTTTAAATACATACTTATTATACATAGAAAACACCCAGGCACAGTACAAATATTTGAATTCATCACACAAACATTTGCACTGGGTGGGCATCGAATCCACGACCCACGGCACGCAGGCAGACTTACTACCAACTAAGCCACCAGGCCAGCGAAATCATACCTATACATATAAAAGTAAGTTTGTTTGTAATGCTTTCACGTTTAAACTGCTTAACCCATCAAAACGAAACTTTGAACACATGGAGATATTAGAAGTAACGTAAGCTACTTTTTATGCCGGGAAAATGACGTGATCGGGTACTACGCGGGCTAAATCGCGGGCCACTGCTAGTGTATTATTTTAATTTCTACAATGCAATATATTTATTCATACAAAATCCACAGGCCTTAAAAAACAGAAATTCATTAACTTACAAACTATCTTATGGCCAATAACGGATTTACATTATGCGAACATACTGATACATGATTACTGTGTAGTTTTCAAACAAAAGATATTAATGAAAATATGAGTGAAAATAAAAATAAAAACAGCAAATTATAAAAAAAACTGTCGTGACGTCAAGCTGACCGTTGTATTAACTTTTACAGAATTCTCGAGCAGTAAAACCATAGATTATACCCAATACTCTACTCTCAAGGTGAGAGGGTCCTTCACTAAGAATACCTAACAATAATTTCGACAATATTCCAAGTATACTTCACTTAATAATTCAGGGCCGAGATTCTCCAGAAACGCCAAGGTCGATATGTAGTATAGAACAAAGACGGTGTTCTCAAGGAAAGTCAGCTCGAAATAGATTGGTTTCGGTGTAAGTCTAGAAACAGGAACTAATTTTACACGTGTTTCGAAAGTAGAAGCTGTGGAAGAAATATGTTCTTGGGTTTATCAAACTCTAGGTTGTTAGGTGGTAGCATGCTTTTGAGCTGTCCGGGTGGTTGATAGTAAGTTATACACCTGCTCTTAGCGGGAGTGCGACAAGTACCTAATCCTTTATTAAAAAAGTGGTCAAGTGTGAGTCGGACTCGCCCATGAAGGCTTCCGTAGCAGCAAGTAACATATTATAAAAGTTTTTGTAGTTCGTTGTTTAATGCTGTAATCAGTGTCGCAACAATAGTGAATTTATGACGTATTAAAATAAAACTAGTTACTAGATCTCATTCAAACCAATTTTCGTTAAAAGTTTACATGGTAATGTACATCATACATTTTTTTAGTTTGTCATTATCTTATTGTAAAAGTTACAAAGTTTCAGTGGTAAAATGTGTGTGTGGGGGACACACACCACTTTGGAAGAGACTCGCGCAAACTATTCAGTTTAGGAAAAAAATTGTTAGAAAACTCCATTTCATTTTTGAAGACCTATTCATAGATAATCCACACGTATGGTTCTGATGACATAGTCATTGTGGCGAAGTCGCTGGAGGACCTCGGTGCTATGCTCAGGGACCTTAGTAGAGTATCCCAACAGGTAGGTCTGAGAATGAAGGACAAGACGAAGGTCATGTCAAATGTTCATGTCTCACCTGTACCGGTTATTGTTGGGATACCACACTCGACGTTGTTGACGAATACGTCTACCTGATTACTACCTGGTCCTTAACTGTGGGCCTCATAACGAAGTTCTAAAGTCGCACAGCGAGCCATGGAGAGAGCTATGCTCGGAGTCTCTTTGCGCGACAAAATCCGTAATGAAGATATTCGCAAAAAACGAATGTGGCCGACATAGCTCAAAGTCTAAGCAAGCTGAAATGGCAATGGGCAGGCCACATCGCTCACAGAACTGACAACCGATGTGGAAGAAAGGTTCTCGAGTGGCGACCACGAACCGGAAGACGCAGTGTTGGGCGGCCTCCCACTAGATGGACAGATGACCTCAGAAAGGTCGCTGGAAATCGTTGGTTGCAGGTTGCGCAGGATCGTTCGTTGTTGAAATCTAGGGGGAGGCCTATGTTCAGCAGTGGACGTCTTACGGCTGATGATGATGATGTATTTCAATATTTCTTTATTTTATTTTTCATTGATTCTAATATTTTTTTTAAAACGTTATTGTGCACGATATTACTTAATATCGTTGTCAATATTATAAACGTATTTGTGAGGTAATGTGAGTAAATAACATTTTGGATATAATAACTACCCACGTGCGTTGCTGTGGGCAAACTAGAAGACAGTAAACTTTGGTAGTGTTGAGATTTGTTGAGTCGAATGTAACAAAGTACCTACCTTGTTTTAGGTAATGATTCCGTCGCCTAGCAATGCACAAACATTACTGTGTTATGGTCTCAAAAATTGGCTCAATGATTCCAGAAATATGATTAGGTAAAAACGTAAACTTTTTTATAGCCAGTGTTTAAACTTTTCGTTTTCTGAATGTTGTGTGGTGCAGTGTTGTTAATTGTTGTGATCAGGGTGTTGATAACCACCGGTCGCTTGTTCTGGTCGCCTTGATTATGTAACTTATCAAATACATGTTTATGTGTAAATTTTGCAATTATTAGTCTTAAATTTAATTTACTAATTGTACTAGCCGTTTTGAAAATCTATACTTAAACAAAATTTTACTTGTTTTATTGTTTATAATTAACTAATCAATTAAATAATTAAACTCGTAAATTCTAGATTTAATGGCAAGGTCTCAAATGTCTGAAAAAATGACAGAGCTGCTTAACATACGTACTCAGCTGTGGGATCAGGATAATTTAAACTTTTGACGTAGTTTAACTGCGTTCTAGTTGACGCGCGGCAGTATTATGGAAGTGCCCAGGATATATCCATTGATAAAACAAGCCAGCGTGGGAGACGGCTGATTGTTTACGTCCTATGCCGACGCCATTTTAGTTTCCACCAATGAATGGATACTCTGAAAACCGATATTAAGTACTTGTCGTTCACATTTAGACTGAATCGTTTATGTTTTGCTCGTAAATGTTTTTGAGTTTATTTTTGAAGTGCAAATACTACTTATGTACTAGCAGCAATATTATAAATGTCAATGCTTGGATATATGGACGTTTTTTGCTCAATCACGTCGTAACGTATGAATAGATCAGGTTGAAATCTGGAACACCGATTATTATATTATATAGTCTGGAAGAACACATTACGCTACTTTTTACCCCGGAAGAAGAACACGAAGGGTATTCCTAAGTCTTTGCTGTTCGTACGTCCGTCTGTAACCAGGCTGTATCTCAAGAACGATGATAGCTAGAAAGTTGAAATTATCACAGATGATGATATAATGCTATAACAACAAATACTACAAATAAAATAAATATTTAACCTCCCATACAACAAACTTGTTTTTTTTTACCGTTTCTTGCTCGATAGTAATAACTGTGTCAGATAGACGCTTTAACTATTCGCAGAATAATTCGTTTTATGTTCTCTTAAAATATAATTGATTAACATAAATTAATAATTAAGGGACTCCCATGCAATAAATTAGGTTTTCGCCGTTTATTTGCTAATGGTACGGAACCCTTCGTGGGCGAGTCCCACTCGCACTTGGCCGGTTTATTTTTATTTTGTCTCGTTTGAAATAGTACCAATAAGCTTAGTAAATTTGATCTTAAAACTTGTATCACGCCTCTATTCCTGAAAAAACGTGAGCGCAAAATCAGTCCTTAAAGCATTTGGAATAAAGGTCAGAAAAAATGAAACTTTACAACAAGCAAGCAGCTTTTGAATCAATGTGAACGCATTCCATTAAATGAACAGCCAGTGAGTCACCAATTGAATAGGATTATGTTGGGATTGTGCGGTTTTTTGTTGATAGATTGTTGCCGTTTCGGTTTTTGACCTGCAGCCTTCAAAGTCAATGACCGATTTGGTTAACTATTTGAATTGTGGATGTGCTATGTGGAAATTAATAATTTGTTTAGAATTTACATCCGCAGTTACCCATCACGGCTATTATATTACAAGCGGTGCCCCGCAGTTTTACCCGCGTAGTTCTTATTTCTTTCTCTCTTTCGGGATAAAAAGTAGCCTATGTGTTCTTCCTGACTGTAATCTGTCTATGTTCCGAATTTCAGCCCGATCCGTTTAGTAGTTTTTACGTGAAAGAGTAACAAACATCCATCCATCTATACATACCAAGTTTCGCGGTTTATAATATTACTAGGATGTAGTGGTAGGACTCTTTGAAGTACCACAAGTACTCAAGCAGCGCATTCTACAGCCAAGACGTTAATATTGTGAAATTGGAGTTAAGAGAACTTAGTTCAAGTATTTGGAACGGTATACCTAAGCATCCAAATGTTTCATTTTTTCCTCTCACTTGGGGAATAACATGGAAAATTAGCCCAAATCCAGGTGAATCGTGAAATTAAAATATACGCTTCAGGATGACCAAAAAAAATGAAAAAAATGTTGTACATAAGGTCTCCTCCTGAAACTACTAACTACGACGCAAGGTATTATTTAGATAATATATGTAGATCAGCTACAAACACTACAGCTAAACATACTTTCCGAAATGTATCCGAAAGGAAACCGAAAAGCTTGCAATTTTTCGGCTATGTCAGCGATGTAAATCTTCTTCGAACGAGGGAGTCATTGAGCCTTTGACTTGTTCCTCGATTTAATCCCATACCTCTCATTGAATTTTATAGTAAATATTTTTGGATAATAGTAAATGTACTTTAAATCGTGTCAATAAAGTTATTTTAAAACATAAAAATTTTAAAACCATCGATGTATACCAATAGATGTTCCTTGATTACCTTGAAATTGCTAATAAACTGCGTCTCTGGGTGTATCGTAAGTGGTTTACATACAACCAATTCACTTGACTATCCACCAACCCGCATTTGGCCAGCGTGGTGGATTATGACCTTGACCCTCTCCTTGCGAGAGAAGGTCCCGAGTTCTAGCAGTGGGAATATTTAATGGGCTGCTTGTGTATGTTATGTAATCCATTTGACCCCTAGAAGCGCTAGCGGCGAGATATGCTGTGGTTCTACTTATTTTGGTTGTAGACAATGAATAGTGATAGGTAAAAACGTCCGGCGTTCCCCGCTTCCTGCAACCGACTAGAACGGAAAGAGTGAGCACACTCTTCTCAACAATGACATAATTCCGTGCACCTGAAGTTCGGTACGGCACATCCTTGGGTGTATGTCCATGGTTAAAACTAATATAATAAAAAAACTAATAACGTTAATAGCTATAATATCTCTCGTTTTATATAGGAGGTTGAAAAAGGTACGGATCTCTGAATACTCGCAGCGAAGGCTATTCGTTCTTTCATTTCCTCTAAAGGCAGGATGAATGGGCCGAAACCCTGAAATAACAAGCTCGCAAAGATAAGCCTTTTACAGTAAAGAGACACAGAGACAGTTGACTCACTTCTACCCAAAAAAATTACATACACTACGTATAGAGTTAGAACAAACGCTTTACACCGAAAGCACGGGTCTGGTCGCTCTTGTCTTGTCGCTCTTGTGGAAGTGTCATACTTTTGTCGCGGCACATCACTATGTTGCCATAACTAAGATACACCTCAGCTACTTACGATTGGTACAAAGGAACCGTGCGGAATATTTAGTAGTAATTTATTTATAGTGGATTGTAAAAAGTAATGATTTTTGTAGTGGTAGGACTCTTGGCAGAGTATGCCTGGGGAAGTACCACACCTTTGCTAGTTATTCTACCGCCAAGCAGTAATGAGCAAACATTACTGTGTTCCGGTTTGAAGGACAATGTTTCCAGGGAAATTACAATGCTTAGAGATCTGAAATCTCAGCAGTGCTAGGTAATGATTTGGACTCTTCATGTTCCAATAGCTGCGTGTCACTGTGCTGTTATGTGGCAGGGATGTTGCTTACCATCACACACATGTCCTGCTCGTCTCGTCACTATTCATAAAAATATACTAGTTAGCATTTTAGTATCATTTAGATACTTGACTAGTCCGGATTGGCTGCATGGTACGTTTCACCCCGACCGCTAAAACTATAAATTTCAACTGTAATAATCCATAACACTGACCACATTACACTGTGTACTTACCATGAATGGGCGGCCCGTGAAACACATTCGTGGTGTTGCGCGCGCACAACCTTGTTCGCGCGACTTTGCCAATCGGATGTTACTATTTTAGTTTAGTGGGTCATTAAACGAAACTCACCAACCTGCTGTAATAGAAGTACGACGGATGTCGGATTGGTTTTTAATCTATGATCGGTTATTCTACAGTTGATTAGTAATGTGCAAACATTACTGCAAATATGTGTTGTGTCTGTAATAACAAATTACTGTGGTCTCTGCTGTGGTGTGATGGAGCTAATAGTATATTGGCTCTCTATATATAGAGTTAATATACTATTTTTAATTAATATTTGTTTTTCTTTTAATGTTTTAGTCAAAACCGCAGGCTGGCTGCACTGCGCCCGTTATAAAGGTGATGTATCTCGTTGCATTGTAATTTCTCTAGAAACATTGCCATTCAAACGAGACCACAGTAATTTGTCATTACAGACACAGCGCACATATTTTCAGTAATGTTTGCACATTACTTAAATACAAGTCGGCAGGTGCTTGATCCTCCCGAGGCGAGATATGTTGTGGTTCTACTTATTTTGGTTGTTCACTACGAATAGTGATTGGTAATAACGTCCGGTCGTTCACCGCTTCCTGCAACCGACTAGAAAGGAAAGAGTGAGCTCACTTTTCCCAATAATGACATAATTCCGTGCGCATGAAGTTTGGGAAGGCACATCTAGTGGTTTATATTGATGATAAGATTAGGTTATTACGTATCTGCGCCTTCTGCTCTTGCCCAGAGTTCGGTAGGCAGTAGAGGTCGCTTAAGGTCAACTGGCATAGGCTGTACCTTAAAAAAGATAACTACCAAAGAAAAGCATGCGATGACTACAAACATTTATAATAAACTTCCCATTAAACTTAAGGAAACTGAATACGAGCGTAGGTTTGTCAGGACCTTGAGGGATCTGTTATTGTCAAAAGCCTATTATAGTCTATCCGAGTTTTTAACCGATGACCTAAGAACCTTCGAGGATGAAAACCAAGTACCTATTTGAAAGCGTGAAATGAAACGCTTTGCATAAAATGACTCTTTAATTACAATGCCCGGTTGGGGTAAGTTGTGTTACGACAAAATTTTGTTCTAAATGTACTTATTTATTACTGTAACATAATAAAGCAATAAATGATTGAGTATTGAGAATCCCAATAGTTCAAGAGGTTATCTAAAAATCATCCGTTCGAGTTGTGTATATTGTATTTTCCCAAATTATACACATTTTTTTTTATCAGCAAGGAAAGAAGTAGTATGATTCATTGTGGATTCTTACAGCTGTTTGTAATTAAAATATCTGAATATCTCAGAATGTAAAAACGTAGGCAGTTTCTCGACGAGATAGAATTCAGCTGGACAGACCGTGGCCCGTACCATGAGATTTCATTACGATTGATATTCGATTCTTTACCTTGAAATACGCTACGACTTTGCATGTTCTTCTTTAGGGTTCCGTGCCCTGAAAGGAAAAAGCGGAACTCTTATAGGATCACTTTATTGTCCGTCCGTCTTGACAAAGTTGACAATTAACAAGTACAATATGAAAATAACACATTATAGCACAAAAGAGGATCGTATCGTTCAAAGCGATCTCTTCCGGGGAACAGCAGGTCTACTGCGAAGTCCGATAAACGATATATCGGCCGAAGTTATGGACGTTTTATACCATGAAACACAATCGGTCGGTTGATCTGATCGGGGGTTTCGTTCATCCCGACCGACGCTGATTTGACAGTTTTTGTGGCATCAACCGACCGATTGTGTTTCGTGGTATAAAACGTCCATAACTTCGGCCGATATATCATTTATCGGACTTCATAGTAACCTGCAGGACACATCTTCGTTTCACATACGATCGTGAACCTTAAAAACCGAAAAATAAGGTTCACGGTTGTTATAAAATATAAATATAGCGTCAGTTGTCTCGCAAAATCATCGAAACGATTAACATGGTACCCAGCCAACTCACGCTTACGAAAATAATCGACGGTCCAGATATTATTAACCGCAAACGCGAAAATAAATGAAGGATAAACAAATAAAGACGCATTGTAACGCGTGCTATAAATAACATACTGTACGATTTTTGTAAAACATATTTTACTAATCATACATGCGAAAATTTTGATGTTTGTTGCTCAATCACTTCGTTACGTTTGATTTTATCGCGGGAAAATAACGGGAACGGGAACTACGCGGGTAAAACCGCGGAGCGTTGCTAGTATATGGATGGTATATGGACTAGATGTCCGCCCCGGCGTTGCCCGTGGTACATTATATAGTACTCATCAGGATCCCGTACATACACAACGGTGAAAGAATGACTGAAATCGGTTCAGTCATTCCTGAGAATATCGCTTTCAAACAAAACACCCTTTCAGCTACCTGCTACGCCACCTGTTGGAAATTGGTTGTACCAACTCAGATTTAGAAAAAAAAAATGATTATAAAGGTTTTAAAAAATATTCAAGAGGTGTGTAATCAATAAATATTCAATGACGCAATCTTAGACACATGCTGTCATGTGTCATGTCAAAGCACGAAACGTACGAAAACTCTCAAATATGAATGTTTTTCCCCAATTTTGATACATTCTTGATTCATGCTCCGCTTCTATTAATAAATAAATAAATATTGGTGGACAATTATAATGTATATATGTATAATATATTAATAGTAGCGTTATTTTCTATAGCTTACAGCCTTCCTCGATAAATGGACTATCCAATAGGAAAATAATCTTTCAATCTGGATCAGTACTTCCCGAGATCCTAGCGTTCAAACAAACAAACTCTTCACCTTTATTATATTAGTATAGGTACCAATGTGATGATGACGCTTTAATGATGATGATGATGGCTATTTCCTACAGAATAGTTATTTTAAATAGGTATGTGTGCGAAATCACGGGCAGTCTAATAATAAATCCTTCAATTTCTATGGTAGTCTATTTAAGTCTGAACGAGAAATGTGATGAAATCGACGCGTTTCGTATTTAATTGTCATAAGCGGTTTCAAAGAAATTGTTTTAAATACGAGAGGAAAACAAGGCTATTTCTGGAGTGAATAATCTCAATGTTATGTCATATTTATTGGGACTGGAATAATATGTTTTGTAAATGTATCATTTACGTTTTACGTAATAATATGTTTTATTTTGTACTAGCTCGTGACAAAACGAAACGAAACGAAATTTTAAGACAAATTCTAAGAATTTATATTACTAGTTTTTTTTCTGCTGCCCCGAAAAATTTCTAGTTGATAAACCTTCACTCGCTCGCAGAACTGACAACCGATGGGGAAGAAAGGTTCTCGAGTGGCGACCACGAACCGGAAAGCGCAGTGTTGGACGGCCTCCAACTAGATGGACAGATGACCTAACAAAGGTCGCTGGAAACCGCTGGTTGCAGGTTGCGCAGGACCGTTCGTTGTGGAAATCGGATGGGGGATGCCTATGTTCAGCAGTGGACGTCTTGCGGCTGTTGATGAAACCTTCACTTATGATTTGTTTTGTCAAACTAATCTAAAAATTTTTGAGGGTAGATTACATTTTTTCACCTAATGAGTCATATCCGGCGCCGAACCCGATATAGGTTTCGCGCCACTTTACGGGCTAGTTGTGACCCGGCGACCTAAGTTCCGCCTGCAGTAAATAAGCTTTTGGAACGGCTAAACTAACGGCTAACGGCTAGAGTTTTTTTTTACCTTTTATAGGCTCACACTTGACCGCCATCTCACCTGATGTCAAGCGACGATGCTGTCCATGATAAAGCGTGTTCACCTAGAAGAAACCGATTCACTCTCGTTTTGAAGAGACAAAGATTGTAATCTTCGGGGAAAACCCACTCAGGCAACGTATTCCACACCCTAGACGTTCTTATCACGAAAGTAGAGTCAAATCTCTTCGTTCGTGGATTTGGAACATCAACCATGAAACGATGTCGCTTTTACGAGTTAAGAGCATTCCGATAGAAAAAAGGGCAAGGTGGTATTAGATCATGCAGAATGAGTAATGTTTTTACTGAGACTTAAAAAAATATATAATTATGTAGACGAAACGTCACAACGCTCCACTACGGAAGTTTTGATGATCTAAATCTATGTAGATTTTTAATAATCTCTGTATAAAAATTTTATGTTGGTTTGTGTACGCTTCAAAAACTCAAAAAGTTCTACACCGATCGAGCTGAAATTTTACAATTATCCATAATCCTCATCAAGGATTGTTTTTATCTAAATTTTGCATCACAATGTGCCACAGCGAAGCTTGGCAGGGTACAGCTAGTAATTTGATAAAACTAAAAACGTGTCTCAAATTTTCACATAATCTACCTGACGTACCTAATTAGAATGGTATATTTTTGGCTCAGCCATCCCAATTTTACGCCACAATATGAATAAATTCTGTTCACAGTTTCCTTCCTCAAATCTTGTAACTTGTAACCGGACGAAGAAGCAATTCCGCGTACACGCGATATATTAAGAATCATCCCCACAGAATTTTCGAATTCATTAGAAGATCAAAGGAGAAGGAAATGTGCGTGATCGTTTTGTAAAAAAAAAAGTTAATGAAACGCGAACACGTCCTAAAAGGGGGTAATTGACAGTGATGATTGATGTCGTTTCATACCACCTCATGGACTAACATTTGAATGTTAAGCGGTTATTATTATTTTCTTCTAAATTCTATTTTTTTACTACTAGTATCGTGACGAGACGAGCAGGACATGCACCTGATGGTAAGAAACATGTCTGTCCTTCTGTGTGTCGCAGCACACCGTCACGCTGCTTTTGAAATATGAAGTTTCTGAATAGTTATTTATCTAGGGCTGCACTGCACTCGTCATCCGGAGACAAGTCGATTTATCTCTATTCTCGTAATTCCTCCGGAAACATGGCAATTCAAACCGGAACATGGACATTACCTGCTGTTTGGCGATGTAAATGACAAAGATGTGGTACTTCCCTGGTTGACGAAGCAAATACAATCTTTAATTACCATTTGTTTGATTAGCTCGTCATATCACAATTTCTAAAAGAAGTTACGGATGTAGAGTTTGTTGCATAGTGATTACATTGAAGTTCCACGACCCAGCCACACATGAGTCCGTTTCCCGCCAAAAGGGCAAAAAGGCGCGCGACCGGTAATGATCCTCGTCCCGACGTCTTTCCAGCCAGTACCAACCACATGTGTGTGATGACTCATGTTCTGTGATACACGCTACGCCACCGATAAAGTCCTCTGGCGAAAGTGTTGAACTAAATTAATTTACTAGCAATGCCCCGCGGATTTACTAGCGTAGTTCTAGTTTGCGTTATTTTCTCGCTATAAAAAGTAGCCTATGTGCTATTCCAGACGGTAATCTGTGTTCCAAATTTTAATAAGATCACCGAGGGTGGTCCGTGGTCTAAGGCAAATCTATTAGATACATACCCCTATAGATAATAACACACATTTTTTGGTTGGGGCTTAAAAATGACAATACTATTTCGCTCAGCAAATGACGTCGACGAACCGTAATTTACAATTAACAAAAAAAGTAAGTAAACAAAAAAAAAATGAAAACTTTTCAAAAATATTCAGAAGAAAAACTTTACACGCCGAATTGTACGTCTACTGTTCCGGTCGTTCCGGCCATCTTGGATTTATAGTTTTAAAATCCGCGTTCCGTTTCACACATTCTTTACGAGCGCCGTTCGGCTTTATGGGAATCAAACACGTAGGATGTTGTTGTTTCTTAATTGAATATTGTGTGGAAACGCGTAGGCAACTTCCGTTTGCTGACAAATGATTAATTGTTAATGTAACAAATGTTTGGCAAACGCGCCGCGTGCGTCGTGCCGTAAAAACTGATGTGATTGACAGGCTGATATGTAAATATACTGATTTAAGCTTGACGCACTCGTAAAGTTCAGAAGATGAACTGATTACACTGGTTTATAGTTTTTAGTTCCCACGACTGTCAGACCTTCGTTATTTTATTAAACCTTTTGTTTTTAATTTTTTATAGGTTTACGCTTGACCGCTATCTCGCCTGATGTTAAGCGAGGATACGGTCCACAATGGACCGTGCTTGCTTAGAAGAAACCGATTCACTCTCGATTAGATAGGCAATGATTTGGACTCATCATGTTCCAATAGCTGCGTGTCACTGTGCTGTTATGTGGCAGGCGTGTTGCTTAACATCAGGTACATATCGTACTAGTCACGAGACTTTCCTTAAAACAATTGGTTGTTTGTGAAGTCGTTTGGTTTACGGACGATAGTTTAACGTAACGTTATAACATAACATTGATGAAATTATTGCATACAATATGCATGGTACAATGAGTGTAACGGGACACGTAACGGGGCACTTTGTCGTGCACGCAGCCGGCGTTCATCGAATAGGCGTGACGACAGGTCCTGCAATTATATTAAATTATTTGAAATAATGATAGTATTTAAATAGAATAAAATATGTACCAATTTTAATTTTGATATTTTTTAGTTTAAATTACTTTATGGTCATTCAAAGATAGATGGGCAAGTCCATTTTAAAAGTACGAAATTATTAGAAAATGTAGTTACCATTGAATATCCCATTCAATTTCAATTTACTTTAGCTATGAAACCAGTTTCCTAAACGCAATATTTAATATAGCTACCATACAAACTTTACGCGCGACGCATAGAAAATACGACAATGTGACGTCACGTTTCTGTAGTGATTTGTATGAAGCGTTCTTGGGAAAGTCCAAAATTGTGATTTTAAAATCGTGATATAACGGGAAGTTTTTAAGATAACAAAGTAATTCTTTCACCTATGTTTCAGTTATTGAGTAGCCTTTTGATGGCACATTAAATAAAAATGAGTCGACATGCCTATTATTAGAAGTCACGTCAAAAAAGAAAAGTTACATCGACTTGGAACACTCATCTTTTTACTTATAGACATGTTTCTTACGTGACCTTCGTGCGTTCGTTATCGTCTTAATACCTCTTCATATGTCCTTGGAAGCATTTTCCTTTCGCAGGCCGTGAATCTAAAAATACGCCGATCGGTACTATTATTATTATTTCGTTAACCATGGGAACGGGATCGCGTGCTCTTAATGGAAGGATCTGGTAATAGTTCTTTGTTCATGTATCAGTGGTAGGGCTGCCACGTTACCAGAAGGTCTACCGCATAACTAAAACTGTCTTACCTTTGATAGTGCTCTCTCTTTTTTTTTCGTTTGAAATGATAGAGACAGTAATAGCAAAGCCATAGCCGGTGTAATGGCTGGTGTAGACTTACAGTAAGTATTGATAAAAACTAAAGAGTTCTACCTAAGAGCAAGGGTACCCACAGTAAGAGTACCCACAGTAAGAGTACCTACCTAGGAGTACATAAATAGTAAATCTATTTATTTATGCTCCCTTAATAAAATATATTTATGTACCACACTTTTGTCAGTTATTCTACCGCCTAGCGGTAATGTGTAAACACCACTGTGTTCTGCTTTGAAGGGCAATGTTTCCAGATAAATTACAGGGCATAGAGATAAATAATCTTACATCTCTTGGTGACGAGGGCAGTGCAGTGTTTACATTAAAGCGTAGGTATATTTCTAGAGATATGAATAGATGTAGAGATTGATATATAAGGAATTCGAAGAGGTTACATTGAGTTTTAATGCTAAATTTAATTTGAGTTAAGCTAAAGCTTAATGCTGTTTAGTTTATTTTAGTAAACATCGATTACTAAAAATAAGTTAAATTCGCAGTTACAAAACAAATTATATAGCTGTGATAACCGGGGGTTTTCTTTGCATTAAATCATCTCATCGATTTTTCTATGAAACTTATTACTTCAATGACAATTTTCTTCGTAGGGGCAGCCCTAATACAATCCAAGTATTAGATTTCTAATTATCACCGTCTTGCCGACACACCGCACGATTCTCGAAACGAATTTGGCATAAATCTTGTGTTCTGGGTAAAATATAGTTTTCCTGTTATTTACATGATGATGAGTTAATCGAGCGTTCTAGTTGAAACACACCACGTAATAAATAGGTAAGTATGCAAGGGCGGATCAGTAATTAAAAAGCACTTGTCGCACGGTTTTGGCACATGGACCACGACCCCTGGCGTCAAAGCCTAGATCCGCCCTTGTAAGTATGGTTAGTACGCTTAAGTTAGGGTTCTGTACCTTCTGTGCTAGCACCTAAGATTGGTCCATCTGAGGCAGGCCATCTTTTTGACGTGACAACGTCTTATAAATTGGTTTGCCGGGTGACACTTCAAGAAACTGCGTTACGCTCCGCTCACGTTATGCGCTCACAACGAGAGCGAGTGAGAGGCACGCGTCCCTTCCACTCGGGCATGGTTAGCCCGCCTAAGAGCGAGAGAGACAGACATAAAAAGTGAAAGGCACGCGTCCCTTCCGTAAAATTATTTTACCACTCAAAGTCGTTGTCACGTAAAACTTTCGCCCGTATACCGACTTTACAGGCAACCAATTTTTTTTTACTTTTATAGGTTTACATTTGACCGCCATCTCGCCTGATGTTAAGCGACGATCATCTGAGGCCTACTGCCATAGAATAGATAATATAGACTACTGCTATAGTTCCATTGGAAAAACTCTTGAAAATTCTTCTATGTACTTTTTAACCGACTTCAAAAAAGGAGGTGGTTCTCAATTCGGTTGAATGTTTTGTATGTTACGATAGTGCCGCCATTTGTAAATTAATTTTGATGGGTCTTTTTTTGTTTGGTTTTGGTGGTCTCATAGAAATTTTACCGAAGTCGATGTCGCTGTTTTTGAAATATGAACAAAATACAAAAATTTTCTTTTGTTAACATACATACCTCGATGAATTAGTGATTGGTGGCTTCTTATGACATTTGGACGAGATCTAAACTTAATTTTAAATGGAAATCGATTTTTTTGGTTTTTATAAAAAAAATAATGTTTGTCGTTCTGCTGGTGTTTGATTTAATTGCTCCCGAAACCTTATCACACAATCAACGTACGTATCATAATAAAACAAACGGAAAATACTTATATGTGAACTAATCGGAAAATTGTCCTCTATAACTAATAAAACAAACTTACACGATTTTAACTCAGATTAAAAAAAAAAACAGGGCTTAAGGCGCTGAATATCGCCAACTAGCACTTTTTAAACACACATTTAACAACATGTATATGGTTTGAGGCTTTTAGTAAAATATATGTTATTCTTGAACATATTTATTAGGTAACCTATTGTATCAAAACACGATTTGGAAAAAAAAACTCGATAAGAAAAAATCCTAAACTTACCTCTAAAATAAGTTTTAGATGTAAATATCTGTGTCATTAATAAACATACATTATTCAAATTTTATAGGTAAACGTATCATTTTTTACTAAGGGGGATGGCAGATTTTGTATTTTGGATTATGAAGTTTAATTCGTATTAATTAATTGTCTTTTGAAAAGCTAACTCGACCGAGCCGGCCCGTGTCTTGCTTCTCGCTTACTACTATGAAGTCCAGCAGAAAGCGCTGATGCGCCTTGCTAAAAGGACCTGTGTCGCTTTGTCGTCCGACGCTCGCAATTCAAAAAAATAAAAATAAACAATTCTCACAAATTCATGCAGCAACATCTATAAAGTTCATGTGGTTTGAAAATTCGACACTACAGACATCTGTACATTTGGCGCAATGTTTAAAGCGGCAGATGAAGTCGTTACGATTTACGATCCTGAGTTCGTATCTCAGCACTACGAAATCTTTTGCGTGTTTTTTGATATTGTTTTTGTTAGATATTTTCTCCGTTGTTTTTCAAGGTTTTATTTCTTTAGTTCTGTCTGTTCTGAGACACAGATTAGAAAATAGTTCCTAAGTAACCGGAGGCTTTTCATCAAATCTTTTAAATTAAATCTACTTCCCAGTTCCTGATTGAAGTTATAGAAGTTTTACAAACGGTAATAAAGTTCATATGATGTGAAATTTTGAACCCTACTGTAACTTGTCAGTTTGGCTCGGTGGTACAACCGCGTTCAAGTTCTCGAGTTCATATCTCATCACTGTGTAATCTTTTGCATGTTTTTTTGATATCGTTGTTGTTGGATATTTTGTCCGTTGTTTTTCAAGCTTGTGTTTAGTTTTCGAGACACAGATTAGAAAATAGTTTCTATAGAACCCGAGGCTTATCATCAAATAATCTACTTCCCAGATATATTTGTAACTTCGGTCGGTATGGTCGGTAACTTCAGTTACCGACTGAAGTTATAGATACCAGTTGAAATTGTGTTCCGGTTTGAAGGGCAATGTTTCCAGATAAATTACTGCCCTTAGAGATATAACATCTTAGATCTCTGGGTAACGAGCGCAGTGCAGTGCTAGGTAATGATTTGGACTTCTAATATTCTAATAGCTGTGTGTCATTGTGCTGTTATGTGGCAGGCATGTTGCTTAACATCAGGCACATGTCCTGTTCGTCTCGTCACTTTTTATTTTAAAAAATAATAATTGTAAGTATAGTTGAATATTACGATATTTTAACGTGGAGCAGTAATTGAAACAGCCGAGTGACACAACGACATTTATTGGTTTACCCACAAGTATAGTATTAATCTCTAGCCTACCTACATCACACTACCTACATTGCAAGACAATGCTCAGTAACAGAATAAATATTAGTACCTACAAGGCTCAGTAATTAAACAAACTAGCTTTGAATCACCGAGGTGTTCGGACGTAGGTGTACAAAAGAGTCCTTGCATAAAATCTTAGCTATGTTTGGTTAATATCGACTCAAGATGGCCGCCTCCACAAAATGGTGGACAAAATATTTCTTCACAACCTACCTCAATATGGGTATCAAATGAAAGGGCTTTACTAGTAGAATATTATTATACGTTGTAACAAATTTTAAATCCAAGATGGCCGCCACCACAACATGGCGAATCAAATTTTTTTTTCACTACTACCCCAATATGTGTATCAAACGAAAGGGCTTGACTAGTGGAATACTATGCAATATGACAAATTTGAAATCCAAGATGGCCGCTACCGCAAAATATCGAAATACATTTCTTTTTTCGAAACTCTCTCAATATGGGTTTCAAATGAAAGGGCTTGACCAGTAGAATGTTTTATAGAAAACAAATCCGAGGTAGTCGAACCAATGTTTTTAATTTTGTTCTTGTTCGATTGAGCGATGAATTAAAATTACCTAAATCGGTGCTTTAAAACTAAAAAGCCACAACTCAAAATCATTTTATCTTTGTTTTCAACTATTTTTCTATTTCTGATGTTTTTCTATCATTCTCTGTGTATGTTAATTAGCTACAACTTGATTATTTTAGGTATATGATTATTTCAACATTGTGTTAAATATAACCAAAATAATTCAGGACATTTTTTTTTTACTTTCAAAGGTTTACACTTGACCGCCATCTCGCCTGATGTTAAACAACAATGTGGTACAAATACAAAAATCTTTATTGCTGTTTGCAGGTAAGATAAGGTGATACAAAACATTTTAATAATTGACCCATACAAACTGGCCTCTTCTTCTAGAGGCATGCAATATGTTTGCCTACGATATGGAGCGTGTTTACCTAGAAAAAACCGACTCACTTTGGATTTGAAGACACAAAGATTGTAATTATCGGGGAAAACTCACTCAGGCAACGTATTCCACAGCGTAGACAAAAAACAAAAAAAGAGTCAAATCTCTTTGTTCGTGCCTTTGGAACATCCACCATGAAACGATGTCGCTTTTTGAGATGCGAGCAGTAGCCCTGAGTAGATAGCCAAGCCGAGACCTTTTCTTGCACTCATAATGTTGACGTATCTATGATGTCCAACTCTTTGTCAATAGGTTGGTAAAGGTATGGTCCAGTAAAGGAAAATGCACCCTGGCCAAAACCGGTTCTTGTTTTAGGTATTGCCCAAGTGTTACGTCTCTTTGACCTTTCCGCCAACACATTTCAAAGTTGTGATGGGAGACTTCAACGCAAAACTGAGCAAACGTAGATGAGTGAGAGTGGGGATTTCGGATATGGGCAGCGGAACCCAAGAGGGCAACGTCTAGCGGATTTCTTGGAAAGGGAGAGCATCTTTATGATGAACTCCTTTTTCAAGAAACAACCACAAAGAAATTGAACCTGGATTAGCCCAGACGATTCCACAAAAAATGAGATCGACTTCATTATGACGACTAAACGGCAAATATTCAGCGATGTCTCTGTGATCAGCAAGGTTAAGACCGGCAGTGATCACCGTATTGTAAGAGGCACGCTGAATCTAAACATTAAGGTCGAAAGATCACGTCTAATGAAGTCCATGCTCCGACCAAATTATGCTCAGATCGAAGATCACTTCGAATCCTTAGATGAATGCGTAACGGCGGACGAAATAAACGATAGGCTAGTGGAAACTGTTCATGCGGTTGGCAGAAAATTTTATAAGAGCCGACGCCAAAACAGAACCGAAAGCTCTCCGATCAAACTCTAGATCTTATGGCGGTCAGACAAGATATGCGACGTATGCTGCTTCAATACTTCGAGTATTGAAGAAGCAATCAAGCAGAACAAAGGCTCGAAAGTGTTCGCAAGAAATCAGTCCCTTGGGCAAACTCAGCTGACCAAACTGAAGACCGATAGTGGTAGCATCGTCTTATCGAAACCCGAGATTTTGGAGGAGATTGAGAGGTTCAGTTGGACAGTTATACACCTCTACGCAAGCACAACCTGTCGTTAGCATGGCAAAAGACCCCAGAGCCAAGCTGACCTGACACTTTAAGATGTCATATCTCCGAAACTGTTCACTGCCCCGCTGGAAGATGTTTTCAAGCTATTGGACTGGAACGGATATGGCATCAATATCAACGGCGAATGCATCACTCACCTTCGGTTTGCCGACGACATAGTCATTGTGGCGGAGTCGTTGGAGGACCTCCGTGCTATGCTCAGGGACCTCAGTAGAGTATCCCACCAGGTAGGTTTGAGGATGAATATGGACAAGACGAAAGTCATATCAAATGTTCATGTCTCACCTGTACCGGTTATTGTTGGGAATACCACACTCGAAGTTGTTGACGAATTATACGTCTACCTGGGTCAAAAGATCCAATTAGGTAGATCCAACTTCGACAAAGAGGTCCAGCGAAGGATCCAATTCGGATGGGCAGCGTTCGGGAAACTTCGGCACATCTTTGAGTCCAGAATACCCCAATGCCTAAAGGCGAAAGTCTTTAACTAGTGCGTGTTGCCAGTGATGGCTTATGGAACTGAGACGTGGTCCTTAACTGTGGGCCTCATAACAAAGCTCAAAGTCACACAGCGAGCTATGGAGAGGGCTATGCTCGGAGTCTCTTTGCGCGACAGAATCCGTAATGAGGATAATCGCAAAAGAACGAAAGTATCCGACATAGCTCAAAGAGTAAGCAAGCTGAAGTGGCAATGGGCAGGCCACATCGCTCACAGAACTGACAACCGATGGGAAAAAAGATTCTCGAGTGGCGACCACGAACCGGAAGACGCAGTGTTGGACGGCCTCCCACTAGATGGACAGATGACCTCATAAAGGTCGCTAGAAACCGATGGTTGCAGGTTGCGCAGGACCGTTCGTTGTGGAAATCTAGGGGGAGGCCTATGTTCAGCAGTTGACGTCTTGCGGCTGATGATTATGATGATGTGACATTGTTTAAAATAATAACTAAAATATTTACAAGTTACGCTCATTTATACTGCTCTACGGGATTATTTATTTTTTATTTATTTAGTATTAGTAGATGAATTTGCTTTTCGTGGAGTTGTGAACGAAAGCAGGTGCGATGAAAACCATAACACAAAAAGTCTATCTCCATTGTTGCTGAAAATATAACTTAAAACCGATATTAGTTGTTTACTTCACGCATAAATGTAAAAATGTGACTTTTTGTATCAATTTAAAGCTTAAATTGAAAAAAAAAAATCGATATTATTTAAAGGTTATAAACTGGCAATAATATAATTGGTTGAGGGGCGGAAATAATGATTCATCATCATGATCATCTTCCTAAACGAACGAGAAGAAACACAGCGCTGCTCTAGTGTCAAGGAAAACATAGAAATATATTATTGTATGCTGTAGGTACCCCATATGGAACAGTACTGAAAAAATGAATATCTACAAAATCAATGCATTTCATTTGTTACTAGATGTCCGCCTCGGTTTCGCCCGTGGTATATTAAATAGCATTCATCAGGATCCCGTACATATGCAACGGTGAAAGCAGTGGCGTAGCGTGGGTTTTCGCCGCCCGGGGCCGACCGAAAATTTGCCGCCCCCTACTTTAATTATAAATAATTTAAAGTTCAAGTATTATATTTAATACCTAACTAATATAGGTATATCGTCCATCTTATTGCAACTCAAGATAAAAATATGGTTACATTTTTTTTACAATTTGGTTTAAAAATGTGTTATACTTTTTAGGGTTCCGTAAAACGTAAAAACGGAACCCTTATAGATTTTTCAAGTCTGTCTGTCTGTCTCTCCGTCCGTCCACATGTCACAACCACTTTTTGCCGAAACTATGATAACTACACTGTTGAAACTTGGTAAGTAGATGTATTCTATAAACCCCATTAAGATTTTTATAAAAAAAAAAAACAATTAATTTTGGGGATACCTCATACTTAGAACTGAAACTAAAAAGTTATTGAAGTGAAAACTGCTTTTGGCACGCCTACACAGATTTTTCGTGGTCTGTGAATTGAATTTTAGCGTCACGCTCGGGTATGATAAGAGATTTTCGGGGTAATCTCGGGATGCTAGAGCGAGAAACAAAATACAGTGCACAAGTTCACCAAAACGAGAAAGATAATATAGTCCCTATGTTTATTATATTTATGTCTCTTTTTCACGACATTAATTGAACTTGTCACGAAATAATAAATTTGCCATTCACATCCATTGCAAAAAAGTTTTTGTTGTAATATACTCGTATCACTGTTTTATCACAGCACTTACACTACGCAAACACACAAAATCATATCTATTTTCATCACATCACTTCCACTTACACCATAACACAACATTTTTATGCATTTTTAGCGTAATACTTATAAAATAAATAAATAGCAAGTACAAAAAATTTGCAAGTCAAAAGCTTTTTCCGACCCGCGTAATTTTTTTAAATATATTCTTCACCTTCTTGTTTATAAACTAACACACATTAAAAAAATATACGATCGAATTGAGAAACCTTCTTTTTTGAAGTCAGTTAAAAACGATTAGTTTCTGATTTATTCCTTTGTATTTGATCCTATCTGGATGCCAAACTTGAACTTTTTAGGTCGTCTGGAACTGAGTGAAATCTTTTTGGTCTATACTTCAGTCCAATGTTAATAATGACGATTTTAGGACTTTAATATCTAAATAACAGCTTTAAGTATGTTATGAAATTTGGAACGCGTATTGGTATCCCGCAAGTCTCAATAAATGGACTATTTTTAATGTGAAATAGTTTTTGCATCATGAGGAGGACAAAAGTACCTCAAAAAAGTTCGTATACCAATACCTAGGCTATTCAAACGAGTCTAAATTTGGTGGACTTATCTTGTTTAGTTTAGGAGTTCCTATAACCACCTCCTGACTTCATCTTGGAATCAGCGTCATAGTACCATATTATTCCATTATTACCGAAGTTACGTAAGTAAACCAAATTTCAACCTAATCTAACGACGGGAGTGGTTCTAATTTAACTCGCAAGATTTGTCTGATACTGACTTACTAACAAGGCAAGTTAAATAAATGCTTATAAAATACACAACGAGAGATACTAGTACCTAAGAAAAATAAGTAATGAAATCCGAGAAACTCTCTACCTACTTAACTACCTCACTTTTTAATTATTATATATCTGTATCTGTTCGAAAAGAAATGTTATATCTAAGTTTTTTTTTCAATCATGCAACGTATTATTTTCGTTATGCTCCTTTTCTGCCGCCCCCTTTCGTGTGCCGCCCGGGGCCATGGGCCCCCCTGCCCCCCCCACGCTACGCCACTGGGTGAAAGAAAAACTGAAATCGGTTCAGTCATTCTTGAGAATATCGCTTTCAAATAAAATACCTCTTCAGCTGCCTGTTACGCCACCTGTCGGAAATTGGTCGTACCAACTCGGAGATTAGCAAAGGTTTTATATTCAAGAGGTATATAATCTGTGATATTCAATGACGCAATCTTAGACACATGCTGTCATGTGTCATGTCACAGCACGAAACGTGCGAAAACTCTCAAAAGGAATATTTTTCCTGATTTTGTTACATTCTTGATCAATGCTCCGCTTCTATTAATAGTAGCGTTATGTTTTATGATCTATAGCCTTCCTCGATAAATGGACTACCCAATAGAAAAACAATCTTTCAATTCGGACCAGCACTTCCCGAGATACTAGCGTTCAAACAAACAAACAAACTCTTCAGCTTTGTAATATTAGTATAGATTATTTTCACTTATGTCTAGACACTATATAGAACTACATATATATTTTACTCGATTTAATAAAATCATGTATTGTATTTTAAGACATATTCACTTACGAAATAAAAAAGAATTAGGAAAATTTGGTTATCCATATCGAGGTAGAAGTGAAAAAATATAATTCGGGATTTTATGGTGGCACCCATCTTAAATTTTATATTGGTCATAGTGTGTAATGTTTTACTAGTCAAGTTGCCAGCTATTCCACCGCCAAGCAGTAGTGTGACAAGAACAAAATTAAAATTTTAAGTAACCCCGACTACCTCGGATTTGCTATCTGTAAAACATTCTACTAGTCAAGCCCTTTCATTTGAAACCCATATTGAGGAGTTGCGAAAAAAGCAATGTAAGTCGCCATTTTGCGGTAGCGGCCATCTTAGATTTTAAATTTGTCATATTGCATAGTATTCTACTAGTCAAGCCCTTTCGTTTAATACCCATATTGGGGTAGTAGTGAAAAAAATGTAATTCGCCATTTCGTGGTGGCGGCCATCTTGGATTTGTTATAATGTATAATATTTTACTAGGCAAACCCATATTGTTCTTATTGTTCATTTGATACCCATATTGAGGCAGGTTGTGAACAAATATTTTGTCCGCCAGTTTGTGGAGGCGGCCATCTAGAATCGATATCAACCAACCATAGCTAAGAACAGCACAGATATTTACCTTCAACTAAAAAACCGCATCGAAATCGGCCCATCCGTTTGAGCTCTACCGTGCCACAGATGGACACACACAGACAGACAGATAGACAGACAGACATCAATGTCAAACTTATAACACCCTTTTTGGTCGGGGTTAAAAACATCACAGTTTTCCGGTTTAAAGGAAAAAAATACAGTATGATTACAGGGCTTTGATATGAAATCCTACTAATATTTTAAATGTTCAATATATGGATAGAAATATATTGAAAATATGGATGTTTGGATACTTGGATGTTTATTGCTTAATAACGTCGTAACGTTGGGTCGGGCAGAAATTTAGAACACATGTAGATAATAGTCGTGGCGAGCGCAGTATAATGCAACGTAATGATTAGGATTCTTTATTTTCCAATACCTGCGTGTCACTGCGCTATTATAGGCATGTGACTTACCATCAGGCACATATACTTACTGCTCATCCCGTCACAACAAAAATACTTTTATCACTTGTTAATAAAAAAGAATGCCCTAACTAAAATGATATAAAAGTGATTTTGGTTTTGTTTTGTTTGTGGACCTTTCGTTACAAAGCAGCGAAATGGCGTCGCTGTATTATTATTAAAAACTTGTTTTCCGAGTTGTAGTATGCAATAATGGTGGATTATTTACTCGTAGCCTCGTATAATGATAATGATGATTATATTATGTACTATTACTATCCAATCCTACTAATATTGTAAATGTCAATGTTTGGATGTTTTTGCTCAGTCACGACAAACATCAAGTCACGTATAAACGGATCGGGCTGATATTTGGAAAACACGTAAGATTATAGTCTGGAATAACACACAGGCTACTTTTATCCTGAAAAATAACGGGAACGGGAACAGTGAAGGTAAACTCGCAGGGTGCTGCTAGTCAGCCCCGGACCTTCAATATTTTTAGGCGGGGCAAAATCTGAAAAATTCCGCCGGGCCGCCACTAATATCTAAATATAATTCAGTGTTTAAACCGAGCAAAGCTCGGTCACCCAGGTACACACACTTGTACTTCACTAACAGTGAATGTTTTTCTTCAAAATTCGTACAATAATTTTAAAGAAATGGATTACTTAATATGTAGTGATTCATCTTCCTGGCTTAGCTAATTTATGCAATTTGTTTTTTTATTTAATATACAAAAGGACTTTACTTAGTCCGTTAGAAAAAATAAGAGAATCAGACGAAAAAATTTGTAAACAGCAAAAGACGTGCATTTCTAATTAATAAAATTTTGAAAAGCGCCATCTATGAGCATGAGCATGGAAGCCTTTTGTTTCCATCAATGCAAATAATTTTACTGAGTGCACGCAACTTCGTGTGGCGCTGTCTTATCGGAGTTGTAAAGGGGCGGAGCTTAATTTTGCATTCGTGAATTTCACTCAGGTCTTCCCAGCGCCTTAATCCCAAATTACGTTATTTTTATTTAGGTGCCTTCCGACGTTGCGGTCGCTTTCCTCTCTCTTTTGACTGTATCTTTTTTAAACGATTGTCTATGTATTATGTTAACTTGGCTGTGGAATGCGTTGCCTGAGTGGCCGTTTCCCGATGGGGTCACAATCTTGGTGTCTCAAATAGAAAGCGAATCGCTGTCTTCTAGATACGCACGTTGGTTTAAAAACATAATCGTTTCGCCCTTCGTGGAACAAACTAAACAAATTCCTGAAGTTTCGCGATAGTGGCGCTATGCCAAAACAAACAGTATTCTTGATTACCGTAGATAAAGCGCAATATAAAACCGGATGCGAGATTGTGATTATAATAAATGAAGCAATTTCCTTCCATTAAAAGTATTTTTATTATTATGTTTTATGCTTTTGTTACAGGTAACAGCGGTTCTTGAACATCAAAGACGCTCCAAGTTTTCACCAGTTTCTTGTTTGAGGTTTGCAGTTTCGTTCACATTACTTTAGCCCTACCGATATTATAAATTTGAAAGTTTAGATTTTTGAAGTCTTTGTGGCGTAGTGGATAAAACGGGCGATTTACAATGGTTTGGTCGTAGTTATGGATCCCGCCTGCACCTATTTTTTTAAATGCAGATGTACAAGTTTCTCATCACCGCTGGTTTTAACGTTAAAGGACAATATCGTGAGGAAACCGGAATGTACCAAAACTCTTTCGAGGTCGTCATTCCCCAACCTGCTGGTCTACTACGAAGTCCGATAAACGATATATCGGCCGAAGTTATGGACGTTTTATACCACGAAACAGAATCGGTCGGTTGAAGACACAAAAACTGTCAAATCAGCGTCGGTCGGGATGAACGAAACGCCCGATCAGATCAACCGACCGATTGTGTTTCGTGGTATAAAACGCCCATAACTTCGGCCGATATATCGTTTATCGGACTTCGTAGTAGACCTGCTGTACTGGACGATAGCCTTGACTCTATCCATGGTAGATACGGCCCTAAGGGCCAGTTTTGGGAACACAAAGTCTACTTATGTTGTGTCTGTTTGTTTACGGCGTCATACTACAAAAGTGGTATCTTTGTTGTGCCATGAATCAAGGCTTAAAGAATCAAGTGTGTATCAAAATTTACTCGCATATTACCCTAAAACGGTAAATGAAGTATAAGTTAGACAACATATTGAGGTAGGCTGTGAAGAAATATTTTGTCCACCATTTTGTGGAGGCGGCCATCTTGAATTGATATTATCCAAACATAGCTAAGAATATTCGCACGAATATTAATATATATATCATACTTTATTTCATTTTAACCATATGACCTTATGGTAAATTGACTTAAATAAACTAACATGCAGAGTTATGTGAATCAATATGTAGCCCTAGCTCCCACAGTAGGATTCCCTGTGTTTGTGAGAGCTAGTTCTGTTCGATCAATATCAAACCTTGAAAAGAACAAGAACAAAATTAAAAATTTTGTCTTACCCCCGACTACCTCAGATTTGCTATCTGTACAATATTCTACTAGTCAAGCCCTTTCATTTGATACCCATATTAAGGGAGTTGTGAAAAAATAAATGTATTTCGTCATTTTGTGGAAGCGGCCATCTTGGATTTGAAATTTGTCATAGTGCAATGTATTCTACTAGTCAAGCTCTTTCGTTTCATTCCCATATTGAGGTAGTAGTGAAAAAAATAATATAACTCGCATTTTGTGGTGGCGGCCATCTTGGATTCGATTTTTTTATAGTGTATATCATTCTACTAGTCAAGCCCTTTCATTTGATACCCATATTGAGGGAGGTTGTGAAGAAATATTTTGTCCGCCATTTTGTGGCGGCGACCATCTTGAACCGATATTAACCAAACATAGCTAAGAACATCCGCACAGATATTAACTTTCAAATAAAAAAAACCGCATCGAAATCGGCCCATCCGTTTGAGCTCTACAGTGCCACAGACAGACACACACACAGACAGACACACACACAGACAGACACACACACAGACAGACATCGACGTCAAACTTATAACACCCCTTTTTTTGGTCGGGGGTTAAAAAACCGCATCGTAATGGGCCCATCCGTTTCAGCTATACGATGCCAGAGACTGACACACACACAGACAGGCAGACAGACATCGACGTCAAAATTATGATTTTTTGGTCGGGAGTTAAAAAACCATAAAACAATAAAATTATTGTCAGGTACGACTGTTTAATGTGAACGTAGCGCGAAACTTGGCTGTTTGCGAAGTTGGTATAAAACCGCTGACCGCGCCCACGCTTTCGGCGCCCTGAAGTGGTTGATGTGGTGGAGGTACGGGGTAGTGCAGAATGGATAACGAAAGCGAAAGAGGGTAATGTTTTCCAAAATTAACCAATCCACAGTCTCTGTGGTCCGTGACCTTTATCATTTGGTTTCTTTTCTGTCTTGAGACTGTGCAACCTATCAGGCATTTGGCTGGCTACATATCGATACCACTTACAGGGCTTTGCTTAGTTCGGGCTTGATGTTCTTCTGTGAGAAATGCCCACCAATATTTATGTATTTTGTCTCCACGATCATTAGATATTTTTGTAAGAAACCCCCATGAACCATACTACTTCCTTCCTTCACTATGTGATAAAAAAAAAAACTTGTATTATTGGGGAAAATACAATAAACAGAACGGATGTTGAATTTTTCAGATAGCCTATTGAACTACTGGTATTTTAATTGGTCATCATCTTTATCACAATGTCACCGTTCGTTAGGGTAAACATGTTCTCGAGTAGAGACCGCGAATCGGCAACAATGGTCGCTTATCGGTTTTTTATCAGATATTATATTTCGTAGAGGTGAGCAAATGATATGTATGGTCTAATACCACCTTGCCCTTTTGTCTATCTGACTGCTCGTAGACACAGACATCGTTTCATTGGTTAATTTTCCAAAGACACGAACGAAGAAGTTTGAATCGACTTTCCTAATAAGAAAGTTTAAACTTTGGAGTGCGTTGGCCGAGTGGTTATTTCCTGATTAATATTTTCTGAGTTGTTTCGAGACTAAGACAATTGTTTGTTTTGTTTTTGTACCTGATTAGATGTCCGCCCCGGCGTTGCCCGTGGTATTATATAGTACTCATCAGGATCTCGTACATATACAACGGTGAAAGAATGACTGAAATCGGTTCAGCCATTCCTGAGAATATCGCTTTCAAACAAAACACCTCTTCAGCTACCTGCTACGCCACCTGTCGGAAATTGGTTGCTATTTTCTATAGCCTAAAGCCTTCCTCGATAAATGGACTATCCAATAGATAAATAATCTTTCAATCCGGGCCAGCACTTCCAGAGATCCTAGCGTTCAAACAAACAAACTCTTCAGCTTTATAATATTAGTATAGATTATTATACCTGATTAAATAGTAAATTTTTTAGCTTCTTGATCGTATCCTCATTACTGAGGGTCGTGACTGCCGCCGACGTCCTTTACCATATTCCTGGAGAATTTATAATCGATATTTTTTATACTTACCTGATATCAAACAGTAAGCAATTAGTCATTGGATTAGGATTATAGATTAGGCTAGTAGAGAACACGGTATCGTCCGAGTAGTCCTACCAAGTTTCATCCAGATTCCTTCAGTGTTTATGTGTGAAAGAGTAACAAACAGACATTCCTAATTTCTCACAAACATTCACCTTTTTAATATTAGTAGGATTTTTTACTCTTTAATTCTCATGGGGTTTAAAGTTTAAATACGAATGCGAACCTATTTATCTAACGCTTAGTAATCAAATGTTCTCTATCGTGGATCACCACGGGTTGTTGTGTAAATGATAACCCTTTCGTTTTGATCCGGTTTTCGCGTAACGCTAGAAATGAAACATTGTTGATTTGTTTGGAAACTCTACACCCGAACTGAGGTTAACTTTGTTGTTCGTGGTTGAGAGTTTGACGAATCAAAACTGTTGGAGCTATAAATACTTACATTATTATAATTTTAACATATTTTTATCTACAACATAGCAGTCAACCTTATGTTCTCACCTGCTGAAGCTCAGGGTATCTCTCACAAGGAGTGAGTCAAGGTCATAATCCACCACGCTGGCTGACTTTGGATATCACTTCAATAAGAGGCGTTCCAGTATTACGTAACACAATTTTATAAAGAAATTATACCCTCTACTTAGTGGAGTGTTCAAAATCTTCGTAACTCTCTCCTATCAATGTACCATAACGTTTTTTCATCCCTCCCATTACTATACCTACATGTTATGTAACATCCAAGTAACCATTTTTACCTAGAAGTTACCCCACTAGTTTTCAACTTGGGAGATTTTAATGCCCTAGTTTTTGACGTGACAACGTCTAATAAATCGATGACCGCCGGAGATGCATGCACGAAAAAGTGTCCCGTTACAATCAGTTACGCTCATTTTACGCTTGCGCCGCATCTATCAATGTTTTGTTGTTATGACGTTGCCACGTTAAACTATAGTCCGTAAACCAACCGACTTTACACACGACCAATTATTTTCTACTAAATAAAACTACCTCCATATCGTACTGTAACGTTTTACAAGACATCCCTCCCTTAGATGCGTTACGTAATACTTGAATGCCCCAAAGCTTAAATATGTTTAAAAAAATATTCCATAAGCTCCGGAATTTTGGCAAAGATGTTTTTACTTTAAGTAGACCATTGTCCCAGAGGGCCTAATGTCTGGGTAAACTTCGTTCTCTGATGGATTACTTCGTTACAAATATAATCCCTCAGAAGAAATATGATAAATCCAACAGATAACTCGAGCTCTTCATAAATAAAGGTAGTACCTTCGATTGTACGATACCTACTCGCAGTTTTATTGCCGCGATTTCCGACCCTATGTCAAGGCGCATGCGCGCCCTCTACCGCTTATTAAATCTGAAAGCATGCATAAAGTATACCTAGCCACGAGTGATACGATTGAAGAAAAGGCAAAGTAGTGTTAAATCATACAGATCAGATGCAAACTCTACGAAGTGAATCCATAAATGTATGCTATGCTTTCATAACATTTGATAACTTTAATTTAAAAATCCGACTGCAAAAAATCAATCATTTTCTGATACAATATACTATCTGAAGACACTTGGGTGTCTGTAACGAATCTAACGATATCTTAATTGTAAAAATCCATCCAGCCGCAGCGGTTTGGAAGATACGTGGGAATAAAGAAATTTACGAACATACAAGATACGCGCGAAAAACATAACCCTTCTTCTTTCAGTCTGGTAAAAAACATATCAAATTATCATCTTACTTCTCCAACCGCCACCAGCTGCCTTCCGAATATCGTCACTCCATCTAGTCTCAGGGCGTTTTTCAACTCACCATTCGCGGTTCGCGATTTCGCCGAGGGCCGGGCTGATTTGCATATCATAGGAGGCCTATGTCCAGCAGTAGACGAATACAGGCTGATGATGATGATGATATTATCATCGATTAGTGATATGATGGTGAAAAAAAACCATTAAACGCTTTGAGAATTAGGCCCAGTGCAGTTTAAGTTGCATCAACGTTCTAACAATGCTTCGTTTTGCAAGTGGCTTGCGAGTGTGCACGCGACTTTCGCAATACTTTGCTCGCTTATTCATCGCGCTTGATATGGGATGTTTGAAACACTGAGATTCATTACCACCGTATTAATTAACCGTATAAAAAGAGCAGGAGGTTCTCAATTCGCATGTATGTATGATCGGTGTGTTTCGTGATGGCTTCGCCATGATTGAGTGAAATTTTAGGTTTTTAACTCCCGACCAAAAAAAGGGGTGTTGTAAGTTTGACGTCGATGCCTGTCTGTCTGTGTGTCTGTTTGTGGCACCGTAGAGCTCAAACGGATGGACCGATTTCGATGCGTTTTTTATTATTTGACGGTTAATATCCGTGCAGATGTTCTTAGCTATGTTTGGTTAATATCTATTCAAAATGGCCGCCTCCACAAAATGGCCAAATACATTTTTACAATAGCTTTTCTAATACATTATTTCGCAACGCCGCGCCGTACAAAATCACGTTTACTCTACGTTTGTGATAAGAACGTCTAGGCTGTGGAATGAGTTGCCTGAGTGGGGTTTTCCCGATAGTTATAATCTTGGTGTCTTCAAATCGAGAGTGAATCGGTTTCTTCTAGGTAAACACGCTCCATCGTAGACCGCATCGTCGCTTAACATCAGGCGAGATGGCGGTCAAGTGTAAACAAACCTATTAAAGTTAAAAAAAAAAAAAAAAATCATGCGACAAGGAGAAATGATCGAAGGTTGCAAGCCCCCCTCTTCAACTGCGCTCAGCTCAGCTTTCAAGTGACGGCACAGTGATCTTATTATTTTGTACCATTCTATCTTCCTATATAGGTCTCCTGGTGGTTCATTTGACCCATAAATTTTGGCCTGCAGTCTATTGATAGATCATAGGTCAAAAGTTTATGTTTTATAGAAATCAGTGATGTAGTTTTGAAATATCAACAAACAACTAAAACTTCACATCGCATAAGTGTTATTCCAGACTATAATCTATCTGCGTTCCAAGTTTTAGCCCGATCCGTTCATACGTTATGACGTGATTGAGCAACAAACATCCAAATATCCAAATATTGACATTCATAATATTTTATAGTGGGATTACATATAATATTCATTCATTCATAATTTAATAGCGACGCTCTTGTCGGTGGAGCTCCTTCCATGTACTTCTACACTCCGCCTTTCCTTGACTTCCTGATACGACACTACATTTATCGTCTCCTTCACTTGGTTCATGTAACTTCTCCTAGGTCTACCTCTCTTTCTCCTCCCTTCTAATTTACCTTCCATTATTGTTCTAATGAAGTGGTCGTGTCGTATCAGATATCCCAACATCTTCCCTCTTCTGTTTTCTATTGTTTCCATTAATATTCTTTTCTTATTAAAATTAACGTGGTTGTTACACATATTTAATTGGATAACGGGACACTCACGTATATACGGTCGGTCAATCCGACTCGAGTTTCGGCCGCGTCCGGCGGCCTTTTTCAAGGCGAGTGCACACGCGCGGCGGCTGCCCGTTTGGCACTGCGGGCTGCCGCACGTCGCGCACGCAAGCTCAACGGCTGTTGCGGGGGTGCAGGTGAGGGGGTGCGAGAGGGTTGCGCAGGTATACACTCGAACTCTTCATCACTGGTAAGCTGCGAGTCGGGAACATTGCAGCACACTGAGCTCACTGTGTCTTCACTCATATCGCGAACACCATACCGAGCACTATGGAGGCACGGCTTCCAAGCGGGCGGCACATGCCATCCTCCATCTCTATTAAAGGTCGGACGCTTACCGATTTCGATGGCCTCCCTGACCTTACGGGGTACAAAGAACTTCTCCCGTGCCAGGACCTCCGCCTTATCGAATCGAATAAAATGTTGGGCGTCCGACCTAAGAGCATGTTCCGCCACCGCACAACCGGAGTGTGGAAAACCACAAGTTATATTAAAGACTCTACGCATTTTGTACAATTACTGGAAGGGGTTCGGCTAAGTGAAGACGAAGAACTTGTCAGTTTCGATGTCGGGTCGCTTTTACGAATGTACCGATAGAAGATACAATTAAGATTATAACGGAACTACTACAATTAATTCAAATACCTATCGAGTACATAGAGTTATTGCGATTCACGCTGACTAAAGGCTACTTCGTGTGGAAGGGGGACCACTACCTGCAGGTTGAAGGTGTAGCTATGGGTTCTCCCATTGCCCCGGTCGTAGCTAACATCTTTATGGAGTGGTTCGAAGAGGACGCAATATTGAGCTCACCATATAAGCCGAGATATTGGTGGCGTTATGTTGATGATGTGTTTGCCATTGTACACAGAGACCAGATTGGGCCATTACTGTCACATCTGAATAGTGTTCACCCAAATATTGCCGTAACAGTGGAACGTGAACGGGATAAAACTCTAGCTTTTCTGGATGTGTTAGTGATGCGAGAAACTACTGGACGATTATCACACGATCTACCGTAAACCTACACATACAGACAGATATTTAAATGCTGATTCACACCACCATCCAGTACACCTAGCTTCGGTACCACGCACGCTTATCAACAGAGCGTTGAGACTATGCGATCAACAATATCTGGAAACCGAATTAGACCATTTAAAAGGTGTACTCGAAGGTAACGGGTTTAGCTGGAAACAAGGGTGGCGTATGGCGAATACATCGTCGAGAACGGGTCCAGCTTCGGTGGAGAGGTCACCCGCGTACCTGCCATATATCAAAGGAGTGACGGACAAAATTGGAAACTTGTTACGCCGTAGATATTGCATCAAGACAATGTTTCGTCCGCTCAGACAGCTAAGGCAAATGGTACGCTCTCCAATAGACAAAGACCCTTTGGGTGTTCCGGGAGTGTACATGATTCCTTGCGATTGTGGCATAAGTTACGTAGGGAAACACGGAGAAATGTGTCCACAAGACTCACGGAGCACATACGCGCCATGAAAAATGTAGATGTTAACGGCTCTGCGGTGGCGGAACATGCTCTTAGGTCGGACGCCCAACATTTTATTCGATTCGATAAGGCGGAGGTCCTGGCACGGGAGAAGTTCTTTGTACCCCGTAAGGTCAGGGAGGCCATCGAAATCGGTAAGCGTCCGACCTTTAATAGAGATGGAGGATGGCATGTGCCGCCCGCTTGGAAGCCGTGCCTCCATAGTGCTCGGTATGGTGTTCGCGATATGAGTGAAGACACAGTGAGCTCAGTGTGCTGCAATGTTCCCGACTCGCAGCTTACCAGTGATGAAGAGTTCGAGTGTATACCTGCGCAACCCTCTCGCACCCCCTCACCTGCACCCCCGCAACAGCCGTTGAGCTTGCGTGCGCGACGTGCGGCAGCCCGCAGTGCCAAACGGGCAGCCGCCGCGCGTGTGCACTCGCCTTGAAAAAGGCCGCCGGACGCGGCCGAAACTCGAGTCGGATTGACCGACCGTATATACGTGAGTGTCCCGTTATCCAATTAAATATTCTTTTCTTCTCTACCATCTTCAAAACTTCTTCATTGCTCTTCATTTACTTCCAGCTGATTCTCTAATGAATGCTGACGTATAATATTACTTGGACAAATTATGCACTAAAAACATAAATATTCCCAGAGATATCCGATAAAAGGGTGTGTGATAATACATTTATTGATTTAATTTTTTAATGTACCACGACATCCATTATCGTTTCCTTTCGATCGATGGTTTCGTCACAAATTGATCGTTCAAGTCTGAACACGCTGTTTATGGCCGGATGCTAACAATTCGCACTCGAACATTATGGCGCAAAGCGTGAATCATGTACGACACCCAACAAGGAAGGTGGCGAAGGAGAGAGGATGCTTAATGTAACATAGCACAAACAATAGCATACCAACCCACTATATCTGAAGGACTACAACACTCCATCGTATACCGCATCGTCGCATAACATCTGGCGATACGGTAGTCAAATATTAAATATATAAAAGTTTTTAAATAATACGACAACTATTCTCGCTTTTTTCTATCGACAGATTCGTCACAAATTGATGGTTATTAACATTTCACATCTGACCACGCTGTTTTTTGCCGGATGCTAATACATCACACTCGAAATTTGCGCAAGCCGTGAATCATCATATATAGAACCCAACAAGAAAGGTGGCGAGGGAGAGAGGATGCTTAATGTAACATAGCAGAAACAATAGCATACCCACCCACTATATCTGAAGGACTACAACGCTCCATCGTAGACCGCATCGTCGCTTAACATTTGGCGATATACCGGTCAAATATAAATCTATAAAAGCATTGATAAAGATAAACGTTTTTAAAGTTAAACATTCGTAACACCATGCTGCGTTCCATTATAGGTGTAACTGACGTAGGAATTAACTCTGCCAAGCTTATATGGGAATGGGCTGGTCATGTGAGCAGAATGCAACCTGATCGATGGGCCAAAGTTTCTACAGAGTGGACATCATCGGCTAGTCGACCCTAGGGCCGTCCTCCAACGCGATGGAAAGACGAGCTTTGAGCATTTAAGATAGCTTGTACGATGGAAGCACAGTACTGGATTAAGTGGATGGAATTGGAGAAGACGTAACTTTTTTAACGTGACGTAATTTTTTTAAGTAACCTCAGTGTGACGACTGAGGTTACTTAAAAAAAAAGTTAAAAAAATCTATGACTTCTATTGTTGCTTCCCTTCGATCGACAGATTCGTCATAAATTGATGGTTTAAGCGTGTTCAGAACAAGCTGTTCACTGCCTGATGCTAATACTTCGCACTCGAATATGGTGCAATCTGTGAATCATGTACAACACCCAACAAGGCAGGTAGCAAAGGAGAAAGGATACCTAATTTAACACAGCACAAACAATGGCATACCAACCCACTCTCCAAAGGAATAAAATCACAGGGCATGACAATAACACTAAACTTGCCAATATTATAAAATGTCTGTTGTTTATCTACCGATCTTCTGGACTTCTGGACTGGATTCTTCAACCGGAAGGTATATGGTTGAAATTTGGAACACAGATTATACTTAGTCTGGAAGAACAAACAGGCTACTTTTTATGCCGAGAAAATTAATGGAACCGGGCACTACGCGGGTAAAACTGGGGGCACTGATAGTCATCTTTTATCCCTGGATGACGAATGTAGTGCTCTGCGCTCGTCACCCAGAGGTCTAAGATGCTATAAGTTTGCACATTACACACACAAAGGTGTGGTACTTCCCCAGGCGGACTCTGCCAAGAGTCCTACCACTACAAAACTGCCAAGAGTACTACAAACCGGAACACAGTAATGTTTGCACATTACTGCCTGGCTGTAGAACAACTTGAAAAAGTGTGATACTACTTAAAGCGGATTCTGCAAAGAGCCCAACCACTACAAAACTAGTCGTACTTACAAAACGGTTTTAGTCCACTTTCCTCATACGTACAGCTTTAGAGTGGAATAAGTTGCCGGCCTCATTGTTCCCTGAGAGATACAATCTAGAACTTTTCAAGGTTAGAGTGAATAATATGTACTTTCTAGGTCAGCGTGCGTTATCCTCGACCACACCGTCGCTTACCATCAGACAAATCGGTGGTCTAACGTGGACCTATTCGCAATAAAAATGTATAAATTTAATAATCTGCCCATTATGATATCTACTGATCTGAATACGAACCTTCCATATGACAACTCAACTTCTTCCACTCCATTCCTCTTCAATAAGGATAATATTTGAAACACGAGAACAAATCCCCCGTTTGTCCCGGAGCATTGAGCCAGTTCGAAATCACACTAATGTGATTCACAACGGGAAATATCATTTCACACGAACGGAATATCTCAAGCCGATCGAGGGGTCGTATTTTTGAAACGACTCCACGAGAAAATCTTAGGAGACTTTTTTAACTGTTATAGGTATCAAATTTACTGCCATCTTGTCTGTTGTTTTTTTTTTATCTGGGCAGAGCCTTTATTAACAAAACTAAAATACAATGAGAACTACATACACTACACTACAAACCTAACTAACTACTTACACTAAGCACACCTGAATTATCTATATATTTAACTAGATGCCCGCCCCGGCTTCGCCCGTGGTATATTATATAGCACTCATCGGGATCCCGTACATATCCAACGGTGAAAGAATGACTGAAATCGGTTCACTCATTCCTGAGAATATCGATTTCAAACAAAAAACCTCTTCAGCAACCTGCTACGCCACATGTCGGAAATTGGTTGTACCAACTCAGATTTAGAAAAAAAAATTAGCAAAGGTTTATATTCGAGGCACAGATTACTGAAATTCAATGACGCAATCTTTGACACATGCTGTCATGTGTCATGTCAAAGCACGAAACGTACGAAAACTCTCAAAAGGGGAATATTTTTTCCCGATTTTGTTACATTCTTGTTTCATGCTCCGCTTTAATTAATAGTAGAGTTATTTTCTATAGCCTAAAGCCTTCCTCGATAAATGGACTATCCAATAGAAAAAGAATCTTTCAATTCGGACCAGTACTTCCCGAGATCCTAGCGTTCAAGCAAACAAACAAACAAACAAACAAACAAACAAACAAACTCTTCAGCTTTATAATATTAGTATAGATTTAATGTAATATGGATTTTTAATCTATATATTTAATTTAATGTAATATGGATTTTTAATCTGGAATAAATTACTTTCATTTCATTTTCATTATAGACCACTGTAGGTCTATAGATAATCAAGATGTTCAAGCCCACTACCAATCGGAAGCGTACCCAGCATGCTGGCAGCATTACCACGCTGAATGGCAATGCTTATGCGTCCCGTTTGTCCCGGAGCATTGAGCCAGTTCGAAATCACACTAATGTGATTCACAACGGGAAATATCATTTCACACGAACGGAATATCTCAAGCCGATCGAGGGGTCGTATTTTTGAAACGACTCCACGAGAAAATCTTAGGAGACTTTTTTAACTGTTATAGGTATCAAATTTACTGCCATCTTGTCTGTTGTTTTTTTTTTATCTGGGCAGAGCCTTTATTAACAAAACTAAAATACAATGAGAACTACATACACTACACTACAAACCTAACTAACTACTTACACTAAGCACACCTGAATTATCTATATATTTAATTTAATGTAATATGGATTTTTAATCTGGAATAAATTACTTTCATTTCATTTTCATTATAGACCACTGTAGGTCTATAGATAATCAAGATGTTCAAGCCCACTACCAATCGGAAGCGTACCCAGCATGCTGGCAGCATTACCACGCTGAATGGCAATGCTTATGCGTTGGGCCAAATAAACGCCAGCATTTTGGTCACGCGTCGCGTCGACCTAGCGCTCGGATAGGCTTTTGAAGATGAGGTGAAATTCTCACTATACCTGACGGACTAATTAGAATGATTTCGAATTTTCGAACTAATCATCATGCCAATTCTGCAATTTTGCAGCCACAATTCAACATGGCAAATGAATCAATATGAAATCACTTTCTTAAAAAAACAGAGCAATACTTTCAAATGCTTATTTATCTGATGTTAATGATGTTCTCCTTGACGTGTCCGTCAATGGCGAAAGTGACTATGCGGTCTACGTTTCAGCATGCTTAACTACAAAAAAACCAATTCACCCACGATTTAAAGACACCAGACACTAAGGGGAAAGACAAACTCAAGCAACGCATTTTACAGCCTAGACGTTCTTAATTTCCTATCACAAAGGTAGAGTCAAACTTTATTGTGCTCGCCCTTGACCAATTATTAAACCTAAAATCATGCATTAAGTATATCTGAAAATTGTTTTTACACTGCACCGACATCTTACCTGAAGTTGAACTAAGATACGATGGAGCATGAGCAAACTGTTCAGACTTGAAGTACCTTCGTACATTTAAGGGGTTACCTTGTTTTTTCCTGCTGCGTACTTATTTCGTGTCATCGACTTGTGTAACAGCAATACAGGTAGCGTATTGTGCTACATTCTTCTTCTTCGTCGGTATCACTCTTGACAGAGCGGTCGTGGTCATCACTTCGGGTGTTAGTGGCAAGCTTCACAACGCGTCGCCACTACTCTCTGATGGCCGCCTTTCTTGTGCATGCGTGTACTGATGATGAACCATTTGCCACCGCTTTTATCTGGTCAGTCCACCTCATAGCCGATCTCCCTCTTGTTCTGGTATCTCAACCTGTGCTACATTAGTGATACTTTACACTAAAACTCCAAGTTATAAGTTTTCACTACTTTCGGCAATACGTTTTTGTCAATTACAATATTTTAAGCCACATCGCTCGCAGAACTGACTACCGATGGGGAAGAAAGATTCTCGAGTGGCGACCACGAACCGGGAGACGCGCAGTGTTGGACGGCCTCCCACTAGATGGACAGATGACCTCACAAAGGTCGCTGGAAACCGCTGGTTGCAGGTTGCGCAGGACCGTTCGTTGTGGAAATCTAGGGAGGAGGCCTATGTTCAGCAGTGGACGTCTTGCTGCTGCTGATGATGATGATGACAATCTTTTTGGTGTGTTGTGTTATCAAAACGAACGAAAATTCACACGGGCGCTTCAAAAATCGAATCTCGGCTTTGATATTAAATATTTCGTCTTAAAACCTCACCTGTTCAAACAAAGATTTCTCGAAATGTCAAATTTCAGGGCGATGTTAATTAAGATACCTCTGGAAACATCTCTACCGGTGGGTGGATGTTTTTGTTACTGCGAAGGGAAATTGAACTTTCGCTTTTGAGACTTAAGATTTATTTTCCTTACTCCGTTGTTGACGAAAAAATTAGTGTTAGCACCCGATTGCTCAAGAACAAGGTAATCTTATTCAAGAATATTTATGTGTCAGTGTTTTGCCTAAACCAATTTTTAAGAATGTTAAAAATATTTAAAATAGCATGCATAGTTCCGTTATTGTTTTCGTAATAAAAAGTAGCCTATTTGTTCTTTCAGACCATAATCTGTGTTGACGTTGAGATGTTACAATGTGATTGAGCAACAACGGTCTAAACATCCAAATATTGACAATTATAATGCACTAGCTGTACTCTGCCACGCTTCACTGTGGCACATTGTGATGCAAAAATTAGATAAAAACAATCCTTGATGCGGATTATATATTGTTGTAAAATTTCAGCTCGATCGGTGCAGTACTTTTTGAGTTTTTAAAGCGTACATACACAAACCAACATAACATTTTTATATATAGAGATATTAGAAATGTCAATGTTTAATTAATAATGTGTAATTGGTAATGTTTAATGCATAATGCAAGGATTGATAATTACCATTTTTTTCCAATAAAGAAAAAAAGTGTTATTAAATGTTATGATATGTGGTATATGTTTACATTTTTATTTCGTTGATTGTTATCAGCCTAAAATCTCATCAAATCACGCTCCATTGTAGACCGCATCGTCGCTTAACATCAGGCGAGATGACGGAAAAGTGTAAATCTATATAAGTTAAAGAAAAACGCACGGAATCTTTAGATTTGATTTGACGAGATCTTCGATAAAATATTGTTTCTTAATTCCGTCGTCGTTTTCCCATTTGTCGTTTGTAAGAGTTTTTGGGGTTCCCTGCAAAACAACGAGACTCGTATCACAAAATCTAAAAGCCTCAGCTAAATGTGCAACATTGAACTCTTAAGGAAATAGTCAGTCATTTAAACATGTCAAAACATAAATTGGTAGCATTGGCTTGCTATCAAGAAATACCAAATATTGGTATAGTGCGAGCTAGGAGCATGGAATGAATTTCGAACTGAATAAACCGAAGTTCTGTCGAAAATGGCTGTAATTTATTTTTACCTCTATATAAAACTGTTGACGAAATGACCCGTTGTGTCCTTTGACTTTAGGAAACAATTGACGCTCAACACCGTGCATTGCGATTTCGAGTCTTATCTTCGGACGTTACGACTTACACTCGCGGTGTGCGAAATGTTGACCGTCATTTGTATGATATTCTGTTCGGTCACCTACCGGTAACAATAAAGGTCTGCCCAAACTTATACGAATCGGCTATCACCGACAAATAAATAGACTGAAATATTGGCCTACGTTAAGATACAGATTACATTGGCAACACAAATTAGCACGCCGCTCGCTGACAGCCGTCTGCTAATTTAGATCGCCAATGTAATCGAAATCCTAACAGGCATGACATAAAGCCTATATTTGAGTGTATTTTATTTGTCGGGTAGGAGTGGATTCGTATTGTACTGAACCCTTGATGTGACACCACTCTGCACTTGATTGGTTCATATCTACCTATGTTTTAGTAGATTTCTCTCGGGAATTTTGTGGTGCCCAAGGCGAGGTTGAAATGTACTCAACCTTATGTTCTTGCCCGTTGTTATTCTTTTTTTTCCTATATTACGGTGGTCAAAGGATTTGGTCATTGTAAAAAGAAATTATTTTTATAATATGAAATTGTATTTTTATGAAATTAAGATTATTAATTGAGATTTATTTACTTAGTTCAAACCCATTAGTCATGACCTAGTTACCTACCTAATTCTCGAAGTTTCTAGAAACATTACTGATGTCCTTATTATTTACTAGTATTTGCTCACGACGTCACGACTTCGTCCACTTGCAATTTAGAAAAGGTATTATATTCTGGAACTCATTAGTTTTTGGTGTCATAAAGTAGCCTGTGTGCTATAATCTATATTTCTCTGAGTTTATCTGAGTTTCAAATTACAGATTGTTCGTTTAGATTAGAACAATTCTCACGTCGCGCGTTGTCGTGATTTCTACAACAAAAGGTATATAAATATACAAACATTTATAATACTTATAACTAGCAGCGGTAGAAACTTGTGTAGTTCCCGCTATTATCCTGGGATAAAAGATATCCTACTTGATTTTCAGACTATATAACATGAGTTTTAGAGGGGAAAAGAACATTAATGGAAACAATAGAAAACAGCAGAAGGAAGATGTTGAGACATCTAATACGACACGACAACTTTATTAGAACAATAATGGAAGGTAAATTAGAAGGGAGGAGGAAGAGAGGTAGACCTAGGAGAAGTTACGTGAACCAAGTGAAGGAGAAGATAAATGTAGTGTCGTATCAGGAAGTCAAGAAAAAGATGGAGTGTAGAAGTACATGGAAGGAACTCCACCGACAAGAGCGTCGCTCTTAAATTATGAATGAATGAATAATATGAGTATAATATGAGTTCCACATTTCAGCCCGATCCGTCCATACGTTACGAAATGATAGAGCAAGAAACGACCAAACATAGACATTTAAAATATGAATAGATATTTTATTCATTAATTATATAGCAGGATTACTAGTGGTGCCTTGTCGTATAGACAATCCGCGAAGGACCAATAAAATTAACGGGATAAAAAAACTTTCAACCAACCAAGATACTTGGAAAAAAACATAAGCATTTACAAATATGAAAACTAACGTGGTTATTACACATTTTACATAAATACACGGGTAACTCACGTTTAATATAATCAGTCCAGTCCGACTCAAGTTTCGATCGCGTCCGGCGATCTTTTTCAAGGAGAGTGCGCGTGCGGGTTCGCAGCTCGTTTAGCACTGGGCAGCCGCACGGCGCGCACGCAAGCTCAACGGTTGTTGCGGGGGTGCAGGTGAAGGGGGGGGTGCGGGAGGCTGCGCCAGTGTACACTGGAACTCGTCGTCGCTGGTGAGTTGCGCGTCGTGAATATTACAGCACACTGAGCTCACTGTGTCCTCACCACTAGTCTGAACACACTGCTGAGCCTTTTGGAGGCAAGGTTTCCAAGCGGGTGCCACATGCCATCCACCATCTCTTTTAAACGTGTTACGTGAACGTGAAACGTGTGTTAAACTTGAGTCGGACTGGACTGACTATATTAAACGTGAGTTACCCGTATATTATATTATCAGCTATCTGGCTTCCATAGTACAAGCTTTGCTTAGTTTGGGGTCAGATGGTGTTGTGTGAGAATTGTGCACCAATAATATATACTTAATATTTATGTAAAAAAGCATTTACAAAGCTTCGATTTTGAAAGAAAAAGCTGACCAGTATTTATTTATCTGTTATAACGCTTCTTTTTGTCGCCATCTTCGGTTTAAAACGTTGCAATTGTTGTTTAATATTCAATGATTGTATTTACCTAACAGCTCAGTAGGCGTGTTGGCCTGAATCCATGTACAAATGGTTGCAATTACTCCCAATGACAATAGATGGTTTTCCTTAGCGTAATTACAGAGCTAATTTCGTCAAGTCCATCTGAACGACTTGATGTGATCTTTTTTAGACTGTGATGGCCTAATATTTCAAGAGCTGGCTGCAAATTTTGCGTAGGTTTTTAGGCGAGCTGAAAATTTGTTACATAGCTCTCCTATTATAATATCCTAAAACGGTGGCAGACTGGCTTGGTGAGTAGCGGGGTAAAATGAATCCATCATCGATATATATTATAATTTATTTACATAACACAAGGCAATTATTATACACAATTTATATAAAGTACCTGGGTGATCGAGCTTTGATCGGTTACTTAAATAAATACTGATTTTCTCAAAAAAATTCCTTAAAAAAAGAAAAGCGGCTGGTTGGATTCGAACCCGGACCTACCATTATTATGACCGCCCATCTTCCCGACTGAGCTAATATACTGTCGCGCGACGTCGCGAAATTTACCGTCGCATTCTAATCTTTATGTAACAGTTTTTAACCGACTTCAAAAAAGGAGGTTTCTCAATTCGACCGTATGTATGTTCCTTTTTTTTTTTTTTTATGTGTGTTCGCGGATAACTTCGTCGTTTATGAACCGATTTTGATGATTCTTTTTTGTTGTAAAGGAGATATTCCAAGGGTGGTACCATGATAAGGAAACCAGGATCTGATGATGGTATCCTAGAGAAATCGAGGATAACTTTCGAAAATTGTAAAGATGACTAGTGCGTTAGTTAAGTTTTTGCTTGAGCATTTTAAAGCAGTATAGTTTAAAGATGGTCTGGAGTCGATCTGATGAGGGAGCGGGAAGACGGCCGAGGGAACTCCTCGACGGTACATAGTAGTTACCTTGTGTTTGGGCTCGATGAATTTGTATTGATGAGAACTTTTTACATAGATGGGTTGTGACTGTCATTAGTGGTCTGATGATGAAGATAAAGGACAGTCAAGGGAATTTCTTAACGGCTTACAGGAACTACCCAGTGTTTGGGTTTAATTCATGTATTGAGATCTCAACACGAAATCGTGTAAATGCATTAGTGAAAACTTGTTTAGCACTAAAAGGGTAAAATAAACTATTTTTACAAAAATTAAACCGACTTCAACACCACAAATAGGCACTCAAAGCGAAAAATAATTTAATATAGGTAATTATTATAACCGCTACTCACCCATCTATATGAAGTCGGTGCCAGCCTAATCTAACAGGTAGTAGATAGATACTACTTACCTATGCCTACTTACTTACTACCTCGTACATAGTATATCTACTAACTTTTTAACTAGCCTGGCACCGACTTCATATGGATGAGTGAGTAGCGGTTATAATAATTACCTATATTAAATTATTTTTCGCTTTTGAGTGCCTATTTGTGGTGTTGAAGTCGGTTTAATTTTTTGTAAAAAATAGTTTATTCATTGTCCAAAAACGCGCATAAAACGGCGTTTTTTGAAAATAAAACCTGGCTAGATCGATTTATCGTCCCCGAAACCCTCTGTGTACATAATTTCGTGAAAATCGTTCGAGCCGTTTCGGAGATTTAGATTCTATATATACATACCTACAAGAATTGCTCTTTTAAAGGTATAAGATGTAAAGATGAGACACAATTAATCGGTAACTCAGTGTACACATGTGAGGATTATTAATGAACCCTAAACTAAGCACAAGGCTTGTGTCTTAGGGCTCGAGCGCGCGAGTGCCAAGTTATTAAAATGTGTTTTCCTGTATGTCAAGTAAATGTATAGTGTCTTTAAAAAAATCGAATGTTAGAAGCGGTGAATATACTCGTACAATACAGATATGCACAGAAGACTACAGAGTTGTGCACCGACAAATTAACCCAAAACGCAAAATATGAGCTATGATTATCTCTATATGTAAAAATGTTATGTTGGTTTGTGTACGCTTCAAAAACTCAAAAAGTTCGGCACCGATCGAGTTGAAATTTTACAACGATATATAATCCGCATCAAGGATTGTTTTTATCTAATTTTTGCATCACAATGTGCCACAGCGAAGCGTGGCAGGGTACAGCTAGTTCTCTATAAATATTATGAATGAGACTTTCTCGTCTCCTCGTATGACAACTTTGACAGCCACTCTTTGCCAGTTTTTGTGTAAGGAAGTTCAGAGTGCAGTCCAGCTTTGCGATTTAGGTTATTGTAGACACAGGGCAAAGTATACGAATATAAATCAATGGATGTGCCCTCCTAAACTTCAGGCGCTTACTACAAATATTTACAACAACACTTTCATGGATATATACAATTAGATGTTCGACCCAAACTTCACGCGCACGGAATTATGTATCGTGGGAAGAGTGAGCTCACTCTTTCCGTTCTAGTCGCTTGTGGGAAGCGGTGAATTCCGGACGTTTTTACCCATCACTATTCCTTGTCAACAACCAAAATAAGTAGAACCACAGCATACCAAACCGCTAGCGATTCTCACTAGAATCGCTAGCGGCTTTGTAATTTACTTGGTAATTTGCTATTAATTTTTTCATCTGGTAACCCTGATTACCAGCATCAAACTAAACAAAGCTTAAGTTATGGGACCCAGACAGATGGAAACAGTTCGATAAGATGTAGGTATTATACAGTATGTATTACTGAAGTATTTATGTACAAAAAAATAATCATCAAAATCAATTACTACCATATACTTGACCACTGTCAAGTTGATGGTAGTTGTAAACCACTCACGCTATACCACACAGACCCAGTTTGTTAACAATTTCAAAGTGCTCAGGGCATATCTTTTGATTTATATCGAAGGAATCCATACATTTCTTTAAAAAACAAATTTCATGTTTTTGTTCACTACATTTGTTCGAGTATTTGAGGAATGTCTTATGAGAGATAAATACCGGAAAACCGGATCACAGTGATGTTTGCACGTTACTGCTTGGTGGTAGAATAACTGGCAAAGGTATGCTTCCCAAGGCAGACTCTGCATAGAGTCCTAACACTACTAAATCGACCGAATATGCCGCGGCAGCGCTGAACCATTTTCCTTTTGTTAACAAACGGTGATTACCATTCGCTGATACAGCCAGCGATTTGGGTTAAACGCTGCCTAATTGTTCCGTGCTCGTTTAGTTATCTGCGGATCTGGGGTGAATTCGAAATAGATTGATTTATGCACATCGGGGCGTCTAAAAAAGCCCGCTTCATTTGACCTGTAATTTATTTCAAAACGTTGCCCTTCAAACCGGAATACAGTGATGTATGCACATTACTGTTTAGCGGTAGAATAACTGTCAAAGGAGAGGTACTTTTTACGCTTTTCCACTACTGAATTGGTCGAATGTGCCGACGCCAACGCATAATTTTCCTCGATCGTGGACAAACCGAGATTACCATTCGCTGATACAGCCAGCCATTTGGGTTAAACGTTGCCTAATTGTTCCGTGCCCGTTTCGTTATCTGAGGATCTGGGGTGAATTCCAAACGGTTTGATTTTTGCGGACCGGGGAGTTTAAAAAAAGCCGCTTTATGTCCATTTCTGGATTCATTATCTGCCAAAAAGTCCTGTGATGTTCGTTCAATCTTTATTTTCATTGTAATAAAGGTAAAAACGTTTTTGGAAACGAACTTTTTGGACGTTTTCAGGTAAATAAATATTAACATTAAATATTCACACATTTCTCACACAACACTAACTAGCATAGGGTTACCATATAAACTATAAAATCCACCATACTATCATACAAAATCCTCAAATCTCAGGACAAATCCTGAGAGGATTTTTGGACTCTACTAATATCTATTTTTGATTTTTCAATAAAATACAGATTACATTTTAAAGATCACCTGGATAAACAGTTAAACAAATTACAAATACTCTTATTTTGATAATTATTGCACAATTAAAATCAATACGTAGCGTGTAGCTGCCATACGCTTATAGTGCGATGCGCAACTCGTGAGTGAGATCCAAAGAGACTATCTTCTTAGCATTCCATGGATTCATCGTGCGGGTGCCGGGTCCATCGTGAGGCAGAGAGAGAGAGAGAGAAATCCCGAATAGATCCCGAGACTTGTGACACGTACGTTTGAGATAACATTTTCAAACTGTAAATAATCTCAGGATTTTTAATTATACAGTATGTATTACTGAAGTATTTATGTACAAAAAAATAATCATCAAAATCGAAATACCATTGGCGGGAGCTACATACAATATCGCGTCGTTTAAAAATAATACTAACAACTAAACCTGTAGTACATCGTCCCCCATTAGTGGACAGTTAAAGCGACGAAAAGAACACAAATACAAAGCGTTCGTTAAAAGAAAAACATTGCGAGAAAAGTCAATACTTTTTTAATTAAAGAATGGACATAACCTTTAATTGGAAAACAGAAAAGCACCTATCACAAGGTTGTCGCAACTTGCGCGCCGTTCACACTGCTTTAAAAGCTACATTTTTTGATGACCAATTGAGGATAGATGGTCAGTTATTCTACCGATAAGAAGTTATGTGAAATTATCACTAAGTTCTGGTTTGAAGGGTAATGTTTTCAGGGCATAGATATACATCTTATAACTCTGGGCGACGAGCTGGGTAATAATTTGGACTCTCCATGTTCTAAAAGGTGTGTATCACTGCACTTATGGCATGTAGGCCTGGTGGCTGGTTGGTGGAAGGCACATGACTTCGAAAGATTCTAGGTACTTGTCGGTTTCCTCACGGTGTTTTCCTTCACCGTTTTAAGTTAGCGGCATTACACACATGACTTCGAAAAGTCAGTGGTAAGTAAGTTTTTAAAAGGACACTCATTTGATGGCTCGTTAATGTTACTGATCGTTCACACTACATATTATAAGCCCTCGTTAAAATAATTTGAGTGTTTTAGTATGTGGTTCAGAACCACGCGGTTTGAACCCGGGGTCTCCGGATCGGCAGTCGACGTTCTCCCGACTAGAGCAGCCATATTGTACTATATACATTCAAATTCTTTAAACGAGGGTTTTTAAGATTTAGTGTGAACGAGCAGTAACAGCAACGAGCTAACAAACGAGTCTCCTTTACAAAAACTTACAGCTCTCAAAGGAAAATTTAACACGCAAAAACTCGCCAAGTTTCCCGTCTTTCTGCAGAGTATATTGTGCAACTAACGAGTTTGCCCTTTGTATTTTTACGAGGTAAGCAGTTGTGGTGTTGGGATTTTGTATGTATACTTCAGAAACGAGAATGGATTTTGGAAGGTCGTTATCAGGCTTTCGCAGTTTCGTTTTGGCGGTAATTACGTCTGTTTTCATCATAAGTTTTTTTATATTCTTTTTTTATGTTGGACTCCACACTGCTATTGTTACTCCTACTGTTTAAAATTTCTTCGGGGTTCCACATTATCCGCAAATAGCGGGAACGCTCTCGAATTCTTCTGCGAAGCCATCGCGACTTGGCCGTTTCCGGACCCACTTTCACGGCACGGCACCTGAACCATAGCACACCACATATCACTTCGAGTACCAGTCAGTATGTGGATTTCAGACACCCAACTATCGACCCTGACGTCGTTCAGGGTTGCACAACTAATACCGACGAAATCGGTTAAAATGCTCCGCTGGTTTATTCCATAAGCAATAGTTTGAGAGCCTTCGGCATCAGATGGCATCTACTAACTACCGAGCTTTGAGCTAACGCGTAGCGCTACGGTTTTTTGCTTTGCTGTGTTTCATTTATTCTAAGAATGCGTATTGTGTTGTGTTACAGACCATGAAATAAAGATTATCTATGTAAACAGTACTTGATCTCGATTCAGAGGTCGGGGCTTCTACGACTCACTCGAACAGCTTAATTTGATTAGTCAAATAGAATCGTTCCTTCTGTTTGAAACTTTGATTTAATTTTACGAGCTTCAATAACGGAACATTAAACATTCATTGATAAGTATACCAATGGGAGATTACCTTAGGGCGGTGTTACACTGTCCCTTCTCGTTTTTCCTGTTCTGAGATTTATGCTGTTAAGATTTCTTGTAAATTTTGTGATTTGATTAAGTAATGATTTTAATATCGGATGTCTTTTCGACTGTGAGAGTTTAATTTTTGAACACACTTAAGTTTTCTGTTTTTTTTTTCGAAAATTATCGTGCGAAGTAGCACGGCTAAAATGAAACCCGCGTTTTACTACATTAAACTAGCAATCATTTTGTCACTTTAGGATTTGTTTAAGTTTCTAGTGTCGATATTTATTTCTCAGCGGTGTGAGAATCATTGCGCACTGCGCAAATGCCACGCACTCAGTGTGGTCCAGCCTTACGATTATAATTCCGACTCAATGGAGTTTTAATTGACTCGCTCGTGAGATAATTATAGGCAAGCGTAACAAACGTTTACTTAACATAGCAATCACGTTTCTCATTTACAATAATACTTTAAAAATGTGTTGCGTAGTATAGCGTAAGTCCTCTAAAAGTTCCCACTGCTGGGAAACGGACTATCACAAGGTGAGATGTCTTTGAAAAATGTCATTCCAGTGAACATAATAGTATCTTCGCTATGTTTTCGTTCTCATTGGCGTATCTTAACGTATTATCCATCTTAAGGGCGTATTTGTCAACTGCGAACCGTGCTAGAAGCGGTTGTATGGTTGATCCTCCTGTACCATTGCTACCATTCACTATGAGTGGTAACATGTGTCTCGTTATCTGTCTATCATTACCTCATATGGGGATGACAATTTCAATTGATTCTTATTCATCTACGTCACTCATGTTCTTAGCATACTTCTTTGATTTCAAATCCCTAAATCAGACATTTAATCCATATTTCGTCGTATTTCGTCTTCTTCTTTAATTCTAAATCTTTCATTCGCATAGTGTTAGTCCCTGTCTCATTATCGGCCCAACCTTATTGCACAACTGGCAGCGCTTCGTTCTAATACTCGTTCTTCGCCGTAGTAGTTTGCCATTCGTTTTTTTTAAACATAAAGTAGCTTGTGTATTGTGTCCGTTCACCCGTTCTGATATCAAACACAACATCCAAACTCTGGCACTTATACTATTACTTAGTAGGATATGTACGTTTTCATTCATCGCTATCACTTATAATCTCGGCACTTCTTTTTGAATTCATAGCCTCATTCACACGAACATGTCATCCATGTTTTCTATGGTCTTATTCTACCACTGTATCAATTCTTTCTCCCATTCTTAGCTACTGTCTACACGGTTTAATCTCCAATGCCTCACGACAAAGCAGTTTCCAATATCGACAGAGGTATTTCTGTAATGGGAATCTATGATATTTCTTTGTGAGTCGCTCAGTCGCTTACCGTCTAAGCAATTTTTTCATTACGACCGTTCGATTCGGTCATTGATTCTTATTCAGTAGTAATTTCGTTTTGCTGTATTTTCTTTAATCCAAGTTTTTTTCCTTTATGTGATTGTATAAAACTCTGAAATGCGACTTAGGAAACCTCGGGCGAAGGGTGTTTTCAGTGTATGAAAGTAGTTTATTTCGCAAGCTCCTGATGTTGCAGATTTCAATAGGCGACGGTGACTACTTACTATCTGGTGTAGCAGCAGCATAAACAGCCCATTTTGTGTTTCCACTGCCGGGACTCGGAGTCTAATCTCGCAAGGAGAGAGCCAAGAGTATAATCCATCATGCTGGCAAAATGGGTTACAATCTTGGTGTCTTCAAATCGAGAGTGAATCGGTTTTTTCTAGGTAAGTACGCTCCATCGTAGATCTCGTCATCGCTTAACATCAGGCGAGATGGTGGTCAAGTGCGAACCTATTATAGTTAAAAAAAAATACGTGCTTGTGAATGACATACGAGTATGTAAATCGTCGAAATATGTTTTTCTTGTAATTCGTTTCCTAACAACGTTTACCGTCTGCACCTATTCCCTGGAGATCCTTGTCGTAAAAAAGGGCAACGTTGATTTATTCAGTTATTTCGAAATAAAAAATAAAGGTAAGTATGTACATGTACACTTGTACACTCCTAAGAAGTTATAAGTACTTCTTCAATAATAAAGTTAAAGAAATTTACTCTCATTAATCGAAAAACACTGGGTGCCCAAGCTTTGCTCGGTTTAAGCACAGAGTATACTTAAATACCTACGGATAAAAGGCGCCTTGTAATAGATTTTCTCAAAAAAAAAAGAAGGAACTTGAAAACACAGAGGAGCCGTCTGGATTCGAACCCGGACCTACTATTTCGTGACCTAATCGTTCGTTATCTTCATGCCTAAGATACGAGTTTTATTGTCTGGCTGTCAAAGTTTGCCGTCGCATTCTAATGTTAAAGTACCAGTTTTACATTGTCTAAAAACTCGCATAATTTTTTTTTCATGAAACCTAGTTAGGTCGATTTTTCGTCCCCGAAACCCCTTCTCTGCATACATAATTTCATGAAAATTGTTCGAGCCGTTTCCGAGATTCAGATTATGTGTATGTATAATTATACATATATAGGTAGGTATATACAAGAATTGCTCGTTTAAAGGTATAAGATATTTGTGTAATAAAAACACGTTTCTGAAACTCTTTTGTATTGTTAACACAGGAGACTTAACATCTGAATCTGACCTGACATCTCAGACAGGTTTCAACCATGACAGCGTAAACGCCCAAGGAGGTGTAAAGCAAACTGGAAGGTGTAAAGTTAAGTTTCGATCCGATAGTAGAGGAGCTTTCGTGCTCTTTTCCTCACACTAATTATGTATTATGTTGATCGTATAGTCGAGCCCAGAGCTTGTGCTATAACTTATTTTGTTTCCGCATTGCGACTGTGAGCTAAATCATCACATTCAAAATTCTATTTCGATCGATTCGAGATTCGATCGTATATCGAACGTTTCGGGCTCGATTCACGACATTAGGAGTAAATTGACTCGTAAAGCCATCGCTATAATACCTCATTACATAGAGAAAACTCTTTGTGGCGCTTAATAAGGAAACAAAATATAGAGAATCTTAAAAAATAAGTATTAATAAAAATGTTGCTGCACCAGCTCGGAACTCTGTACGAATCGGGTTGAGATTTGGAATAGTTACATTATAGCCTAGAATAGGACAGGCTACTTTTTAACACAATAAAAATAACGAGATTGGGAACTGCGCGAGTAAAACCGCGGGGCGTTGCTAGTGGCTGTTTAAAAATTCACACACACGCATAACCTAATTTTTCGAAATCGATTTAAAATCTTGTTATAGAAAGTGACCAAAAATTTGCCAGAAGTTAGAGTTACCCTCTCCCTCTCAGAATAACCCGTGGTAGGGTATCTCCAATTAGCGGATATTTTTCTTCCCCTCCATGCCCTTCCAATGTTAGCTACGTAATTATTTCTCGTGTCTCATAAGAACAGCGGTACGTACTTCATCATATCATAATCACATCATAATATTATATAATAATAAGAATGTAAAAGTAGCTACTCTTTTTAACTTGTTTCTTGCAATTTTCAAGTTTATTTTTCTTCCCGAAATAACTGTCCTTCGGCTTTGACGGAGACATGAAATAAATTACCGAATTGGTCAGATATCTCGGACCATGTATTTGCATTTTTATTTCTTTACATTACGTAAATGTTTACACTCCGCGAGGTATAAGCTGAGCTTTGCATTAGTGTGAGAGATCACCAATCAGGCAGGAGCTTGAAATTTTGTCCGCGAGGTATAGGCTGAGCTTTGCATTAGTGTGAGTGATCACCAATCAGGCAGGAGCGCGGCGAGACAGAATGGCGCCGCGCCTAAGGCCGGTTGTCACACCTACACTATCCATGTACACTCACACAAATGCAAAGCTCAGCTTATGCCTCGCGGAGTGTACATTAAATGATGTCGAGTGATGATGTGGTCTAATTCTGTTAATCCTGCTAATGTTATAAATGTCTAAATTTGAATGTTTATAGATCATCAAATCAAATTCCAAACTAATATCGGAACGGCTAAAAGAATCCGCTCTTCTACCGCCTAACTAAATCGGTTTTCGCTTTGCTATTGCGGTCTCTATCATTTCAAGCGGAAAGAAAAGAGAGAGGAATGTCAAAGCTAAGACACCCTCTGGTTGAAATTTGGACACATATATTATATTAGAGTCCTCAATAGCATTACTTTTTATCTTGTAGGGTAAAAAAAAGCAGCGGATGATAATGACTGTGATCAATATAACATTGTATTGCTGAATTCCAGAGGACGAAGCTTCAATCAAGCCATCCTTCATTCCTTCAAGGCTCGAGTTCTATTCAGACTATGCTACGTAACATACTTATAATTAATCAGCCTGATAATGAAACTAGACCAATACCAGAAGAACTGAAAAGAAGAAGAAAAAGCGTATTGTGATTCAGGATTTTTGAAGTGAAAAACTTCTTTTGCGTAACCCCCCTTATCCTAGTTTACAGAAATCGTTAATACCTACGTAGTACCTACCTACGTTGAAAGTTATTAAATGAAGATATTGAAACCATAAACGCTTTTTAAGAATAATCCCACGATTATCTAACGATTTTATCGAAGTGACCAAAACTATATTAAATGACAGATAACTAACTATTAGTGAACAATTCACACACAGCACCATCTGACCCCAAACTAAGCAAAACTTAGTACTATGGTGACCAGATAGCTGATATAATACTTTTTATACATTTATGTAGTTGTAAATACATACGACACTCGCAGACAGACAGGTACAAGTGGAATTAAATTCATACGTAAAGGATTTTTTTGTTATTTCCTTAAACACCTGGAGAGTTTTTTCAAAAAGAAAAAATTGCGAGACTGAAAACCGGACGGTGATCAAACGTAATTTTTAAGCTATTGCATAGCTTTTATCGCGGGCCTGGGGACCGAATTTTAGTGATCGTGCATCTCTTTCTTATGTTCACAAGAAAGAGGGATATAAGACCGTAACGCCGTCCTCCCCACTCGGTCATTCGACTTTGAATCTTATTTGTATTAGCTTTACAGATTAAATGCTCTTAGCAGTGTTGCCACCTTAACGGATTTTCCGTGATATTTTTTATGGTAAACAAATGTCACTCTTCAAAATAAAAGCAATTCCGAAAAATTGTTAACAGCCCTATTGCTTATGTTGATAAAAATGCATGCAACATGCAATAGCTTTACCGCGGCAGTCTCCGAGTGCCACACTTCTTTTTTATTGTTAAAAAACTGATTTAATGTTATGTAACGTAGTGTGAGAACGGCGATCTATTCCGAGATGCTGCCGATGTCATGCCATCGACGGCACACAACCTGCAATACCAGTTTTCCAGATAACTGTGCATCCACTGCGCCACAGACAGTGCGAAGCAGTGACCGAGGTTTTGCAGAAAAAAATTTAACCTCTGGTAAAAAAAAAGCTGTCTCATACAGTTATACGCTGAAACACATCCTCGAGACGGAAAAAGGGTTTATTGCAATTCCAAAAAAAAAAATGACTGCCACTGCCGATAAAAGTGAAAACTTATAACTCACAATTTGATAGGTTACTTTGGAAACTAAGTAGGTAAAACCGGAGATTGTAGGAATGTTCTATGGGAAATGCTAACGCATTTCTAGATGGCCAATGGAAATGCTGACGTATTTCTAGATGACCAATGGCCATAGATGGCAATGGATACGAGCGTCCCAATTTTTTTAAGTAGACAATCGACTTTCACGAACCGAAGTCACTCATCCGTTAGTATACTGTAACGATATAGGTACATGCTGATTCAGTTTTTATGAGCACACATTTACGATCTCAATTTGCTTGTGTTCAGGCTATAAAAATTGCAAAAAATTGTCTCCGAAACAAAATTGTCTAATCGGCATATTGAACTTTGATGAGCAGACGCTCGAAACTCACTTCGAGTAGTATTTATATAGGAATAAGCAGTGCATTTCTTGGCCACTCTCTACTCGAATGTTTCTCTCTCGAAAATAACCTTTATTTTTATAGCATAGAGTGACGAGACGAGCAGGACATGTGTCTGATGGTAAGCAATATGCCTGCCACACAACAACACCGTGACACGCAGCTATTGAAATACTAAGAGTCCAAATCATTACCTAGCACTGCACTGCGCTCGTCACCCAGAGATATAAGATGTTTTATCTCTATGCCCTGTAATTTCATTGGAAACATTGCCCTTCAAACCGGAACACAGTAATGTTTGCACATTACTGCTTGGCGCGGTACAATAACTGGCAAAGGTGTGGTACTTCCCCAGGCGGATTCTGCATAGAGTCCTACCGCTACAAAAATAAAATCGATTACTTATTTCTTATTAATTGTATTTTTACCAGTTGATATTTATTTTGGATAAAGAGTACTTAGACAGCTCTGAAAACTATGCAAAAACTCATTTTGCTCGGGGACGCGCCTTAAGTTTCAGTGGCGTTCGGCAGCCTTCTTCAAGGTGCGTGCGTGATCGCTACCCATTTAGCACCGGAGGCGGCCGAAAGCCGTACTGGACTGACCATATCACGCGTGAGTTACCCGTGCCTTAATTAAATAAGAGTGTAAGTTTTACAACGTTATTCAGAAGTACATAATCACCATAATTTTTTCAATGAAATATTGTCAGTAAAGTACTGACTGACAATATTACATTGGAAAAATTAAGCAGGCTTACAAAAAGATACTCAACAACAGAATGAGATATCAGCTGATTCTGTTGTCTCTGAAAAGTTACAAAGATAGTTCACTGACTTGTTAATTGGCATTAATGTCTTCAATACGAGAAATCATGCTGCTGATGATGTTATAAACGATGTCCTAAAATTAGGCGACCCGGACCCACCGAAGGCCATTGTCGCCTCATTAGTCCATCAAAGTTCATACGTTACATATTTATGTGAGTCCGGCGCTTCCTCGACTTAATGGCTTGAAAAACTAGATGGGCCACTGCAAGCTCACTCTATACGGCGCTGCAAGAAACGCGTTCGGCTTCCTTCAGTTAATTTAATTGATGCTATCTTACAATGTAGATGGAAATTATATTTTATTAATCTTTTACTATCGGCTCGTTCCGGTTTCGCTCGGATGTCTATACAAATAAATAAAATTAAGGTGCATGTAATATTTAAATAACAGCTTGTTATTACATGCATGTGAATGTATATACGATACATATGCCAAAATAAGTTTTTTTACAATATTGTCTGTTTGTTTCGGTCGAAATCTTCGAAACGGCTGAACTGATTATGACGGGGTTTTACTACTAGCTAACTGATGTTTTAAAGCATATCTTAGGGTACTCTCACTTGAAGAAAATAAACAGGGTTTCGCGAAACAAATTAAACCCATAAAAAGCTCGTGAAAGCACGGTCAAATCTAGTTGTCATATAAAGCCATAAAAAAAACTATCCCATCTCTCAAGTTGGGCCAAATCTATACTAATATTATAAAGCTGAAGAGTTTCATTGTTTGTTTGTTTGTTTGTTTGAACGCTAGGATCTCGGGAAGTACTGGTCCGAATTGAAAGATTCTTTTTCTATTGGATAGTCCATTTATCGAGGAAGGCTTTAGGCTATAGAAAATAACTCTACTATTAATTGAAGCGGAGCATGAAACAAGAATGTAACAAAATCGGGAAAACATATTCCTCTTTTGAGAGTTTTCGTACGTTTCGTGCTTTGACATGACACATGACAGCATGTGTCAAAGATTGCGTCATTGAATTTCAGTAATCTGTGCATTGAATATAAACCTTTGCTAAATATTTTTTCTAAATCTGAGTTGGTACGACCAATTTCCGACAGGTGGCGTAGCAGGTAGCTGAAGAGGTTTTTTGTTTGAAATCTATATTCTCAGAAATGAGTGAACCGATTTCAGTCATTCTTTCACCGTTGGATTTGTAAGGGATCCCGATGAGTGCTATATAATATACCACGGGCGAAGCCGGGGCGGGCATCTAGTTACAGATAAACGCTAACTTTCGAGAATATTTTTGGCAGTTATTCAACAGTCAAGAAGTGTGTAAACATCATAGTGTTCTAACCTCAATGTGTCCAATGAAATTAATTAAAAAATAAGCAATTTTCTTTTGCAAATGTTGTTGCTTCTATTTAATCAGAAGGAACTTTGTTTCTGCCTAGCGTTCCTTGGCACAGCATCTTTTTCTTTGTTTGATGTTTCTTTCTTAATAGGATGAGGAGAAACAGATTACTTTCTATTCTAAAGTCTGCTAAATCCAAGTCATTCGTTGTGTTTAGCGTAAGCCATCTACCTCGCTGGGATGTTACGTTTGTTTGTACTTCGTATAGGTCTGACGTTTTTATCTACCAACATTTTGTCGTTTGTTGACCGTTAGTTCTCTAAAGTACATCGTTGTTGCTTTATCGATGTCCTCGATCCCCTACTAAGGATACTGTTGTGGTAGGACACACCTTTTGCTAGTTTGTGCTTTGCTACCTTTCCCAGTTATCTATTTTTTTTAATGATGAGTGACGAGACGAGCAGGACATGTGCCTGGTGGTAAGCAACATGCCTCCCACATAACAGCACAGTGACACGCAGCTATTGGATCATGAAGATTCCAAATCATTACCTAGGACTGCACTGCGCTCATCACCCAGAGTTCTAAGATGTTATATCTCTAAGCCCTGTAATTTCTCTGGAAACATTGCCCTTCAAACCGGAATACAGTAATGTTTTTACATAGTAATGTGAGCAGTCTGCTTGGCGGTAGAATAACTGGCAATGGTATGGTACTTCCCCAGGCGGACTCTGCTAGGAGTCCCACCACTACAGAATAATCTAGGTACAGCCAATAATGCGCAAACATCACTGTGTTCGAGTTTTCAAGGAAATTACAGAGTACAGATATAATTCATCTGATATCTTTGGGCGATGAGTGTAGTGCAGTGCTAGGTAATGATTTGGACTCGTCGTGTTTTAATATCAGAGTTGCGTTTGCTTTTATGGGCAGGCGTGTTTTGGGCTCGTCCCTTCACACTATACAATAACAAAAAAAAAATAGATAGATAGATAGATAAACTCTTTATTGCACTTAACAAAACAAACAACTTAAAGAACAATCTTAAAATATAGTAGCAAATGGCGACCTTATCGCTAAAAGCGATCTCTTCCAGGCAACCATGGGATGGAAAAGAAGTTAAAGTATAGTATTAATGTTATGAACGCGTAAGTTTGGGCGTATGTCTGTTACGCTGTCACGTAAAACTACTAAAGGAATACAGATGATTTCTGGTACATAAATAGTCTGGTTAATTACGGGATGGAGAATTACGGGGCTGAAACCGCAAGGCTGTAGGCAAACTTCTGAACTAACCAGCGTTATGTCCAGTTTACATTACGCCAGTCCAGCGATCGAATTCAGCGCTGGATTGCTTACTGGAAAAATGTAAACCTGGCATTATAGTACAAAAGTAAATATCAACAATAATGAAAAATGAAGAAAATAGATATGTAGGTATACGATCGAATTGAGAATCCGCCGTCTATGAAATCAGTTTAAAAGAATCAGTCGCAAACTGATCGCAATAAGGGGTCGTAGTAAGGTTCCCTTGTTTCACGGCTATCTTAACTGCCGCAACTGTACTAAAACTGACAATCAGTGGAGCGGTTAAGCTTTGAATCAATTTATTTAAGTTTTATCCCTTAAACGGTCGGTTAGATCTTATTGTACGTCGTATAATGTCGTTTACTTTGACTTAACTTTAAACTAGAGGTTACAAAAGATTGCACCTTGTTTTTAAAGATAGTTAAGCTTTTAACTTTGAACTAGATGTAACAAAATGGTAGCACCTTGCTATGTTTATGTGCGACAAAGATAGTTAAGCCTTTAGTAAATTTATTAAGTTTAATCCCTTAAACAGTCGGTTAGATGTTATTGTACCTCGTATAAAGTAGTTTACTTTGTTTAACTTTGAACTTGATGTAAGAAAAAGGTTGCACCTTGCTAACTTGCTATGTTTATGTGCGCAAAGATAGTTAAGCTTATAATAAATTTATTAAGTTTTATAACTTAAACCCTCGGTTAGATCTTATTGTCCGCCGTATAAGGACGTTTACTTTATTTTAAATTTGAACTAGATGTTACAAAAAGGTTGCTATCTTTATGTGCACAAAGATAGTTAAGCTTTTGAATCAATTTATTAAGTTTTATCCCTTAAACGGTCGGTTAGTTTTTATTCTACGTCGCTAGATGTTACAAAAAGGTTGCATTTTACTGTGTTTGCAAAGATAGTCTTATGTTTTTTGAAGTTATACTATACTTATAATAACTTTTTTTTTTTCCAAACCCGATAAAGTTTATAAAATTTTATAAAAATGACATTTAACGATTACGATGTGCGTATACACCGACATTTAAATAACGTGATGAAAAGTGATTACTGCTGACTGGTTAAAACTGCAGATGGTGCTGTAATAAAGTAACAATTTTATTGTTTTTCGGAAAGCGTTAGGTGACGATGAATCCATGATTTTTGATCATCAAAAAAATGATAAACACGCTAAAATAAGTTTTCACTTGAAATATAAAAAAAAAAAATTAATCATCTCTGCATTAGGGTTAAAATATTTTAGTATAAAAAAATATTAATTAGTTTATAAATAGAATAAACAACATGCCAAACGGACCGTTTGTCACGATTCGACTATTAAAAATTTATTCAAAATATTAAATCTACTCAAGTGGTCAATAATCCATTCTGGCTTTAAAAGCTGTTTATCTCTCCGCAACAGCGTTGCATCTCTAACGGTATGCAAATCGAGTAACGGGGTGAGAGTTATAGCCAATTAGGACTAGACCGCTGTCACAGACTGATGTGGCTGCTTTATAGCTTAAAAACAGCTTAGCTTGTACTGACACACCCTGTACATGTCGACCTTTACTTTTTTTACAAGCCTTTATTCAATATCACCAGTGCTCTTGTTTGTCATCAAATTTTGCAAAATACCTCTAAATTAGATCCATATATCGGCAGGTCTACCGCCTAGCTCTCCTGCTTGGTATGCGTTGATTTGTGATGTCATCGGCCATTTTTTTTAGAGGCTTATGTCGCACAACAGCAATGCCAGCCCCGTGAAAACACAATCATTTTCATATTTTCATTATACATAGATGTCGCACAACAGTTTAAGTAGTGTCCTTGCAATGTCACTAGCAAGTGCACATAGGACACTTTGGATTGTCCCAATATCAAGTGAATTCACACCGTACTTAGTGAGAATGGCTGACTGTACGGACTGGGTTCGTAAACATTCTACTAGAATATGATGTACATCTTCGACCTGTCCGCACATGTCGCAGGAGCTGGGTTCTACTAACCTATTTAGGGGTATATGTCCAGAGCGGAGTCTGTGGGCCATCGCTATCTATTGTCCCTTCATTCGACAGCCAATTTCATAACGCCGATGAAAGCAGACAGCTACATCTGCATTCAGTTCCGTTGCATACGGAAAGGAGCTCGGTAGTTAAACGACACAAACCCATCGAGTTTGGGTTCGTTAGATGCGCCTTGACTACTTTGGTGCTAGATGGTGACCAGGTTGTAATGATGGGAGCTGAAAAATTACCTTTTTAGTTCTTTGCAATAATTTATAAAAGCTTGTTCATTTAAAGGCTTATATTTTCTTATAAAATATGTTACTAACAGCGCCCCGCGGTTTTTCTTGCGCAGTACCCGTTTCCGTTTTTTGCCTGCGATAAAAATTGCGTATGTTATTCGATCATCTGATCAGGCGCGGTCAGAAGGGGAGAGGGGGGGCGGGACACAGGCACAGAGGACATGACCCAGCAAAATCATATACCTACGTTCAATTACATATTTTTTTTAATCAAATAGTACACAGACTATTTTTTAACGCGGTAAAACAACCGAAACAATAACTACGCAGGTAAAATCGTAGTAGTAAAAAAGTATTTTTACACGGTTTTTTGTATTTCTACTGGTGACCCCAGAGGACGAATTCTAAGGCTGCGCACTGGTGACCCAAATTCGAGGCTGGGACCGCAGCTTTTTTTTTTAACATAAATAGTGACGAGACGATCAGTACATGTGCCTGATGGTAAGCAACATGCCTGACACATAACAGCACAGTGACACGCAGCTATTCGAACATGAAGAGTCCTAATCATTACCTAGCACTGCACTGCGCTCGTCACCCAGAGATCTAAGTTCTTATATCTCTAAGCCCTGTAATTTCTCTGGAAACATTGCCCTTCAAACCGGAACACAGTAATGTTTGCACATTACTGCTTGGCGGTAGAATAACTGGCAAAGGTGTGGTACTTCACCAGGCGGACTCTGCCAAGAGCAAAATGCCTGAATCTGACTGTGTTCCTTTCAACCATTTCAATATTTTTGTTCACTCATTAAGTACACGATAGCTCATAGAAAGCGTTCGGTGACGCTTATTTTTGTTCACTTCAAGAAGTCTTCTTCCAAAATTAGCTAAATCAAATCACGTTCTGAGTATTGAGTTTGCTATTATGGAATACAGCCGCTGCAGATGTCGATGGTACGATAACGGTAACTGTCATTAATTGATACAGCACAAGTAAACTGTGCCGGCGTAACGGGCACGGTACCTGATTCTGATCTTTAGACAGATGAGATAAGGATCAATTTAGGTTAATATGTGTATACACAGGTATTACTGGGAAGTATTCTTGATTTAAAGAAGTGTAAATATCTTTTTCACTTGAAACTTTAGCTACTGTAGGAGCACATTTTGTCAAAATTAATATTACGACGTTTATTTTATCTATCGACGGGGAAACTTTAGATCCAAGATCTTAATAGTTATATGTATGATGTATACATTTTTTCGCAGTACCTTTGTAAAATTACGATTACTGACTGGGTAAACGGCGAGGTCGGCCCAGAAAGAGGTGGAAAGACTAGCGTAACGTCTATTCGAAGGATTGGTTTACGATAGACCTCGATAGAGACTAATGGAGGGAGATAAGAGCAGCGTTTGCTCAATATTATAAACTACAAGTTTTTTTTTCTTGATAATTTTGACGACCTAAAAATGAAACGTTCCGTTGCCATCTTTGCCATGCAGGGTCCTATAGGGCCCTATTACCTATGTAATGACTACAAATAGTTATAACAACACGTCATGCATGTGTTTTAATTGATATATTAGATTTGCCCTCTTAAGTGCTTTCAGAGCACATCTAATGGTTTAAATCTAATGGTACGATAATGTCTAATGTGTAAATTATGATGCAATAAATGTATTGAGTATCATGTGGACAAGATGGGCTAATATAATAATAACCCTTGTGTCGAAGGTCTAAGGTTCACCACACACCACGGAACATATCTAATCACTCTTCTTTTGAAATCAACCAGATTATGTGGCGGAATCACCACAGACAATTTATTCCATGCGACGGCTGTATGGGAATAAAAAACGATCTGGTAAATGTGGATGACTCTATTAAATATCAAACAAAATGACATACAAATGTACAATTACGTCCAAGTTGTTGAAGTTGGACAACGAGAAACCCTGCAAGTATTAATTAACAGTTGTGTTGACCCAAACAACAGACACGGAATATTGATGCAGATGGAGAACTCGGGAGGGAAATAAAAATATTATAACAGTTACGACTACGATTCGGTTACGTAGTCAGTGTGAACGATTACATTATGTGATATAACCTATTGTTATTTTTTGCCTAAGATTGTTTTTTTTTACTTCTATAGATTTACACTTGAACACTATCTCGCCTGTAAAAACTCTAAAAAAAACTTCTATAATGACATCTGAAAACCGCCGATTGTTTTTTTTTATGGAATTTTCGTAAGCATTGAGTAAAGTCAAAATAATAAGTTATGTTATATAGTTTTTCCAAAAATTCAATAAATTTAAGTGAAATATAAAAAAAAAAAATTATTGTTAATTAATCATATTCTGGACTAAAATTCTTAGGCAACCCATTTGCAATATATTTGTTGGCATATTAAATTACATATAAAACACTTTTCATCCAATAAACAGCTCGGTGAAGGTCGTTGTATAGCGGGATCTGCTACTATCACTGAGACCCGTTTTCCAAAACCTAAAATCCAATTTTAAAACGTTCCAGGAAATTTAGAAAGGAAACAACGACAAGAGTAGTATTAGAAAGGCACTGACTCCTAATATCCTTCTTACTGTGTAGACACGGACTCCCAATATCCATCGATCCTATCTATCCTATCGATTATTAAAAGATATACCACAGCAAAACAGAGAAATTACAAAATAAACTTAAGAACTAATACTCGTGAGATTGACATTTTAATTGACCTCCTTATTGTCCCACAAACATTCGCCTTAATAATGCCTCAGCTGCGCCTCGCAGTTTTACCCTGCCTAGGTCCTGTTTCCGTAATTTTCCCGTGATAAAAATACCTAGCTAATGTGCTATTCCGGACTCTAACTCTCTAACTGTGTTCCAAATTTCAACACGATTCATTCAGATGTTGCGACGTGATAGAATATATTATGTTTCCACTAGACCGCCATCTCGCCTGATATTAAGCGACGATGCGGGCCACTATAGAGCGTGAAGCACCTAGAAGAAAACGGATCCATTCTCGATTTGAAGACACCAAGATTGTTACCATCGGAGGAAACCCACTCAGGCAACGCATTCTACAACCTAGACGTTATTATCACAAAAGTAGAGTTGAACCTCTTCGTTCAAGTCTCTGGAACATCAACCATGAAAGTATATCGCTTTTTCGAGCTAAGAGCAGTCCGATAGAATAAAATGAGCGTGATTATCCATCTGTCTTTCCTAATCTTTTCGACAAAACGTCTCGAATCCATCACAAGCCGACCTACACCTACACAGTCAATATTAACAGAAGTACGATACGCCCATTTAACGATGTAAATAAAGCAAATATTAATACAACACGGAGTTCTCTCACTTAATTGCCAATTAGTCACTCGCAGTGCAGTCGGTGGCAGTAGGGCAACTTGCTGGTGATGTAGAAATGGCGCTCGTATTTTACGTACGTGTAATACTGTGAGACTTTAAAAAAGTAGACAAGCTGAAATAGTTTTTAAACTTTCGCGATTTTAACTCATTATAATATTTTTTTTAAAGTCTTGTGTCATCCACCAACCCGCACTGGGCCAGCGTGGTGGATTATGGCCTGAACTCTCCTTGCGAGAGAAGGCCCCGAGTGTTAGCAGTGGGAACATTTAATGGGCTGTTGATGATGATAATATTTTAATTTATCAGTGTCAGTAAATTAAATATACTTTATCATTATTGCTTACCAATTGTAGTATTCAAATGACTAAAAGGTGTGAATCTAAGACTAATATTATTATTTTTGTTTCTTTTAGGTAAGTGCGCTACTCCGTCTACTGTATTATCGTATCGCGTCAAATGAGATGGCGGTCAAGGGTAAGCATAGTTATGAAGAACAATAGCATCTTTAGTTTATTTTGATACCAATGACTGAACTAGCTGATGGGCCCAATTTAGCTGTAGTTTTTTTGCATCGTATCTATGGTGCCAGATTGCACTCAAGTGCCGTCCACGAATAATTAAATTTACCTTTAGTAATGAAAAAATTGCAGTCATAAGCCGATAGATAAAAGAAGTGCCGATAGGAGTGAAAACTAATAACTCAGAATTTGATAGCTCACTTTGGAAACTACGCAGATGAAACCGGAGGGCGTGGCCATGACCATGGCCAGCTAGATCATCCGAGTTCACCCGAAGATTTCTTTCATTCACGAATGTGACGCTTGAGTTCAATTAACAGCCCAAAAAAAATCTGTGTGTGGGATGCGCCAAAAGTTTTCACTTCAAAAACATATTTCACTGTTACCAATTACGATTTATTTTACTATGGTTATGGTGTAGTGTTCAAATACCTTGCTCCGTTGCAGAATATCGATCGACCTGCATAAGATAGTGAGCAAAATTTAAACAAAACGAGTTGACGACCAAGTTCAATGACGTTGATTACGAGAGGTCGACGTCCACCATTGTATAGCAATAGGCTGATGCCAATCATCATCATCCTTCACATCACAGCCTTCTCTATCCCACTGCTGGGTGTAGGCCTCTCTCTTACTCTACCATCTGCCTCGGTTCTGTGCCAATCGAGTCCAGGTTCGACCCGCGATATTTATAATATTGTCGACCCGTCTTGCTGGTGGATGTCCCACGCTCCGCGTTCCTTGCCTCGGCCGCCATTCTGTTACAAGTTTGGTCCTCCTATCGTCACACCGCCTAACAATATGCCCTGCCCAACGCCATTGCAACTTTGTCACTGATGCCAATAATGAAAAATAAATAGAACGAATCCTACTAATGTGAACATTTGAATTTTTGTCGCTCAATCACTGAAACGATGGGGTTGAAATTTGGAACACAGATGTCTGGAATAGCACATAGACTTTTTCTGTGGGAATGAGAACTACGGGACGCTGTTAGAGGTATATATTTTCATTTATTCATGTCATCTATTGTAAGACAATGTTACGGTCTCTGAAGTCGGCGGTTCGAGCCGCGATCGCGACACGAGACCGGTACCGGAGACCGCGACAGGTACTTGACATAATAAAATTGTATGGGCGCCAGTTCGCGCCCAGACCGAGATACGTGTCGCGGCCGCGGCGCAAACGTGCGCCCATACAAAGCTATAATTCCAAGTGCCTGTCGCGATCTCAGCGCGAACCTGCACCTTTATGCGACCACGCGACAGCGCGACACCTACCTTCTTAAACATCTGACGTAAAAATAACGGTTTTGTGTCATTACTCCCTCTGTACCTCCAACCATGGACGTATAAAAAAGTCGGACGTAGTCTCGCTAAAACAAAAACTGTGTCACTAGAGTCGGCCATATTTGCACGTGTGCGTTACAGGTTGTCACTGATAGGCTGACACGCACACATATACACAAGTAGATCGTATAATGACACACCGATGTGTGCGCGTTAGCCTGTATGTGACAGCGAGCACATGCTTATTATGTGGCCGACTCGATGGACACAGTTTTTGTTTTAGCTTTTCTTACACGTCTATGCCTACAACGCTAATATTCCTACATCGTATACAGGTATTCGTAACGCAAAATTGCAATAAATGAGCGTAGGTTCGTTTCATTTAATTCTACCGTTTATAAAACTACGTGGGCGCCGGAAAACAGACATATTCAACACTTCTACGGAATCACCTAATTGCTTGTCATTTATTTTCCTTCGGAAGTTTACTTCGACCGACTGCAGAATGCCTGTTCAGATTTTTATTTGAAATTCAGCTGCAAAGACTCCAGGATCCATAGTTTTCTGTTGTTTTGTGCAATAGTTTATTACATTCCATACGTATTTTTTCTTTGGAACCTTCTGGTAACGTTACACAGACACCGAAATGTACCGTCCCGTTAGTATCTGTGTCTGGAAGGTAAGAACTCCATAACTGTACAATATAGATAAATAAGTTTATTAAATTTATCTAAAACCTGCACAGCAGTTTTTGTCACACATGTAGGTTTTTCATCATGCAATTTGCCGGTCATCATTCACACAAGCCGTTAAACCTAATTGAAATACCCAGAAATCTCGCGGAAGACTGCAGAAAACTCCCATATTTCCTATTTACCTTATAAATCCTATCGTAGTGGAGCACATCTCCTGAGAGGCGAAAGACAATTTTCTCCGCGCGAAAAGAATATAATATATATTCTTATCTGTCCTTTTGTTTTCGTCTCACTGGATATTTTAGATTAAGATATAAGGGTATGCGTCAATAGGGAATATGTTCGGTCGTATCGTTTGTTAAATAAAAATACAGGATTACTAAAACGGGTGAAGAAGTTGTGGGGGCCTATCCGCTTCATATTCTGGCGGCGACTCGCGATTAGTCGGGAAAAAGGGTGTCAGGTTATCTACGTGCGTTGTTTACGCTTCAGCATATTTATGAAGTGCCGCCTTACTTGCACCTGTTTAAGCCGATTATTCTAAAATCAAGACGCTTCTAGCGGTATAGTTAGTTTATAATGTATGTTTTATAAAAAACTTTTGTATAAAAAAAATTTGACACTTGATTCAGAGTTTTTTTGGGTTCTCTAGTGGTCTTTGAGCTGTTACATTTTGAATTATAAGGAAGGTATAGTAAATTTATGTTTTAAATCAATTGTACACGATATAACAAACACACAAAAACAAGAAAACGTTAAAAGTATGTCCTTTAACCTTTTTGGATGTGTAAAAAACCTTGTTAGTTCGCTTCACCGCCGTGCGTAATAGCAGTATATCTGTAATATTCCCATTGCTGGGATTCGGGGCCTTCTCTCGCAAGGAGAGGTCAAGACCATAATCCACCAAGCTGGCTCAGTGCGGGTTGGTGAATGACACATGATTTCGAAAGATTCTAGGTACACGTCGGTTCTCTCACGATGTTTTACTAAACCGTTTTAAATTAGCCGCATGACTTCAAAAAGACAGTAGTGAGCGTGGATTTGAACCCGGGGTCTTCGGATCGGCAGTCGCCGTTCTCCCCGACTAGACTTGCCCTTCGAGAAATTATTACTACGTAGTAATATTATCTCAATGGACTTGCCGTTAAATATTACATAAGTGCTGTTTGATGTTCAAATGCTAAGTAAAAAATTCACATCTACCGACAGTCTCTATGACAGCCAATTTTTTTATTAATATCTTCATTATCATTTGAAAAAAAAAAGAGTGATACGAAAGCCATTACCGCTTTAGACGGTAGACGTCCAAAACTTAAGCACACCCAATTACTTGCCATCCCAAAAAACCGGTACAAGAATTAATCACAGCTAATTGATAATTAATGCACGCGAACATTCAGCGGGCCATATTTAGATTGCAAAGTAGCGAATTCGAAACGAGACCGGTACCTCCTTCCTCATGAATATTGAAAGCTCACCTGAAAACAAAGGGCAACTTTGAACGGGGCTGGGGAAAAACATTCCATTGTTAGGGACCGTATTAAACAGAGGTGGGGTTTATGTAGGGTTGCCGTGTCTAAAGTTTGGCAACCAGGATCCGTGAAAACCCCGGACTTTATAGCCCAGAATTAACACTCTTATCTCCTTTGGCTTTGCTGTCTCTATAATTTCAAGCGAAAAGAAAGAGAGACAGCAATATTTAGTTAGGCGGTAGGTTCTTCGGAAATATCAACAGGTTTTGTACATAGGAAATATGAACATAATAAATAATAATCAGTGTAATTAAAACGATAGAACATGTTTTAAATCACAGTTTTATGTATTTTTAGACCAAAAAAAAATACATATTGTTATCTGTTATCATCATTTTAGTAAGAATTCCGTGAGTTGGTTCGTCGGTTGATCGCGACGTACAAGCCCCAGTGCGTGAGTTACGGGCGGCACAAGACTTTCAACTTTTAAACCCCTTCCCCCCCTCTACCGCCTAACTAAATATTTGGCGTTGCAACCTGCTTTGGCTTTGCTATTTCTGTTTCTGTCATTTTAATAGAAAAGAAAAGAGAGAGCATTATCATAGCTAAGCCAGTTTTAGTTATGCGGAAGACTCTCAGTAGAGCTAGCACGGGCAGTGGACAATTACTCCACCGGGAAAGGAAATAATCTCTTTTCCCCTTGTCAATTTTGTATACTTTCAGAGCACGGACTCGCCGGTGGATAGTTATTCTACGGTGGATATACGGCGGGAGTAGCGTTATCACTTCAGTATTGCCGTTATCAGAAAATTAAATAAAAATTACGTATTAATCATCAGTTTTTCTGTCAACTCATCAAACCTTCAAATTTGTTCGTTCTTTTTACTTTTATTTTTTTCTGTGCTGCGATTTGACGTTATATTTATTTTTTTAAACAACTGTAAAATTTTCTCATCTAAATCCAAAGAAGTTGAAACAAACCTTAGTAAAGAGAACGCATTTAGATATTTATAAAAATGAGCAGAAGAAACTAAATTATTCTTTTATTCATATGTAGATATTAGTAACATGTATGTGAATAAATAATTTCATTTCTGTTCTTTAGAATAAGAAGCAACAAAACCCAAATTCGGGTGTTGGTCGACTTTATGTCGAAATACAATGCCATATTTTTTATGCAGCCGAAATAATCGCCTAAATTCATTGTCGGGAAACTCAAAGGGATTACTAGCATCCCTTATTGATCTCCGATACAATTTTCGGGCCATTGTTTCCATTTGTCCCGTAAAAATATAATTATAATATGCTCGCGACATTATGTTTGAGAGAGATTTACTTATATCCCCACCTCCAAATCAGACGATAGTTTGTCCCCTGTCATAATTATGTCAATTGAAGAGTATTTATCTTCGTTTTCCCGAGTCCGTGCTATACAGCGGGGAGTAGCGGGATATAATGTCCACGACAAACGTCAAGTGGAAACATTTTATCCCTTTCCCCTGTTGCCACGCTATGCAAGGTGGAAACGATTATTATATCCACTGACAGGTGGATAAAAATGGTGGAAAGACTATTAGTCCACTGCCCGTGCTAGCCCCGCAGGTCTGCAAATGAAGTCCGGCCCGGTCGCCCTTTAAACTAAGACAAATCCGGGGAAACCCTGGACAGATGGCAACCCTAGTTTTAAAGGTCCTGCTCAGGGTGATATCCACACTAAATGTTTATTTTTTTTTTATGAAGGTTTTGAAAACGAAAAGGAATGGTACACGAGTAAACTAGCGCCCCGGGAGGAAGCGGTTAAAACGAGCACTAATTAGAGTGCGTTCCAATTCTATCACTTTGTTGCTAAAAGGCTTATTACACTTGGCTGAATTTAGTCGACTGAATTTAGACGCTGCTAAATTCAGTGAAGTGTAATAGCCAAATAGTTTACATGTACCTACTACGTATAGAGTTGGAACAAACATTTTACACACAAAGCACGGGTATGATCGCTCTTGTGGAAGTGTCATACTTTTGTCGCTGCACACTCTGTTGCCATAGCAAGTATGCACGTCATCTGCTTACGATTGGTACAAAGGAACTCGGGGGGGGCTTCTCTCACAACGAGAGAATCAGGGTCATAATGCACTACACTGGCCTAGTACGGATCGGTGGTTGATACATGTCGTACGTCCTCTAAAGAAGTTTTTCTTGGAACGTGTTCACTCTCTTTAATAATAATCTTTCTTTATCGTTTGAACCAGAGGCGATCAATAATCCTCAAATATCCTATCCTCAATCAAATATCCTCGCACTTTGAACAAATAATTAGATGTGCAAACGGGATGTGAACCCACGACCTTACCGTTGTGAAATCCGTCGTTCTAAATAAACAAATGTATTTTAGTGGACACTTCACAGTTCACACACAACACCATCTGACCCCAAACTAAGCAAAGCTTGTACCATGACGGCCAGATAGCCGATATAATACTTATATAGCTGTAACTACATACTTATTATGACATCGTTTCATGGTTGATGTTCCAAAGACACGAACGAAGAGATTTGACTCTACTTTTGTGATAAGAACGTCTAGGCTGTGGAATACGTTGCCTGAGAGGGTTTTTTCCCGATAGTTACAATCTTTGTGTCTTCAAATCGAGAGTGAATCGGTTTCTTCTAGGTAAACACGCTTCATCGTAGACCGCATCATCGTTTAACATCAGGCGAGATGGCGGTCAAGTGTAAACCTATAAAAGTTAAAAAAAAAAAAAAAAAAAAGACAGAAACACTCAGACACAGTACAAATATTTGAATTCATTACACAAATATTTGCACTGGGTGAGAATCGCATCCACGACCCTAAGGTTCGCAGGCAGATTTACTACCCACTAAGCCACGAGTCATCCACTTCATTAATATAATCCTAGCATCAACTACATTGTAGCACGAAAAAAGGTTTTTTCCACGCAAATGTCAACTCTGATTAGCCTCCTATAACAAGTACATTACTCACGCTGCGTAGGCTCCGTGCGTAGGTAAAAGTGTCTATTCGACACGCACTGTACGTAGTAACTATTTATGAACTGTGACTGGTACTCGTATTATTAAAATAAAACTAGTAGCGCCCCGGGTAGTTCCCGCCCCTCTTACCGCATAACTAAATCGGTTATGGCTCTCCTGTCTCTATCATTTCAAGCGAAAAGAGATAGCAATATTATAGCAAAGGTAAAACGCTCCACACACGAGTCCTAAAAATCAGAGGGAATGACGTAAAAGTAGTGGGGAGGAGCCTACGTCGCACCATATGATTGGTGATTTATGGTGCGATGTAGGGTCCGCTTCTCTAGTTTTACGTAATTTCCTCTGATTTTAGGGCTCGTGTGTAGAGGGTTTTAAGACAGTGTTCAACGCTCCACTCACGAGTCCTAAAATCAGAGGAAATGACGTAAAAGTAGTGGGGAGGAGCATACATAGCACCGGATGATTGGTGATTTATGGTGCGATGTAGGGTCCGCCTCACTAGTTACGTACATTCCTCTCCTTTTACAAAACTCGTGTGTAGAGGGTTTTTAAGACAGTGTTAAACGCTCCACACACGAGTCCTAAAATCAGAGGAAATGACGTAAAAGTAGTGGGGAGGAGCCTACATAGCACCGTATGATTGGTGATTTATGGTGCGATGTAGGGTCCGCCCCACTAGTTTTACGTAATATTAGGGCTCGTGTGTAGAGGGTTTTAGTTATACGGTAGACTCTCCGTAACTGTTAGTTATTTTCCCGCCATAAAAAAAAAGCCTGTAAGCTATGCCAGGCTACATACTGTGTTCCAAATTTCAAACTGTTCAGTTCACATTTTAACGGGATTAATAAACAAATCGTACTAATATCATAAATGTCAATGTTTAGATGTCTGTTGCTCAATCACGTCGGAACGATTAAACGAATTGAATTGAAATTTGGAACACTGGTTATCCAGGACGAATAACGGGACCGGGAATAACTCGGGTAAAACCGGGGGGTTCTGCTAGTTTAATATTAGTAGAGTAGTAGCATTCACCATATATTTTGTTGTTTGATACAAATTCCACGACTAACAAGTTTATTTTTATTATGGACTAGCAGCGGTTGTACCCGCGCAATTCCCGTTATTTTTTTCGGTATAAAAAGTAGCCTATGTGTTAATCCAGGGTGTCGGCTAACTCCTTACCAAATTTTACTAAAATCGCTTCAGTAACAAAACAGGCACACTCATAAACTTTCGCCTATATTAGTTTTTTTTACAGCATAGAGTGACGAGACGAGCAGGACATGTGCCTGATGGTAAGCAACATGCCTGCCACATAACAGCACAGTGACACACAGCTATTGGAACATGAGAAGTCCAAATCATTACCTAGCTCTGCTCTGCACTGCGCTCGTCACCCAGAGATCTAAGATGCTATAATTCTATTTAACGCATTCGTATTTTCTCTGAAAATAAAAACAAGACTTCCTTAGGGATTAGTTCTTTTAGAAATATACGCGGACGAAGTCACGGCCAGATAGTAGTAAATTTAAAAATACATAGTTCGTTTATTCTCACAGCTCAGACACTTCAATTATATTTATTTGCATAGCTACTCGTTGAGATTCCCAGATTGCAGGCAGATGTATCGTCAACTGGCGCCAGTGCGTAGCGAAGCTCAACAAGTGCGCCATACGGGCGAGTCGAGGCTCGCTTATCTTTACAGCCTTGTCGACCGTAAAACCTATCAGCCTGTGGATTCTGGGAGAGGTGACTCGACGACGATGCAAAGCGAATTTCAAAGACTTTCAAAGACTCAAACGAAGGTTGGATTTCAGTTAAGTAATACGAGTATGAAGGCTGTGGAATACAATGCCCTGTTGAGGTTTTCCCGGTGGTAACTTCTTAGGTGATGTTTAGGTCGAACCGCAGGGTACCTAGTTGGCAAATAAGGACAATTTCAGTACGATTTTTTTAAAGAGTTTATTTTTAAAGAAAAGTCTGTCGAAATGTGAATTTCGATTGAATATTTCGACCGAAATTATCTATTGAAGAATGAAAAAAAAAAACAAAACAAATTTTTGCCTATTTACGAAAACTATATGTTTTAAAAAACCGTTGTAGTTCAGTACGGTGTCACTGCGTAGTATAAAGTGTAATTAATAATATAATATAAATATTGGTGGACAATTCACACACAGCACCATCTGACCCCAAACTAAGCAAAGCTTGTACTATGGCGGTCATATAGCTGATATAATACATATATAGTTTTAAACACATACTTATCATAAATAGAAACACCCACAATTGGATTTACACTTGATGTCACAAATAGTTAAAACTACACACTGACACAAAAACCCACACTGAAATCGAAGAGGAAGAAAAACATGCCAACGCCTCTTCTCCTGATTGAAAACGCGCGGTTCTTCGCTGCTAACCCTAATATAACAAATATAAACAAATCTATTTGCTTAGTCGACAAAAGGAATAGGGTCGTACACTTGAGAGCCCCCTCTCGGATTCGAAGGCTGAGCGCCCTTATCGAAAAGTAGCGATATCGATAAAATCTTGTAACGTTAGGGAAATGTTCATAAAGGACGAAAGACGGCGCGTTTTTTTCTTAACCACACTGGCTAATGTTCCATTTTCTAATGTTGGAACAGGTGAATAACTGTATGACACGTTTTTTAGGGTTCCGTAGCCAAATGGCAAAATACGGAACCCTTATAGATTCTTCATGTCTCAGTCTGTCCGTCCGTATGTCACAGCCACTTTTCTCCGAAACTATAAGAACTATACTATTGAAACTTGGTAAGTAGATGTATTATGTGAACTGCATTAAGATTTTCATACAAGAAATAGAAAAAAAAAAAAAAATTTTGGGGGTGTCCCATACATAGAACTGAAACTGAAACATTTTTTTTTCCATCAATACCTGGTGTGGTGTGGGTTCATATATTTTTTCTAAACTGAATATTTTGCGCGAGAGACTCTTCCAAAGTGGTAAAATGTATCCCCGCCCTGTAACTTCTAAAATAAGAAAATGACAAAACTAATTGGTTTGAATGAGTTCTAGTAAGTAGTTTTATTTTAATACGTCATAAATTGACTATTGTTAAAACACTGATTAAAGTAACAGCGAACTACAAGAACTTTTATATTATGTTACTTGCTGCTACGGAAGCCTTCATGGGCGAGTCCGACTTGCACTCATTTATTAACCCCCGACCAAAAAAAGGGGTGTTATAAGTTTGACGTCGATGTCTGTCTGTCTGTCTGTCTGTCTGTCTGTCTGTCTGTCTATCTGTCTGTCTATCTGTCTGTCTGTCTGTCTGTCTGTCTGTCTATCTGTCTGTGTGTGTGTCTGTCTGTGGCACCGTAGAGGTCAAACGGATGGGCCGATTTCGATACGGTTTTTTTATTTGAAGGTTAATATCCGTGCGGATGTTCTTAGCTATGTTTGGTTAATATCGATTCAAAATGGCCGCCTCCACAAAATGGCGGGCAAAATATTTCTTCACAACCTACCTCAATATGGGTATGAAATGAAAGGGCTTGACTAGTAGAACACTATACATTATAACAAATTTCAAATCCAAGATGGCCGCCACCACAAAATGCCGAATTGTAGTATTTTTTTTCACTACTACCTCAATATGGGTATCAAATGAAAGGGCTTGACTAGTAGAGCACTTTGCACTATGACAAATTTAAATCCAAGATGGCCGCTACCACAAAATGGCGAAATACATTTCTTTTTTCACAACTCCCTTAATATGGGTATCAAATGAAAGGGCTTGACTAGTAGAACGTTATACAGATGATGCGAGATCCGAGGTAGTCGGGGGGTTAATCAAAATGTTTAATTTTGTTCTTGTAGAATAGAGTGAGTGACAAGACGAGCAGGTTGATGGTAAGCAACATGTCTGACATATTATAACAGAACAGTGACACGCTGCTATCGGAACATGAATATTCGAAATCATTACCTAGCACTGCACTGCGATCGTCATACTTACATAAGATGTTTCATCTGTATGACCTGTGATTTCTCCGGAAACATTGCTCTTCAAACCGGAATACAGTGATGTTAGCACATTAACTGTGTGTAGAATAATTCGCAACTAATATTAAATTCATCATCATCAACAGCCCACTAAATGTTCCCACTGCTGGGACTCGGGCCTTCTCTTCCAAGGAGAGAGTTAAGGCCATAATCCACCACGCTGGCCCAGTGCGGGTTGGTGGATGACACATGACTTCGAAATATTCTAGGTACATGTCGGTTTCCTCACGATGTTTTCCTTCACCGTTTTAAGTTAGCGGCATTACGCACATGACTTCGAAAAGACAGTGGTGCGTGTGGGGTTTGAACCCGGGGTCTCCGGATCGGCAGGCGCCGTTCTCCCGACTAGGCCAGCCGTAACTTAAATTACTAATTTAATAAATTACTAATATTAAATTACTAATTTATAAACTTATAATTAGTTAATATTGCTTGTAATTAATAACAAATTTTAGCAACTACTAGACCGATTTCAAAAATTCATTTACCTTTGGATATGAACGTTATCCCTGTCTTATATGTCATGTATATATGTACCACGAGCCAAGCCGGGACGGATCGCTAGTTAAATAATAAACTTACTGAGCACATCTAGTGCAGGTCGCTATGGGAAAAATTACGCTGTAAATTTTCTCAGTGCGGATATGCCCTTACGTGTCAAGGGTAATTTCTTAAAATAAATCTGAACGATGTTCGATCAATGTCGACGGGGGATCGGATTTCGTACAGAGATACCGAATATCAACTTATAACATTATATTTTGTGATTTATTCAATTTCGGAACAAAATATTGAATGGGACTGCGAATGGGTTTCGATCCATTGAACAACTAGAATTCGAATGGGAATCGAATACGAGTTAAGTTGATGTTTCGATCTTGTTTGTTTTGGGTATTAGTTAGAAGGATTTCAAGTTAAGTATTTTGTTTAAAATATATTATTCCAAATTTCTACTATAAACTGTGACATTTTGAAACGGTTTTCAAAAACTAGGTTTCTTAAGTCGAGCGAATGTTATATCTTTTCTTAAATGGACCTGGGGTCTTAAGCAAATACTTAAATTTATTTTTTCAACACACTTGCTCATGAAGTGACTCTAATTTCATAGCAATCAGTATAATGACACCAATAATCGAACTGGCTTTTTCATTACCTTTACTCAAAACCTTATTACCTTACTTACCTTTATTAATTACCTTTACTTGTTTTTTTAAAACAAATGAGTTACAGAGTTTATTATTTGTTGAGTTGCTTTGTTCTTAAAAAAAGTTTCGATACAAAAAAGATCGTGTTCAATAGAACAAATGAATTAATGTAGTAACCGTCTTCGGCTATCTTAAGATTCTCGCCAAGGCTCGGGTCTCAATAGCGTCTCAGCAGTAATCACCAACATTACGCAGTTGTGCCATAATCTACTATTATTTGAGTGAATTATTTTTAATTATTATAATAGTTTTTCTTTTCTTTTTGAACCGAAATAGGATCAGCAGTTTCTACTTCTCTTTTGAAGTGAGACAGTACTTATCTATCTCTTGTTTTTCTGTTAAGCTCTGCGCCCAAAGCCATCTGAAACCAACTGGTGTTGTGTGTTCAGTAGGTAAAGAATTTATTCTCACTAGGAGGGCCCGTGGATTCACCCGTTTAGTTTCAGTTCCCGCCATTTTCCCAGACAAAAAAGTGTGTGTAACCTGTATGCTCTTTCAGACTAGAATCTATGTATGTTCGAAATTTCAGCCGAATCCGTTCAGATGTTACGTCGTGATTGAAAGCAACAAACATCCAAACATTGGCATTTGTAGGATATAAACATTTGTGTCCAAACCCTGGGCTCAAAACGCCAATACCTTAGATAAATAATAACTAAATAGATCAGGGCTTTCCGCACGGTTCCTTTGTATCAATCGTAAGCAGATGAGTTGTGTGTTAGCTATTGCGACATAGTGATGTGCCGCGACAAAAGTATGACACTTCCATACAAATACAAAAATCTTTATTGCTGTTTGTAGGTAAGATAATATACAAAACATTTTAAAAGTTGCCCCATACAAACTGGCCTCTGCGAGAGGCATGCAATATGTCTGGCAATAGTCTTAATTTATAAATAAAAAAAAAAATAATAGTCAGCTGATTAAAGTCTTCTTCTTCCTCATCTTCTATTAATTTCTGGTTTTTATTTATGTCATCTGATTCTTCATCTTAGATTAATTTCTGGCTTCTATTTGGTTGTGATATATATTTGTGTGAGATAAATGTTTGGTGAGCACAATTTCGCCAACGTCTTGTGTTTCATCAGGATATTGTCTTGTGTTTTTGAGTTTGAGTTTCCATTTACCGTGGTTTCGGTGTAAAGTGTTTGTTCTAACTCTATACGTACATGCCCGGTCCGAGGTGGGGGGGGGGGTCACAGGGACATGACCCCCAATCGTATACGTTAAACTAAAAATCCTAAAAAAATAAAAATATCCAATAGTCCATAGACTATTTTTAACACGGAATAACAACTGGAATGGGAACAACGTGGATAAAATCGTGGGGCGCTACTAGCCAAGTATTTTGTACTCGATTTATTGTATTTCTACTGGTGACCCCCCAAAATCTCAGACTGCGTGCTGGTGACCCCTTCCAAAATTAGAGGCTGGTACCGCGCCTGTATACGTAGCAGATGTAAACTCTTTGGCCAATACAGTGCAGAGTTTCGTGCAGGTACGCATGTTTCATTCTATTTCTAGAACTCGTCATCACTTATCATAGGAAAATATGCGGTAAACCGCATCATCCGACATTGTAACCTATTTGGTCTTTGGTCTTGAATAGGAAATATGTGGTTAATTAATTATTACCAATTTAAATTGTTTTTTTATTTTCTCCTTGTGAGAGAAACTTCGGAAGACAAGACCTGCTCTTCTACCGTCTAACTAAATCGGCTTTCGCTTTGCTGTTGCGGTCTGTATCATTTCAAGCGAAAAGAAAAGAGAGAGGAATGCCATAGCTAAGACAGTTCTAGTTAGGCGGTAGACCCTCTGTGGTCTAAATCTCATATTCCGAGAGCTTGTATACATTTTTGGGCAGGTGTTTGTAGAAAGCTGAAAATTTGTGATGTACCTCTCCTGTTATTCGCCAGCACGTAAGTCCAGACGTGGCTGCTGAATATAAATATACTAGCGACCCGCCCCGGCTTCGCACGGGTGCAATGCTGATACTAAATACCTACTAATAAAATTCCGGTCCAGCGGCAAGACGTTTCGTTTTACGTAGTCACATAAGTTACAGTTTTTTTGTGATGGATACTTTTTTGGCGCGACGGACGCACGCAATGTGTTGATTGATGGAACGAAACGTGCTTTACACCAAATATGGCGACAGCGGTTTGTTTGTCAGTGCCATCAGAATTTAACGAAATTCTCCATAATCCGAATTTTGTGGACATATGTTGTCGACTCAAAATCAATATTTTTTTGTTTTGTTTTTCATATAAGGTTTGGATTAAGTCTACCGTACCCCTTGACGAAATTATTAATATAGATACAAAAATAAATGGTTTTGTTCAATTTTCCAATTTTTGGTGGTACTTTTCTACCTCCAAGGTGGTCTAAATTAAGGGATTCATTTTGTCCCCTACCCACCAGCCAAGTCCGTGTTGAGATAAAACGGAGAAGTATGTGAAAAGTTTTCGGCTTGCTACCAGCTCCCGGAATATAATGTGAACATGGCCTGAGTACATAATTGAAACACTTTACAGGATTTAATCACGATCAGAATTGTCATTTAATTACCTCGACGTTTCAGCACCGTTACGAGAAGACCAAAAAGACACGGGCGAAGAGGTTTGACTCGACGTTTGTGATAAGAACGTCTAGGCTGTGGAATGAGTTGCCTGAGTGGGTTTTTCCCGATAGTTACAATCTTGGTGTCTTCAAATCGAGAGTGAATCGGTTTTTTCTAGGTAAACATGCTCCATCGTAGACTCGCTTAACATCAGGTGAGATGGCGGTCAAGTGTAAGACTATAAAAGTTAAAAAAAAGCATAGTTTTCGCGTGACCACGGTGGTTGTAACGCTGCCGGAACGTCGATGTATTTAAATGATAGTTATGATCGTGATTAAATCCTCGTTGCAATACGACCTGAGTATTATCCGAGTCTTGCGCCTTCCGCTTGTCTTGGCTTAGACTCGGAACCTTTTAGTAGTAGTAGGAGAGGGGGGTGGATTTGTTCAAAAAACCGTCCAAATGCGCGATAGCTTCGCCAATGAGGAGTTTTCCAGATGCAAATTGACTTGTTAAAAATAGTTCTAAATTGTGCCAACAGTGGCACCACTGTTTCTTTTTTTGAAATTTCTCTTACGAAATAAAACATTGGCGCCACCCATGGTGAAATTGGGAACTGTATTTGAAAGGTATGTTTGCATCTTGAAAACGCCCATTGTGAATTGTATTTAATTATTCATTTTTGTTTGGTAGATCATATTTCAGATGTTGTCTCTTATAAATTTTATCGAAATCAATAAGAGGTTTTTATAAAATCAACAAAAATATGCAAACATCGATGATATTTTCGTTGACTCTGAAATCTCGGTGTATTTTTATTGGAACAGTGTATTTTGTTGATTTTCACGAAGAATATGAAATTTTGACTTTATTTTAAAATTAAAGTCAGTGTTTGTTTTTTCGGGGAAAATTAAATTGTCGTTAATAAATTTGCATTTTTATTAAATTCCTAAAAGTCTAGGTCTAGGTAATAAATTGTTAATTTCGTTTCATTGCCATAGGAGCACTCCTATAGAATCAGTCTGCTATACTCTTCTCGTCCCTACAAACTGTAGTTCACATGAATGACGTATTCTGTCAATCTACCTACATTAAAAACTTTTCCATCTCTAGTTTCTCACCCTCTTGTAATAAGAAGCGTGGCACTTTATTGGTTGACTTGACCCACTTCCCCGCTATAATGGCGTGCGCCTTGTAGTGAAATTGGCGAACTAATTTAGTTTCACACGATGTCTATCGTTTATCATTGTAGAATCCGATAGTGACGCCAATCGTGTAATGAAATGTGTGCCGTTGCGTACTCTAACTAGGCTTCGAAGAAGTAAACATTGCGTTGAGTTGGTTAGATGACGAGAAAAAACAGTAGTTTTTTTTTCGACCTGGAAGTGTTAAGTCTTAACAGCAGCAACCCACTAAATGATCTCACTGCTGGGACTCGGGGCCTTCTCTCGCAAGGAGATAGTTAAGGCCATAATCCACCACGCTGGCCCAGTGCGGGTTGGTGGATGGCACAATGCTTCGAAAGATTCTAGGTACATGTCGGTTTCCTCATGATGACCGTTTTAAACCGTTTTAAGTTAGCGGCATTATGCACATGACTTCGAAAAGACAGTGGTGCGTGTGGGGTTTGAACCCGGGGTCTATGGATCGGCATGCGCCGTTCACCCGACTAGACCGTCCGTAACTTGAAGTGTCCGTGCCTTGATTGTAACAATCTGATTGTTATAATTAATCCTTGAATCGTGAGGTTTTCAAACGTTAGTGAATCGATTTCTACTTGGTAAGTCCTTCATCTCAAATCAAGCATAATGACTGCCAAACGTATGTCCTACGATTTAAAAACCTGCTTTTTGAATAATGTTACGAATGACGTTGACAATAAACTGAATTTTGAAACAACATTTTAAAACCTAAACCGAGATTCTAGTTCGAAAATCAAACTCAATTTCGTATCCCTCCCTCTAGCCGAATCTCGAGAGTAAAACTTTGGAAATGTGCTATAAAAGTGAAGTTTTCGTCCCACTCGCTAGTTCGAGAAACTGGGTCAATTCGTGTACAAATTGTGTCGAAGTTTGTTTGTGACCGTCGACGTAAAAAGGGGGGTGTTACAAGTTTGTGTGTGTTTGCAGTGTTAGCTCTGTTACCACTTGCAGTCTTTTCTCATAGCCAAAGCCACAATATGCTGGCCAAGCTTTTTGGATCCAAGTCGAATCAATCGAGTAAAAAATACTTTGCTATTAGAGCCCCACGATTATACCCGCGTTGGAATATGGGTCAAATATATTTCCTGCTCGTTTTGTAACATTTCAATTTTCATCGTGCGCTTATCCGCCTCAGCCTTCTAAGCCTTAATTTAGGCATTATAGGATTAAGAAGCCTTAGACGAAACAACCACGGCGCCCGCGGTAACGTTGTTGGTTAATTTCATTCAGTCCCCCGCGGCCTCGGGGTTCCTAGTCTATAACAACAAACTTGAAACGTTTAACACGCTTTGTTATAACTCGATCCCAGGGCACTTTATTATTATGTACTCGCGATAGATTATGTGTATTAGATTTCAATTCTGATATCGAACTTTATGTGGTGTTCGATGTATATTGAATGAATGTTCGATGGATGACAAACTGAAGTAATTTTTTTGACATGATTTGATACCACTTAGCCCTTTTATCGGGCTGTTCGTACCTCGATAAAGCGACAGTGTTTCATGGTAGATGTCCCTCTAAAACTCGAACGAAGCGTTTTGACGTTGCCTGAATGGATTTTTCCCGCTTTGCACAGCAATTTATATAAACCTATAAACCGGCACACAGTAATGTACGCCCTGCACTGCGTGGTGATGGCGATAGAATAACCGATACAGGTGTGTTGGTTGCTAGGTTGACTCAAAAGACGAAAACTCCTACCAGTACAGGTTGTTACAGAATAAACGCACAGTTATCAAATAATTTAATTTTCAATAAAAGCCTTGCTACGTGAGTCACGGTGCTGAATTTAGGTGTAGCTAAGTGGTTTTTCTTAAAATTACCGAAAAATATACTTTTTAGGTCACTCTGGAAACAGATTTTTAATATCTTTAAGAGATTTATCCACACAGCTTGTGCCAAATAAGTAAGTGATCTTTAAAAACTACGGGGTGCTATACGTTTGATGTGTGTAGGTACATGTGACTGTGTGTCTGTTTGTGGCATCGTAGCTCCTGGATATACCTATTTAGAGTTATTTTTATAGAAACTATGTGGCAGATTGGGGATCGGGGATAATTTTGTTCTTGTGTTTTAAATAGGTCATTTTTTTTAAACATTTATACACTTGACCGCCATCTCGCCTGATGTTAAGCGACGATGCATTCTACAATGGAGCGTGTTTACCTAGAAGAAACCGATTCACTCTCGATTTGTCATTCAAGGTACTAGAATATACTGTGTTATCTGCCAAGTAGTTCTTAGCTTTTTGGCCTAGCGTCGTGAATTAAATCTTTCACTCTCTCCTTATTTGAAAGGTCTGACTCTCTGCATTGGCCCATTAAACGCGTATATGTATTGTATAGAGTATATGCTATGCATGCTCCTGGTAACACCAGATGAAGTTATGCTTCGATTTAAGGACAGTACTTTATGTTTACTCACCTAGTCCCCGCGTCATAATTTCGCTCCACAATTTGAAATGCAAACCAAGGGCCTCGCGCCATTGTCGATCTTACACAATGGTAATCTCGACCCACTGAGGACTAATATGGCCGATGAGACTATTGCACGCATTGTGGTGAAATTTAGTACTCTGTCGCTGTGAAAATGTGATGAAAACCATTTGTGTACAGTGAACGTGAGTGAGTGACTATCTGTAGAAGATACACAATACACGACAGGAGTTGTGGACAGGAGTTGTATCCACAGAGCGTGCCCCATGCGGTCGTCGCAATCTCACGGCACACAAGGGACTTCACGTACTACGCTGACGACACCGACGACGCCATCGGTCGGTTCGTCCGGCGAGCGTTGGCTGCAACACTGAAGACCATCCGAGAGTTCAATTTGCAGATGGCCATTAAAGACAGAAATGCAGTCGTGGTGGAGGCGCTGAGCCGGGAGGAGGCGGCTTAGAAAATAAAATAGGCCTAGAATTAGAATGAAAATGTTCCCTACTCCCCCCTATTTCATTTTCTTCCTAATCCAAGATTCATGTAAAAAAAAGAAAACAAATGACAAAGGTCACGGACCCCGGAGTCTGTGGAGTTGCTAAATTTAATAAAAAAAAAAAAAAGTTGTATCCACTGTGCACGACATCTACTCTCTGTCTACGAAAAACGTAATTTCGAATTAAAGTCGCGACTTTCCTATTCCCGTTCTACTTCGTTTCGTCCAATCGAACATTGTTAAATATTCTAAGCCTATTTAGAGTAGGCTTCGAACATTTAAACGAACGAAACGACGGAGCTAGAACCGGAGTAGGAAAGTCGTGAGTTTATTTCGAAACTACGTTTTTCGTAGAAAGATAGTATACACGTCCTGTTATGTGGCAGCCATATTGCTTACCATCAGGCACATGTCATGCTCGTCTCGTCGCTCTATCAACAAAATTGTCACCAGCTAAAACATAACACTCCTGTGGTGTACCGTCTGGTAAATATGAAACTCAGTTACTGCGACACGGCACTATGCCGTATAGATCTAAAGGTGTGAGGATATGAATGCATAATGCCTACGCTACCTTTTACATCCAGCAATGTGGCATAGATTCAGGTTGATTCATCGCGAAGGTACAGCTTGCATACTTGATTGATTCATCACAAACCTAAGTACTTTGTGTTGATGTTTAGCGAAGCTGGTATGTTGTAGTTAGTGTTTATTAATGTTTATTATGTAAAAGCAATCCAAAGACTAACAAACAAACGCTCGAAATGTCGAAACATACTCTCAGGCTGAGAACGACAACTAGACATCAAAAGGCTCGAACGATGAGACTTGACTTAGATAATATGATCAACTAGCGGTCCGCCCCGGCTTCGCCCGTGGTTGGTACATATAAAGCCTATATCACTCGGAGAGATCACGAACATATCCTACGGAGAAAGCATTTTGGAAATCGGTCCAGTAGCTCCTGAGATTAGAGCGTTCAAACAAAATACCTGTGCAGCTTGCTTTGCTGTAAGAGACGAGCAGAACATGTGCCTGATGGTAAGCAATATTCCTGCGACATAACAGCACAGTGACACGCAGCTATTGGAATATAAAGAGTCCAAATCATTACCTAGCGCTGCACTGCCCTCATCACCCAGAGATCTAAGATGTTATGTCTCTAACCCTGTAATTTCTCTGGAAACATTGCCCTTCAAACCGGGACACAGTAATGTTTGCACATTACTGCTTGGCGGTAGAATAACTGGCAAAGGTGTGGTACTTCCCCCAGGCGGACTCTGCCAAGAATCCTACCACTACTAAATTCAGCTGTTATATTAGTACTACTAGTAGTTACTTTCAACTATTTATGTTAGTATAGACTAGTAGCGCTCCGCGGTTTTAACCGCTCTCACTCTCTATTCAGTTCCCGTTATGTTTTTTTGGGATAAAAAAAATTGGTTGCCTGTAAAGTCGGTATACGGGCGAAAGTTTTACGTGACTTTGAGTGGTAAAATAATTTTACGGAAGGGACGCGTGCCTTTCACTTTTTATGTCTGTCTCTCTCGCTCTTAGGCGGGCTAACCATGCCCGAGTGGAAGGGACGCGTGCCTCTCACTCGCTCTCGTTGTGAGCGCATAACGTGAGCGGAGCGTAACGCAGTTTCTTGAAGTGTCACCCGGCAAACCAATTTATAAGACGTTGTCACGTCAAAAGAGAATAACATCTAAAGCCAACACCATTTTGGTAGAGCAGTATGTGCTTGCAAATTCAACACATCCGTACAAACATCAAACGAATCCGAATAATAAATGTTTAAAGTTTTCCTCGCTCTTTTGACGTGATTTCCTCTATGTAAATATGGGTAACTGAACTCTGAGGGTAACTCCTGTCCGGATATGGCACAAGCTTATCTAAAGTTTGCGAAATTAAGGAACTGAAAACGTCCCACGTTGTGGATCTTTTGTTTAGGGAATAGCTGCAGTGGCTCCATTATTTTGTTACAATGATAATGTGGGTACACTCCGCGAGGCATAAGCTGAGCTTTGCATTTGTGTGAGTGTACATGGATAGTGTAGGTGTGATAACCGGCCTTAGGTGCGGCGCCATTCTGTCTCGCCGCGCTCCTGCCTGATTGGTGATCACTCACACTAATGCAAAGCTCAGCCTATACCTCGCGGACAAAATTTCAAGCTCCTGCCTGATTGGTGATCACTCACACTAATGCAAAGCTCAGCTTATACCTCGCGGAGTGTACGTCAGTAGTATGTGCAAAGGTGTTGTATGTATAGAGTAGGGGTGTCACTCGGTTGCGTAATATGGACAATAACATGTTATATGCTGTGTTGGCTTAGTGCCAGAATTTTGGATTTCAGGATCCTGTGTAGTCATTGTAAGTAGGTTCGAATCTTGCCTGCACCTCTGAAAATTTTACAAGCTTTTATTTAGTTTCACGTTCCCCGACATTTGTCATCAAATCTTGCAAATTAAAGTTGATCCACTTACCGGTTACCGATGGAGCTGAAATTTTGCTCACTAATGTAAATCGCGTGACAATTCCATATAATAATGACCATGTCTAGGTAATGATGGAGTTGGAAGGTGGCCAAAGGAACTTCGCAATGAAACGACACGACACAACCTCATTGAGTTTGGGCTAATTTGAATCGTCTTGATGAGTAGTTTCTTCTTTGTCTTTCAATAAAAACCAGGGCCTGATGATAAAGCTGGAAGGTGGTCATAGGAACCATGTAATGAAACGACGAACGAATGCCATCAAGTTTCGGCGCGTTTAATTCGTTTTAGCGACTAAAAATTCCTAACTTGACCACAGACTTTACCAAATAAACATAAAGAGTGTTTATGCGTGTGTGTCAAATAGGTAGATGGTAGTGTGTGCAAAGTTTTTTTAATTGATTTAAGTAAGTAATTGAATGTATTTTGTAAACATAATTTTGAAAATAAATTATAATTCTGCACTCCCATTTCATACTCCTCCGTACGCGCAATTTTCGTAAAAAGGGTACGAAGTGTTTGCTTCTCGTATTAATAATATATAAATTATATTATGATGGATGATAGACACAGCGGTGCGACAGGACCGGCAAAATCAGGCGACTGTCAGATTATAAGGGACCCACAAACTTTGTTCCAGCTTGGACGGGCCTTGGATGGCCGGATTATCGTTTAATACTTATTGATTTTCCTAGTTTTTCGGCAGATATGTTCCACTGTAAATGTGTAGCTGCCGTCAGTTTGTAAATAAAATACGTGATATTATAAACCTATGATAGATTAGGCTAGTTTAGTAGTCTTACGTGGGGTGCGAGGTTTGGTAACCTCTACATGGTGCTGTCTGGGCATCACGCAACAATTAGCCTATGTGGCATCTTTTTTTTTTTATGAGTGACGACACGAGCTTGATGGTATGCAACGTGCCTGCCACATGACACCACAGTGACACGCAGCCATTGAAACATGACGAGTCCAGTCCAAGTCCAAATCATTACCTAGCACTGCACTGCGGTCGTCACCTAGATATATAAGATATTATATCTGTAATCCCTGTAATTTCTCTGCAAAGATTGGTCTTCATACTGGAGCACAGTAATGTTTGCACATTAATGCTGGGCTGTAGAATAACTGGCAAAGGTGTGGTACTTCCCAGGCGGACTTTGGCAAGAGTCCTACCACTAATACAGGGTACAGAGGCAAGTTACTCGACTGGATACGCTTATTGGCCGTGTAAAATTCCCAAGTCTTCCAGATGAGTCCTCTGCAAGCACTCTTATTAGTAGAGTCCTTAGTGGCATGACAAGGGCGTGTGTGACCACAGTGGCGGACCGCGGCCAGATCATACCCTGGCCCCGCATCCCGTCTCCACTGGAGGGCCTGTGGCGTCAGACGTTTGGACGTGTGGGGCCATCTGGCATTCCAGTGTAGATTAAAAAAAAATGTGACGAGATGAGCAGGACATGTGCATGATGGTAAGCAACATGCCTGCCACATAACAGCACAGTGACACTGAGCTATTGGAACATGAAGAGTCCAAATAATTACCTACCACTGCACTGCTCTCGTCACCCAGAGATCTAAGACGTTATATCTCTAAGCCCTGTAAATTGCCCTTGCCCTCTAAACATTGCATGTGTTCTTATCTGTCTTTCAAATATCAGCCCGATCAGTTCATACGATACGACGTGATTGAGCAACAAACATCCAAACATTGACATTTATAGTAGGGTGTACTGAGTAGGTTTACACAAATCGACTCACGTATCACGGCTGAGTGGGGGCGATGGGAAATAAAAACATTTCCCAACTCGATTCCCCCCTTTCACGAGCCGTCAATGGCGTTCGCTTCAATAGAGAGCAAGACGTGAGGTTTCTATTGATAAACTTGTGTGAACTCAATACTTTATGTGCCTCTTACTGAACTGCTCTCCTGGCTCATAACTTAGTCCTGAAGCTTTGGGTCACATCGTGTTTTTGAACGCAGTATGGTGTTTCTAATGCGATCGCTGAGCTTTACGCCCGATATACTGCGTTCCTTAGCTCGTTGGCAAACTTCGAGGTCGGACCTTAGATCCTTTGTCAAAGACCAAATCTGCGCTCCGTACGTCAAGATGGGGAGAATGCACGGGTCCATGAGCCTGCGTTTGAGGGATAGTGACATGTTGCCCTTCATAAGATCTTTCATAGAGCAATAGATAGCTCTTCTATAAATAATAGATTAACTTTAAAATAAATTTAAATTATCGTAATACTAAGCATCTAATATATAAAATTCTCGTGTCACAGTTTTCGTTGCCATACTCCTCCGAAACGGCTTGACCGATTTTAATGAAATTTTTTGTGCTTATCCGGTATCTATGAGAATCGGCCAACATCTATTTTTCATCCCCCTAAATGTTAGGGGTAGTCCACGCCTAAATTTATTTTTTAATTTTTTAGACAAAATTTTTAATTTTTTCAAGATACAACATACAAAAATACATACAATCCTCAATTTTCACCCTTCTACCATCAACCCTTATTTTTTAATAGCCATTTTAGTGATTTAATCATTTTTCCTCTCCGGTCGAAAACTGATCAATCGTCATTTCATTTGTTATCCCTGCCAGATGTCTACAGGTGTCACTTCTGACCCAGTAAACAGCACGATAATTTGGGGATCTAAAGTAGCCTATAGCAAATACATAGTTTGAACACGCTAATCTCGGGACCTACTGGACCGATTTAAAAAAAATCGTTCACCGTTCTTTCATATGTTCGTAATCCTTGAACGCTGTAGGTTATATATATGTACCACAGGCGAAGCCGGGGCGGGCCGCTAGTATCTAATATAAAAGTTTTTGTAGTGCGTTGCTACTTTAATCACTGTTTTAACAATAGTGATTTTTTTTCCAATTTTCAATTATTTTTTTTAATTTAAATGAACAAACCAATTTTCGTTAAAAGTTTACATGGTAATGTACATCTTACTTTTTTTTAGTTTTGTCATTCTCTTACTATAGGGAGGGGGGGACGTCGATGTCTGTCTGTCTGTCTGTCTGTGGCACCGTAGAGCTCAAACGGATAGGCCGATTTCAATGCGGTTTTTTATTTGAAAGTTAATATCCGTGCGGATGTTCTTAGCTATGTTTGGTTAATATCGGTTCAAGATGGCCGCCACCACAAAATGGCGGACAAAATATTTCTTCACAACCTACCTCAATATAGGTATCAAATGAAAGGGCTTGACTAGTAGAATACAATATAAAAAAATCAAATTCAAGATGGCCGCCACTACAAAATGGCGAATTACGTTATTTTTTTTCACTACTACCTCAATATGGGTATCAAATGACAGGGCTTGACTAGTATTTATATATAATTCCCATTCATGTCAACATAAACTCAATGTATGAACGTAGGGGCATCCACACCGTGAAAACCAGCCATGACTACTTATTCTGTTGTCGGACCGTTGTATTAAAATCGACCTGAACATCAATATTTATTGAAGCTACGGTGCGATAAGTTTGTCCGTCCAGAAACCAAGCCCACTCGTCGAATATGTACGAGTGTTTATTGGAAATTAATTCTGCTAATTGGAAATCGCGCCTACTTTTGCTGATGTACACAAACGCGGTACTATTCTGAAGTGATCCTATCGTCAATCTTTACTTTATGTGTAATGATTTTGATCTGTCTTTAAAATGGGCTGGCCTGGTAGTTTAGTTAGTAGTAAGTCTGGCTGCGAAGCCGTGAGTCATGGGTTCGATCTTATTGGAGTGCTGAATCTTATTATTTTATATTCTTAAATCATCCTACATAGGTCTCCTGGTGTATCATATGACCCATAAATTTTGTTCACGGGCCTGTGTAGGTCTGTAGTCTATAATGTAATTGTACTAACTTTTCTACCACACATACGGATAGAGCATACCTTACAAGTATTCCAAATACTTACTATAATCTTTTAGTATGAAAATTGACGTGGTTGTTACACATATTTAAATTCATTAAACGGGTGATGTGATCGGTCCAATCCAACTCAAGTCCTTTTTCAAGGAGAGTGCACGCGCGTCATTGCTGTCCGTTTGTCACGCCAAAACGGGAAAAATAGGGCCGTCGGACGCAGCCGAAACTTAAGTCAGATTAGACCGACTCATGACACATATCACTCATGAGTTTCCCATTACATCATCATCATCATCATCCTCAGCTCCTTTCCATTGTCTCTCCATCAAATCCGGTCCTCGGCTCTCCGCATCCATTCGCTTCCCTCCACTCGCTTCAGGTCGTCGGTCCACCGAGCGGGAGGCCGTCCCACGGGGCGTCTTGAACGCCCGTTACTTAATCTAACTTAACTTCACCTGCTTGCTTAATTTAAATACTTGCCATACTCACTTTACAATCTGGGAACGTTCCGTTGGACACTTTATTTTAACAGCAATAACATAAAACGTTGATTGGATCGAGCTGATTGGGCAGGTTCGCTGTTATTGCTGTTTTATTTACAAAGTATACGACGCCATTGGCGCGTTTCATTGCCAACGAAAAAGACAACCGTAAAACCTACAAAATTTGATTACGTTTTCTCATCAATCTTGCTGCAATTGAATGTAAAATGTTTTAATACCCGTCAAGCGGTGGGCCATCGGGAAAACCCACTCAGGCAACATATTCCGCAGTCTTGACGTTCTTATCACAAAAGTAGAATCAAACCTCTTCGTTCGTGTCTTTGAAACCAGACGATTATGAAACTTCGATGTTTTAATATGAGTAGAGACGCCAAGTTAACTTTACGCTTGATTTGGTTTGAAAGAGACAGCATCACTAATTGAGTGAAACAAAACACTGCCTTAGTAAAAAAAACACTATTCTCTAAAATATAATGGTTTTTAGTTCCGGCACGTTACAAATTAGCAACGTGTTTCCACAACAAATGAACACAGATTTTGTCTGAAGTGACAAATGTACAAATTTCTGCAAAGTAATTTCGATGCAGTTTCATGATCCATGTTAGCTGGTAAAATGGTTGTATGTATTGAAATTTCGGATTCTCTATACCATTAGTATAACCACAGTAAAAGTTGCTTAAACACATCACTTCATTTCCTGGCTTTCCATCCATCAGTCTAAAACTCTAGTTTCGCATAAAATGGTGGCGAAATTAAGTGTGATTTGCGCGGATGTCGAGAGATTATTCCGGAGGTCTCCGGACGCAGCGAAGTCGTATCAGGGGCTGGCCAGTGCAACCGCTCCGCTCGATGCTCAGATCAAAATTAGGCTGTTTATGTTGTTCTTCAAATTCGTCCACTCACATTGACATTTTTACTCTTATGTGACCGTTTGTCAGTGTTGCCAACCTCCGCTACTGAATACGCCGAAGTCGGATCAGGCTTGAGGTTCCAGTCTTCGCTCTTCGACACATACATATTAATTAGATACTATTAGTAACTAAAAAATTGGGATTCTCAAAAAGACAGATCATTTTGGTGAGCCTTTCTACCTGTCAGGTGATCTAAATCGAGGGATTAATTTTGCCCTCATTTGCAATCGATTGACTCACCTTTTTTTTTTTTTAACTTTTATAGGTTTACACTTGACCGCCATCTCGCCTGATGTTAAGCGACGATGCGGTCTACGATGGAGCGTGTTTACCTAGAAAAAACCGATTCACTCTCGATTTGAAGACACCAAGGTTATAACTATCGGGGAAAACCCTCCTTGTTGGGGTATAATAGGAGTTTTGTGACAAGTTTTCAAATTCCTACCCAAAATTTTCTGTTATCTCTTGGAATCTGTCGTCAAACTCTTGACCGTTATTATTGCGTCGCTGTAGATAAAGACTAATACTATTATTCCGTTTGTTCACAGTACGCTGGTGCCATGGAAGGCGTTTCGGGAAGAGCTGAACAACGTGCACCCAATATCGTCTGGACTCGAGACAATGGCTCTGAAGACGACCATAGACCTTACGTGTAACGACTTCATATCTAACTTCGAATTCGACGTATTCACAAGGTATATATATGTATATACTAGCTTTTACCCGCGACTTCGTCCGCGCCACATATTTATTAAAGTAATTGAGGCAGTACCTACTCGTATGTCTACTACCATACAAATTCACGTTTCCTAATCAAAATCGGTCTAAGTCAAAGTTTTATATTTATTAATAAATGTACAATTTACACGACAAATTACAAAAAAAAACTATGTTCTCAAAAAAATTAATCAAAAACAGTTTTTTCATTTAAAATCATATTGGGACGGTCCACCAAATTTTATTAGAGTCTATTAGTAGATATTAGTAGATATATCGTCTGATTACATGAACACAAATTTTAGTTTGTTGTTCATATTTCAAAACCGCCCCACTGATTTCGATAAAATTTATATGACCACCTCTGAACTATAATCTACCAACCAAAAAATAACCATCTAAATTGAGTCACAATTGAAATACAACTGGATTGATAACCTCCTCCTTTTTGAAGTCGGTTAAAATAGCATACAAAGAGTGCAAAGATCCTTCCATGCACACTTTTACTCCTCATTTCCACTCTTTTCAACTCTTTTTCTGTGATAAAAAGTCGCCGTTGTCCTTTCCTAAGTCTAGGTAGTCTATCTGTGCACCAAATTGTAACAAACTCTTTAAGTGGCTTAGGCGTTAGACGGCAACGGACAGAGAGAGCTACTTTCATATATTAATGATCAGGTGTTCCTGATCATTTTATAGGAGGCAGGTGTAAAAGATTACCGAAAAGTAATACGTTTACTCCTCCAAAAAACTCATTTTCGCAGTTCTTAATTTGCCTTAATCGAGCGTCCATCATGCATAACATTTGATAAGACACCATGGAAATCTCGTCGACTATCAAAAATTCTGTCTGATACGCCATTTAGTGGCTGCGCCCATCTTAAATATTGAGGTTGTATAGTGCACTGTATTCTTCTTGTCAAGCCCTTTTATTTGATACCCATGTTGATGGGATTGATAAAACCTAAGTTATCCGCCATTGTGTAGAGGCCGCCATCTTGGATTTTAATTTTATATAGTAGGTTGTATTCTACTGGTTGAGCACTTTCATTTGATACCCATATTGATGGGATTGATAAAACCTACGTTATACGCCATTTTGTAGCGGCCGCCATCTTGGATTTTAATTTTTTATAGTAAATTGTATTCTGCTTGTTGAGCCCTTTCATTTGATACCCATGTTGATGGGATTGATAAAAGCTACGTTATCCGCCATTTTGTAGCGGCCGCCATCTTGGATTTCAATTTTTTATAGTATATTGTATTCTGCTTGTTGAGCCCTTTCATTTGATACCCATGATGGGATTAATAAAACATAAATTATCCGCCATTTTGTAGCGGCGGCCATCTTGAATTTATATAAGTACATTAATTATAAATAAATGATACCGCTAGAAGCGTCTTGAAACGCTCTTGAGAGTAAATGGCTCAAACGGGTAAAAGTAAGGCGGCACTTCATATGCCGAAACATAAACACCGCACTTATGTAACCTGACACCCGTTTTCCCGCCAAATTTGTAAAACGCGAAAAGCGGCCAGTGTATCAAGCGGTTAAATAAGTATCCCCGTATAGTTAGAAATTATAAAATTGCTGGAACAAACGTTTATCGACTCCATTTCAAGTGTCTAGATACAAAGTTTCATGGTTTTATCTTCAATAATATTGAACTTCCAGACTTTCACCCCAATTCCACCCCCGGTAGGTACAGTTCGAAACTACAAAACTGCTAAAACATACATTTTATGGTTTCGTGTTAAATATCTAGACGTAAAGTTTCATAGTTCTTCAACAATGACGAAGTTTTCCATATAAAATTTCATCCCTTATTTTAACCCTTTCAACCCTTTTTTCGGAACAAAAAGTAGCCTATGTCCTTTCTCGGGATCTATTCTATTTATGTATCAAATTTCATCAAAATCTGTTGGTTGGTTTAGGCGGTAAAGACGGACAGACAGACAGACAGACAGACAGACAGACAGACAGACAGACAGACAGACAGAGTTACTTTCGCATTTATAATATTAGTATGGATTTTTTTACGTGTTTGCTTATCTTACGTGCGAGACTTTGGGGAAGCAATCAATTCTCTCAAAGGATTTGCGCTGGGTGTATTGCCTCATTGCCAGGCAGAGTGATGGCAGGTGGACTCAGTGGTCCACCAGGTTTTTACATACGTTTTTAATTTGATATCAGAAATAAACAAATTTTTCGCGCTTACATTGCTAACGCTGGCTGAATCCTACGAGATGGATCAAAATAATGTAATGCACTATTGTACTTCTTAAAAAGGTCTACAAAAAATCCACAATAGTATATATCTATCATATCCCACAATAAACATTTTTATTTAGTATTTTTAGTATCAGCATTGCACCGTGCGAAGCCGAAGCGGGTCGCTAGTACTGTATATAAAGACCAGCTACTTATGTACAGTGACGAAAAAAATAAATAACATTGAGACCTTGAACCCACACTCACGGAAATTACGGGCGAATATCAATAGGCGCTAAAAGCGAACCGCTGTAATTTTTTTCTGGGAGAGGTCGTTGCCGGGAACCGCGTAGCTAATGCGCGACCGACACTCTATGATGTGATTACACGCTAACATGGAGACCGGGTTGTAAAACAAAGAATGTTGATAAAGCTTTAATACAACGATGTTACGGATGATTATGTATGAATTAAAAAAAAACTGGTTGTCTGTAAACTCGGTTGGCTTACGGACGATAGTTTAACGTGACAACGTAATAACAAAACATTGATAGATGCGGCGCAAGCGTACAATGAGCGTAACGGGACATAACGAGACACTTCCGTGCGTACAGCCGGCGTTCATCGATTTATTAGACGTTGTCACGTCAGAAAACCGGCTAAGTACGAGTCAGACTCGCATTGAGGGATCCGTATAATCGTATTAATAAGTATATAAATAAATAAGTATCGAAAAGTTAGATAGATAACGCTTTATTGTTCTCATCAAAAGAAAAACAGATTTGCAGACAAAGAAAAACAATAACAACTAGTGCTACAATAGGCGGCATTATCCCTGAAAGCGATTTCTTCCAGGCAACCTTTGGGTGGAAATGGTTTTTGATATTAATAGCGGGGCGTGCCATTCCAGACTACATTAGAAAAGTTATTCATAAAAGTTACGGTATTTTTAAGTTTAAAATTACTTAATATTATATTATTGGAACGAAGTTCTTTAGGGCAAACTTGGAGTAGATAGAGATTTCGGTGGGCGAGTGGACCAAAAAAATCCAAGACTAAAGCTGTAAGAAAAATAGATAATTAAAGTAACGCATAAAAACTACCCGTGGCCAGAGTTGGCAACTTTATTTTTCAGGTGATCATACCATAACTTATAAAATTAAGCAGTTTTTTTTCAAATTGTGTTGCTTCTATATTATACGAAGGAACTTTGTTTCTACTTGGTGTTTATTTTCTTTTCTTTCTCATTCTGGACAATACATATTTTTGGTTTTTACTTTTTTTTTTTGATATAGCAAAAAAAATTTTTCTTTCCGTAAATTTTTCTCTGTGCTTTAAGAAATTGCTTCGTACCAAATTCACGAACGTCAAGACTCTAGAGTTACCCTAAAAGTTTTGATTCCCTTGCGAGTGTAGCAAATATGCAACAAACGGCTGTATCTTTACGCCTTTTTTATGAATTCCACCTAGCTTTGGGGATATACCAAGGGTATACCAAGGGCTACCTACTAAAAACTCTGGGGTGTCACATACCCGTGTCTACTTAACGGAGGTACTTTACGCTTTCGCGTTCTACCGCGGCTCCGGCAGCGCTGGTCTCATAGGGCCATTCTCTGTAGGGAAGGAGTCTCCACCTAACTGTACTTGAGATTTCGTCTACCCCAACTCACTGCGACCACTTGTTGTGGTTGCCACTTCAGTTTGCTACTACGTCGAGCAAAATAAGCTGGCCTTGTTAAAAGTGCTCCTATAATTATTGTGATACTCTTAAATCTTAAACAGGGCTCACAGAAACGACGTTTTAGAATGGTTGGACAAAGTGAGAGCACTAGTAGCATCCGCTTTGTGTTGTTTTGCCTTGCCTTTCTTTCCCTCAGTTTTCTGGCAGATTTTTGTAGCAGCTGGAATCCCTCTCCACCGTTAGAGTAATAGCTGGATGGGCGATTAGGAACTCTGCTCTTAGTTAAGGCTATTAATCCTACTAATGTTATTAATGTCAAATAAATAAATAATTGGTGGACATTTGTGCGTGTGGGGTTTGAACCCGGGGTCTCCAGATCGGCAGGCTGTTCTCCCGAGTAGAACAGCTGTAACTTACTAGACCAGCCGTAACTTACTAAGTAGTATAATAGGATTTATTTAAAGATATCTTTTGAACATTTCCAGGTTATTCCAGCCGTGGAGCACGCTACTCCGGAACTGGCAGCTACTGGCCGTCACGCACCCGGGCTACGTCGCGTTCCTCACCTACGACGAAGTGAAGGCGAGACTGCAGAAGTACATACACAAGGCTGGGAGCTACGTCTTCAGGTAAACCATTCTCGATGATTTGACGAATAATCCAAGATCCCAGAACCGCCAGACGTCACGTATTTTCTGATGAACGAAATGTGTACCATTGAGCAGAGTTAGTACGTACTAAGAAGAACACATGCTTACCCGCTAACTTGCTTAGACGGCCAATTTTGAGATATGGGGTATTTCAACATGTTGACCCCACATAAAGTGACATGTTGACAAGGGTAGGCAAATGATGATGATTCTTGTTTTGTTTTATAGAAAATACTTCAGGCCCATATATTTTTTGCGGCGGTTTTTGATAACATTAACAAAGAACTAAAATTTGCTTTCATTTATCTGGACGACATTGTTTTGCCGAAGTTTATATGTATAGTCTGTTCAGTTGTTTGATAGTAAACTGACTCCAGAGTCCTGAGTGTCCCTCGCATGTAGTCTAATGAATGAAACACTGGTATATATAAGGTAGACTACGTTTATTTCTGACGGTGTATATACAATAGTGACAAGTGTACAGTACAGTGGCGAGGGAACGACTGGTGCGGCGCGGCGTGTGGATGCTCGATTGGTAGAAAACTGCTGATGCATGACCACACACCGCAACATAGTCATAGCTTTTAATGAAAGCTTTAGCTTTTTTTAATGTAATCCGTCCGTTCCAGGTTATCATGTACGCGGCTCGGTCAGTGGGCGATAGGATACGTGACGGTCGACGGGGAGATCCTGCAGACGATACCTCAGAACAAGAGCCTCGTGCAAGCGCTGCTCGACGGATATAGAGAGGGATTGTGAGTTTATTTATTATATTTTAGAGCAGGCTTTCTCAAAGTGGGGTACGCGAACCCTTAGGGGGTCGTCATACGATTCAAACAAGATTTGTGTAATGGCGATGAGATGAATCTCTTTAAGCTGATTTAAAAGTATGTAAAGTAAGTGTGTATTTGGTGGTTGGGCAGCGGGACAGGAAGAGTATCTCGATCTCTAACGCAAAGCGGAGAGAGTTACCGGTTGCTAAAACGAACTAATGTGAGAGTGGGGTTTCATACATGTTCATGATAAACATTAAAAATACAGAAATCGATAAACGCCACTCAGGATTACATTCAAATTGTCCAAAATTAATGAATAAACTAAATTAATAAATATTGGTGCACGACTCACACACAACAGCATCTGACCCCGAATTCAGCAAAGTTTGTAATATGGCGGCCAAATGGATATGATAATGCTTATATAGTTGTAAATACATACTTATTATACATAGAAACACCCAGACACAGTATAAATATTTGAATTCATCACACAAATATTTGCACTGGGTGGGAATCGAACCCACGACCCTCGGCTTCGCAGGCAGAGTTACTACCCACTAAGCCACGAGGCCAGTCAATTACTCCTAAAAATGACTCCATTTGCGATTGAAACAAGCATTCCCGTCACATAATGAAAACGATATTAGAAAACAAATTCAAAACCTAATTTATTATTTGGGGAGATTTAATTAATTACTTAATAAGGGGTTTCCATGTCACCTGGAAACTTTAACAGGGCTCGTGAAACCGGGAGTTTGAGAAACCCTGTTATAGAGTGACGAGACTAGCAGGACATGTGCCTGGTCGCAAACAATGCAACGCCTAAGCAACGCTTGCCCTTTACAGCGGTGTCGCACAGCCACTGTGACACGCAGAGTCCAAATCATTACCTAGTAACGACTAGGTAATGATTTGGACTCTTATGCTTTAGCCACCTGGAGATATGAGATCATTTTCCGCACAGATGTGATGTGATGGGTTATATAGCATTGACTCTTTCTTTACCAATGAAGGCCCCGTGTCCCAGTAGTGGGAACATTTAGTGGGCTGCTTATTTATTATTATTTATTAATTCAATGATCACACAAAACAGAATGTAATAAACATAAACTATAACATAAGAGTATACTGTACAGAACTGTATTACATTCCAAACTATGTGGGCCTAGAAACAACAATTATTTAAATTCAGTGGTTTGATAATAATAACATTACATTAGTGATAATATTTAAAAAAAATTAGGCCAACAGATCTGAACTTAAAACTAAAAACTATCATGCGTTAAAACAGTAGATAAATAAGATATAAACATAGAATATTATAACACAACAGATAAATATGTTAACATTGTGAAACAATTAATGTATAAACAAATAATATAAAAAAAAAAAAACCAATAATAGTATTTACAGTAAGCACAACAGGGTTATTCTTTTAGATTAAAGTGTGTTGATATTAATTAATGCTTATGTTTAATATGGTTAAATTAGGTTGTGGAATGCGTTGCCTGAGTGGATTTTCCCCGATGGATACAATCTTGGTATTAAAGACGCCGAGATTGAATCGGTTTTTTCTTGCTGGGCACGCTCTATCGTAGATCGCATTCAGGCGAGATGGTGGTTAAAAACGAACCTATTGTTCAAAATAGTGTACCTTTACTTGTTGGTAATTGAAGTTTGTAATTAACACTGCAACGCCGAACCTTCTAGCTACCTGTATCCGGACGGTCGCGACGTCAACCCTGACCTGAGCAGTGCCATCATATCTCCAGCAGAAGACCACATCACCGTCACGCAAGAACAGTACGAATTGTACTGCGAAATGGGTAAGAAACCAGCCTCCTCCTCTAGAGTTCTAGTATGTAGTGTAACCAGTTTTAACTGGCTAATATTATTATACTGGCTAATCTTGCTACTATTATAAATGAGAGTGAGTCGGTTTCTTCTAGGTAAACACGCTACATCGTAGACCGCATCATCGTTTAACATCAGGCGAGATGGCGGTCAAGTGTAAACTTATAACAGTAAAAAAATGTAAATCTTTGGATGAGTGTTTGGATGTTTGTTCCTCAATGACGATGGAATGGCTAATCGGATAAGGTTAGAATTTGGAACTCTCTTGGATTGGATCTAATTTGAAATAACAGATAGGGTATTTTTCATCGCGGCGAAATAACAGGAACAGGAACTACGTGGGTAAAACTGCGGGGCGCTAGATAGATAGATAGATTAACTCTTTATTGCACTTCATCATCATCATCGCAAGACGCCCACTGCTGAACATAGGGCTCCCCTAGATTTCCACAACGAACGGTCCTGAGCAACCTGCAGTAGTGATCAACATGTATCGTCTATCTTAGAGTAATAAACTGTAGAGAAAGAAAGAGGGGAGTAGCTCACCTGCGCAATGTAACCAGTTTTGACTAACTATTACGATCAATGCGGCCACTTTTCGTTGACCGAATGAGTATTCACGGTGTATTAATGACATCATTCTACTGATATCATTAATGGGGAAATTGGTATGAATATATGGATGTGTGTTACTCCTTGAGCAAAAACTACATGACATTTGGTATATAAATAGAAAGTAACACATAGGTGTGAAATTTTTTATCCCGAAAAAAAAAAAATAAGAACGCATTCGGGAACTTGGATCGATTCATATAACTACTCCGCCAGATAATAAACTGGCAAAGGCGTGGTACTTCCCCAGGCGGACTCCGCAAAGAGCCCTACCACTACTAAAATTTTGCAATAATGTTACTGTGTTTGTTATTTCAGGAAGCACGTTCCAGTTATGTAAAATCTGCGCCGAAAACGACAAGGATATAAGGATAGAGCCATGCGGTCACTTGCTGTGCACACCCTGCTTGACGGCTTGGCAGATCGTGAGTAGAACTTATGGAATATCTCTCCCCTACAGATCAGGCGCGGGCTCAGCCTCGAATTTTGGAGGGGGTCACCAGTACGCAGCTTCAGATTATTATTTATTTATTTATTTATTATTTTTGAACTGCCGAGGGAAAACTTGTAACTCAGTATTTGATAGCTCACTTTGGAAACTGCGCGGGTGAAACCGGAGGCCATCTAGAAATACCGAATTTCTAGATCGGCAATGGGAAATGCTAACGCATTTCTAAATGGCCTTGGTCCCGAGTTCACCCGGAAATTTCGCTGACGTGACGCTAGAATTCAATTCAAAGCCCACGAAAAATATGTCTGTGGGCGCCAAAAGAAGTTTTCACTTCAAAAAAAAAAAAATGGCAGTATCTGTTAAATGTCTACCAATTTTTTTTTACTGTAATAGGTTCGCACTTGACCACCTTCTCGCCTGATGTCAAGCGATGATGAGATCTACGATGGAGCGTGCTTACCTAGAAGAAACCGATTAACTCTCGATTTGAAGACACCAGGATTGTAACCATCGGGGAAAACCCACTCAGGCAACGCATTCCAAAACCTAGACGTTGTTATCACAAACTTATCATAATTTAAGAGCGACGCTCTTGTCGGTGGAGTTCCTTCCATCTACTTCTACAGTCCGCCTTCTCCTTGATTTCCTGATACGACATTATATCTATCTTCTCCTTCACTTGGTTCATGTAACTTCTCCTAGGTCTTACCTCCTTCCATTATTGTTCTAATGAAGTTGTCGTGTCGTATCAGATGTCCCAACATCTTCCCTCTTCTGTTTTCTATTGTAATACCAATATTTATGTCTACCTATTTTATATTCCAGGACTCGGAAGGGCAGGGCTGTCCGTTCTGTCGCGCCGAGATCAAGGGCACAGAGCAAGTTGTGGTGGACGCCTTTGTTCCGCCGCGGCCGCCTAACACCACCTCGGATTCCAAGTAAGTAAAGCAACTTAGATCCACATTTGTCAACTAACACTATAATTGACTAAATTTGGAAAACTGTTTCAATGATTGATGTGACAACGTCTAATGAATCGATGAACGCCGGCTGTATGCCCGGTGTAGGGACACATATACACTGTCGTATGCATAGGCATGGCAATGTATATCGTATAGGTATATACCGCGACGTAGCGTCACGGACAGTCGTTCGGGAACAATTAAAGAGTACAGACGTTCGTGTATAGTTATTTGATACCACCAGTTAGTTGGTTATATATATTTATAGTTATAGTGTCCATTTATATCACGTGTATTGTGAACTCGAAATATAGTGAAGTGTATAGAACATTTATGCAGTTTAATTTGACGAACCAACGACGGCTCATATCAAAGTTATTGTTGGGTATCCCGCCCATAGCCAGAGATATTATATATCCTCCTGGGCGACCATATACCCACTGGAGTTACCTGCAAGAGTAAGCCACATCGGTAATTCCACACTGGTAACTCCACACACGGTGTCCCGCTATGTCCCGTTACGCTCATTGTACGGTTGCGCCGCATCTATCAATGTTTTGTTATGACGTTGTCACGTTTTTTTTTATTACATAAATGCGCACCTCTTGAATATCGAGATCTACTGTATTAATTTAAAAAATAGATATTTACAGTTCAAAAAGCCCGCGAAAAACCGGCTAAGTGCGAGTGGGACTCGCGCACGTATCATCTAATATATAAAATTCTCGTGTCACAGTTTTCGTTGCCATACTCCTCCGAAACGGCTTGACCGATTTTGATGAATTTTTTTGTGCTTATCCGGTATCTATGAGAATCGGCCAACATCTATTTTTCATCTCCCTAAATGTTAGGAGTAGTCCACCCCTAAATTTATTATTTTATTTTTTAGACAAAATTTTTAATTTCTATTTTTTTATGATACAACATACAAAAATACATACAATCCTCAATTTTCACCCTTCTACGATCAACCCTTATTTTTTAATAGCCGTTTTAGTAACTTAATCATTTTTCCTCTCCGGTCGAAAACTGATCAATCGTCATTGTGACAGGTGTCACTTCTGACCCAGTAAACAGCACGATAATTTGGGGATCAAAGGTAGCCTATAGCATATATATAGTTTGAACACGCTAATCTCGGGAACAACTGGACCGATTTAAAAAAATCGTTCACCGTTCTTTCATATGTTCGTAATCCTTGAACGCTGTAGGTTATATATATGTACCACGGGCGAAGCCGGGGCGGGCCGCTAGTTATATCTATAGTTGTCCGTTTATAGTTAAAGCTGTCACCGTTATCGAGCAAGAAACGGTGAAAAAAATCAAGTGTATGGTACCCTTAAATATTTATTTTATTTTTGTTATAGCGGCAATAGAATTACATCATCTGTGAAAATTTTAACTGCTATCACCGTTCTTCAGATACAGCCTAGTGACAGACGGACGGACGGACGGACAGCGAAGTCGCAGTAATAGGGTCTAGTTTTTAAGGTTTTTACCCTTTGGGTACGGAACCCTAAAAACTAACGCTGTATTTGTTTACTTTCAGACCCAAGACTGCAGTGAAACCGGTGTCGTCGAACTCATCTGGCTCTTCCGGATCGTCCGGCTGCAACGGTTCCAGTGAGTATATATACTTGTATATATATTGACTAGCAGCGCCCTGTGGTTTTACCTGCACAGTTCCCGTTCCCGTTATTGAATTGAAAACTGCTTTTGGCGCACCACAGACAGATTTTTCGCGGGCTGTGAATTGAATTCTAGTGTCGCGCTTGGGAATGATAAGAAATCTTCGGATAGTTATAATCTTGGTGTCTTCAATCCAGAGCGAATCGGTGAATCGTAGACCGCATCGTCGCTTAACATCAAGTGAGAGAGACGGGGTCGAGTGTAAACCTATAAAAGTTTTAAAAAAATCTGTCAATGTTTGGATGTTTCTTGCTCAATTATGTCGTAACGTATGAACGGGTCGGTTGAAATTTGGAACATAAGTATATAGTGTGGAAGAACACAGGCTTTTTTTTTATCCTGGGAAAATAACGGGAACGGGTACTACGCGGGTAAAACCGCGTGGTTCTGCTATATAGTTATATAGAGAAGGGGTGCAGAAACTAATAATTACATTGAACCCATTACAAATTGGAAGTCATAAGAACTGCCGACTTTTGAAACTTTTAAATCAAAATTTGATAGTTTACTTTGAGACAGGAGACTTTGCGGTTGCCATTAACATCCCCATGGTCCCGAGTTAACCCGAAGATTTCTTAACATTCTTCTTTCATTGACGGCTAGACGGCACAGCCGACGAAAAATCTGTCTGTGGCTTGGCGAAAGAAGCTTTCACTTAAAAAAAAACATTACACATGTTTACATTAGGTGTATACAAAAATAATACAACCCAGTTGTTAGAATGTGTCGCCAATACAATGAAATATCAGACAAGCATCACAACTCTATTGATATATTCTGTCACAAACTGTATAAATTCAAAAATGATGTCAAAAAGATTGTGTTCACAAATTACGTAAACTCAAATCAAACTTAATAACTTGAATTTAGATTCATTATATGGATATATTATCATTTATATTGATTTAACTTAATTTTAATGAGTATCTTTCCTGATGTCATTTAATTACTCATGTGGTGTATACATAGTTAGGTGCATAGTTTAGGTCAAAACTGTAAATTGTTAAATATTATTTAAGTTTATTGTTAACTGTGTACTGTTTTGCATACCTAAATAAATAAATAAACTCTAATATGCATTTAACACACACGTAAAAATACTGGTTGGAATATTTTTATATATTTATATATATTTTTTCTTTTTTTTTTTTATATTGTAGTAATGTGATTGAGTTTAAATTTTTAATTTTGAAATTAATGCTTTCAGGTATAGATGTCACAGTATCAGGCAATTCCAACGGTTGGTCCCGAAATGCAACTTTCAACGGACTCACTGACGATATAGATGATGCCGAGGTAAGTACCACTTTATTAGCTTAGTATTACAGTTCATAATTGTGGGTCAGTACCATTATATCTTATGACATTTCATGACGTTTAATTCCGAAGTGTACCGTAACTAGAGCCCTATTTATAATATAAGATAAGATAATTTTTTATTCAGTTCCCAAGTTAGACAATTACAATTTAACAAATAGGAAGTGGAACCCAAACTCGGCCAGGCCGGTATCTTGGAATTCCTCTGTTAGGTTTACACAAATTCCGCGTGTTTGATGGTGTTATAAATAAAATGACAATTTAATAAATTTACAATTTTGCAATTACAAATGTTTTAATTACGTAGTATCTGTGTTGAAGAAGAAAAAAAGCTTATACTTGCATACGACACTTTTGAATAGCCATTAAAACTGACCAATCAGGCGCTATTAACACCGTTGTATATTGATTGGCTAACTGTTAACTAATCACAATTTAGTCCTATTTTCGTACGACCAATCAGAGATTAGTTATAAATATACACACGTCAAATAATTAACTAAGCTGTATATGGGATCAAATTGTTGACACATTTAAAACTATTCTATTAGCTATTTCTAAACTAGTTTATCTGTTTCCAATTGAAAAAAAAAATAGGTGGTTTGGTTATTCCGCTGACATTATAGTACAAAACTCAAATGTGATGAAAAGATTGTTGCATGGTGTGTCAAGCAGTTATAGAAAAATGCATTGAAAAAAATCTTTTTATTAACCTTTTTAATTTTTTTTATTAACTTTTTTTACTAACAGATACGATTTTAGCGAATTAAGGCTAATCTTACAACAAACAAATATGCTGCTGGATTGAGTGTTCCCTAGTGAACAGATACTGGGCTTCAAATCGATAGTAAATGGGTTTCTTCTGAGTTTACTAAACACGAGAAGGTGGGGTCAAAGATTCGATTGTAAAAAAAAATCAGTACGTTGATAAGGTTGAAAATTATATTCATTATTTCAACCTGATTTACCCCACTGCGAAAAAAAGCCTTTCTACTCTCTTTTCGTCTGTGTAATTGTAAAAGTTTAAAACACCCATTATCGAATGTGGTACACTCCGCGAGGCATAAGCTGAGCTTTGCATTTGTGTGAGTGTACATGGATAGTGTAGGTGTGACAACCGACCTTAGGCGCGGCGCCATTCTGTCTCGCCGCGCTCCTGCCTGATTGGTGATCACTCACACTAATGCAAAGCTCAGCCTATACCTCGCGGACAAAATTTCAAGCTTCTGCCTGATTGGTGATCACTCACACTAATGCAAAGCTCAGCTTATACCTCGCGGAGTGTAGTATTTTGTACAAATCAATCATTATCGTTATTTAGATCTGTTGCGCGCTTACCAAGGACGAGTTGGTGGACGAGCCAAGTCCTCAAAATAGGTATTTTTTGGAACACGCCGATTTCCTCACGATGTTTTCCTTCAACGTCAAAGTCATTTATACTTCATTTTTGTTAGTGATGTCTATAAAATTATCAGGGGGTGTATACCCATAAATCGTTTCTTGTGCTGTTTTTTTTCTCTGTCACTCTTGTAGAATCTATCTATCTAGAGAATGCATTCTCTATTTTATGATTAAATCTTGGCCCATGTAGCATGAATTGTGTTTTTATCGATATCACTCTTATTGGGAAATAAAATAAAGATTTTGTGAATAATCATCATCTTGATTAAAACAATACTCTCTTGAATTGGTTATCGGAACTGCGGTGCATGTATTGGGTTATTTTTATGAAAATCATCTACTGCGCAACTTTATGCACCAAAGAGTTTACATATACTACGTATAGAGTTAGAACAGACGCCTAACACCAAAAGCACGGGTCTGATCGCTTTTGCCTTGTCGCTCTTGTGGAAGTGTCATACTTTTGTCGCGTCACTCTGTTGCCATAGATAGTATGCACGTCATCTGCTAACGATTGGTACAAAGGAACCGTGCGGAAAAACGTGATATATTTACTTGATCTCTATCCAAGCTTTGCACACGACCTGAAAAGTATCCGATAGCTAATAAATAACTTGTATGTTTCATGTCTTGTATTAAAGCTTTTTATCGCAATGATTCCCAATACGAGTGATATCTTAAGCTTGTTATGATTTGTGTTTGTTTTGTGGCTTGGTATTCATATGTGCGTTTTATTTTATTTATAAGGGATTGTATGTTATTAGTAAATTGGGAAATATTAAGCATTGTGTTGATTTTTTTGGGTTTACGACGCGACCTTAGCAACAGAAACATTAAAAAATATTTTACTTAGTTCACGATGTTTAATACTTACTTTATTCTTTGTTAGATTCTCCGAAGAGGTACATATAGAGATAATAATTTATAAATATACTAGCTGTGCCCTGTCACGCTGTCACTGATCGCTGTGGCACTGCAAAAATTAGATATAAACAACCCTTGATGAAGATTATACATCATTGTAAAATTTCAGCTCGATCGGTGCACAACTTTTTGAGTTTTTGAAGCGTACACAAACCAGCATAACGTTTTTATATGTAGAGATACATTAAATCTATATTTTAAAGACTGAGCTCAGTTTCAATATTTGAGAGAATATATTTAAAACCGGTCAAAACCACTAAATACCAATGTTTTTATGGCAATTGAATCGCTGACACGAAACGAAGAAGAATACTTGGGCATTGTCACAAAAAAAATGTATTAAAAACGTCTCTTGGCATTTGTCTCTTTCCGGAGTATTTCATTTTATGACCGGAGGGTTTACCGCCTGTCTTAGCTTTGATATCGCTGTCTCTTTTCTTTTCGTTTGAAATGATAGAGACAAAGATAGCAAAGCCATAGCCGATTTAGCTAGGCAGTAGGTATAGAATATAAGATATAGAATAAATTCGTTTCACAGTAGTACACTCCGCGAGGCATAAGCTGAGCTTTGCATTTGTGTGAGTGTACATGGATAGTGTAGGTGTGACAACCGGCCTTAGGCGCGGCGCCATTCTGTCTCGCCGCGCTCCTGCCTGATTGGTGATCACTCACACTAATGCAAAACTCAGCCTATACCTCGCGGACAAAATTTCAAGCTCCTGCCTGATTGGTGATCACTCACACTAATGCAAAGCTCAGCTTATACCTCGCGGAGTGTAACATTTGTTTTAAAACAAACATACATCAGTCTGACAGACAGACAGACAACAACTTTGGTACAATTGTAAAAGAAATTTGGTGTAAAAATTGATTGTTGTAGTGGTAGGACTCTTGGCAGAGTCCGCCTCGGGAAGTACTACACCTTTGCCAGTTATTCTACTGCCAAGCAGTAATGTACAAACGTTAATATGTTTCGGTTTGAAGGGGAATGTTTCCAGAGAAATTACAGGGCTTATAAGACATAACATCTCTGGGCGATGAGCGCAGTACAGTGCTAGGTAATGATTTGAACTCTTCATGTTCCAATAGCTGCGTGTCACTGTGCTGTCATGTGACAGGCATGTTGCTTACCATCAGGCACATGTCCTGCTCGCCTCGTCACTACTTTTTTTTTTTTTTAAAGTGTCAAGTGCCAACAGGCGATACATTTTTGTGAAAACGCCCAGCCAATACTTAATTCAAATCGGCATAGAACAATTTGAAGTGACCTCAAACGGACGTATTCAAAAACAAAATTGAGCGTCAATTAGATTATAATTAGGGGTTAGTTTTAAAATTTCACTATTTGAATTCACGTCGAAAACACTTGCACAAATAACAGCTAAATAATTAAAACCATAGTACAATTAGAAATTTGGTCATATATAACACTAGCGATCTACCCCGGTTTCGCCCGTAGTAGTACATACATGGCATGTAGCACACAACACGTCAATATCAAACGGTGCAAGAATTTTTTAAATTAATCCAGTAGTTCCTGAAATTAGAGCGTTCAATCTAATATACTCTTCAGCTTTATTATATTAGTATACATTATTTAAGCTATCAATAGCTACACTAGCATCGTTAAGCACGGTATATTGGTGCCATAATCATAAACTACATTTAAATATCGCAAATTCGGTCTAACATGTAACGGCTCCAAATAAACCTTATTTAATGAAACCAGAAATTTTTCGGTTAGTTCATCAAATCAAACAACGCACATTTGAGTACCACAGCAGCACGTTCGTATCATCTAAAAACCGGTTCATTGTTTTGTTTGCAGAGGCACCCGAGAAAGTCCCCGCATGCTTAATGTTTGCCGTCATTGCATTTTGTACGCACCGCGAACGGTCCTTAGGTTTATGTTCGTGTGGGGCTTTATTTATCGCCTGTCTCGCTCGCACATTTCATTTTTTGTCTGAACTAAAATCCTACTAGTATTTTTTGAGTCAAAGTTTGGATGTTGAGTAAGTCTGAAATAAAAAAGAAGACTATATTTATCCCGAAAAAAAAAAAGTTTTTGAGAATTCCTTATTTCCCAAACAAAGTCAGAAATAGGTGACACTTAAAAAAAAAACATTTGTATTTAGAGAATTTAGTACGAATGTACGAAATAATTACTTTTTTTTCGGAATAAAAATGCCCTATCCGCTATTTCAGACTATGATCTAAGCCTCTGTCTGATCGGTCTTTGGACAGACCAACTGAAATGGTCTTGATTTTTCTCTCTCTATCATTTGGACTAATATCGACGCGATTGAGCAACAAACATCCAGACATTGAAGTTTTCTCATTTAACATTTTAGTAGGATTCAATCAGATCCAGGTTTTTGATTAACAAAAACATGTTGTTAGAAAAAAAAACTTGTAATCGAACGAAGTTTGTAAAGGCAATATGTAAAAGTGGTACGTGCGAGCAGACATTAAGCGTTTGTTTGGCAACAAGTTTAATAGTAAAAAAAACACAAATTTCCTATGAGAAACATATTTTTTTCATGGTGATTTAAAAAAAATGTTTTATTTCTACCCACACCAAAACAAAAATGGCATTTTTACGAATCTAGTTGGTCAAAATATACATCTACTAGCTTCCTGTCCCGACTTCGTTCGGATAATAACCTAGATACCGACTGCAACGCCATCTGACGGGCTGGTTTGTGAATCTTATCCACCCAGGGCGTCACCCAAACGCATACAAAAAATATCATTCAAATCGGTCCAGCCGTTTAGGAGTTCAGTGACAAACACATGCACAAAATAAATATATAGAGATTAGTCCAATTGACATTGAAATGTATTTAAATCTAGATAAAAAACATCTTAATCGTCACGCAAGCGCCATCTATGATAAAAATAACAGTTTTTTCTCTCTTCTAAAACATCAGATTTTGAAATAACATAGATTGTCAAAGGAAATACTGCTTGATATCGTACTAAGTTGCCAAATGAATGCTTTTTTTTGACATCTTTGGGGTTTAATCTTGTGTCTTTCTATATAAACTTATGTTGTTTTTTTATGCATGTTTTTGCATATTTTCCATCATAATTATAATATTAACATACAATGAATTCAGAAATATAGAAATAGACAAGCGTATCATTTGTGATTTTTTCGCAAGTATCCATCGAACAAATGTATGACATTAGGGGGCGTTCAAGTATTACGTAACTCAACTTTTGGGGGATTTATTGTAAAATGGAAACTAGGGAATTGAAATCTCCGATGTTGATGACTTGTGTAGTGACTTTTAGGTAAATGGCATAAATAACACATCTGAATAAAAGCTAGAAGTGAAAAGAAGACTTTAATCAGCTAACTATTATTTACTTATTCTTTTTTCATTGAATAAATTTAGACTAAAACAAATTGTATTGCCAGACATATCGCATGCCTCTAGAAGACGAGGCCAGTTTGTATGGGTCAACTTTTAATATGTTTTGTATCATCTTATCTTAACTGTAAATAGCAATAAAAAAAATGTATTTGTAATTAAAAAATGATCATTTGAATATTACGTAACGGAGATGCAATCTTTAAAATTGTTGTTACCTAATACTTGAACACCCCATTAGACTAGCAATAAAATTACATTTGTACAGAAATCGCACGCAGGGGCGACTTTAGTCGTGGTCCAAGATCCCAGTAGCCCAAACTTACGTCATTTTAGTAAAGATGTTTTTTTAGGATCGGTAGTATTAACGTAAACTTAGATAGGAATGAGAACTCATTGTGTCAAGTGTGGTCGTTTTAAAGGTATTAAAAAAACAGTCTTTCTAAAATTACGTAACTTTGCATGTTTTTTTGCATCTTTGATACCAGCTACTTGTGAAACGCTTACAGGTTAGCGAGTATCCATTTCATTCCAAGTTTATGTAATAATACCGATCCTAAAAATTTCATCTCTGTCTTTTGACTTTTTATTGTTTATTTCGAAATAGTAAGTTTTATTTTTTGAGAAGCCATTAGCATCCGATGCACAGTCTATGGCTAGTTCGGGAGCTGATGCGTCAAATTGTGTAAATCTAATTGTATTGTGTCGAAATAAATTTTATTTTATTTATTTTATCATTCTGTAAATGGCGTAAGTTTGGGGTTGTTGGGATCTCACTGTATTGTTTGTTAATTGCTCGTATGTACAGTCTTATTGTGTAATGATGATTTAAAAAAAATTGGCAGTCATAGGAACTGCCTATTGAAGTGAAAACTTATAACTCTACATTTGATAGCTCACTTTGGTAACTACGCGGGTGAAACCGGAGGGCGTGGCCATGACCACCTTTCTAAATAGCCAATGGGAAATGCTGAGGCATTTCTAGATGGCCAATGGCCATGGTCCCGTGTTCATCCGAAGTTTTTTGTCATACCCGAGCGTGACGCTACAATTCAATTCACAGCCCACGAAAAATCTATCAGTGGTGCGCGAAAATAAGATTTCACTTCAAAGATTTGTTACTTAATACGTTTTCTAGGAAGTCTTTGTTATTGGCTTTTAAGGTGAATTTCATTGTCGTTTACTTGACAATGAAATTAAAAAAAAAGTTTTATGACGAAAATATAGCAAACTTTTGTTGAGATTGTGATCTATTGTTCGATCTCAGCGCCGCGTCGTGTGGAGGAATTCCTTAAAACTACAAAAAATGTAATCGATCCCCAAACAGCAGAGAAATAAAATATAAAATAAGACAGTTACATTGTATTATACGCCAAGCAGAAATGTGCAAATATCACTGTGTCCGGTGTAAAGGTACAAGTTCGCCCGGAGACCGCGACACGGGATCGCGACCGGAGACCGCGACAGGCACTTGACTCTATAGAATTGTATGGGCGCCAGTTCGCGCCGAGACCGCGACACATGTCTCGCGACGCGTGTCTCGGTCTCCTGTCGCCGTCTCGGCGCGAACTGGCGCCCATACAATTCTATAGAGTCAAGTGCCGGTCTCGGTCTCCTGTCGCGGTCTCGTGTCGCGGTCTCCGGGCGAACTTGTACCTTAAGGGGCAATGTTTAAAGAGAAATTACTGGGCTTATTGATACAATATAAGATTTTGGGTGACGAACGCAGTCCAGTGCTAGGTAATGATTTAGACTCTTCATGTTCCAACAGCTGCGTGTCACTGTGCTGTTATGTGGCAAGCATGTTGCTTACCATCAGGCACGTATCCTGCCCGTCTCGTCACTGTATGCTATAAAAAAAAGGTTTTTACGTAAAATTATCAACCGTGAACCGACTTAATATATATAAATCTCCTGTCACGATGTTTGTCCGCGATGGACTCCTAAACCACTTAGCCGATTTTAATCAAATTTGGACACCGTGTGTAGATTGATCCAACTTAAAAGATAGGATAGTTTTTGTTTCGATTAATGGGCTTTATGTGACAATATCCGAGCAAAGCCGGAACGGGCCGCTAGTATATTTGTGTGGAAAGTACACCCTAATGAACTTTGACGATAATAACTTGAACGATAGACTTTCGTCTAAGTACATACGTGAGTCGTGAAATTTAAAATATTGTCATTGGTCAAGTCTTTCTGCAAAAATCTTGTTGAAGCCAGCCGGAATTAAGTAGGTACTTATTGTCTTTGAAAATCGGTGCAATTTAAATGAACTTTATGATTAAGTATAAATATATTTTTGTAGATGCTTAGCTGCTATTTTACTTAAGTTGATATAAATCTTTAATTTTTAGTAAGTATATAATTTTGTAGTTATAATATAAATTTAAGTGTTGACCTCAATGCAATTAGTTGTATGTTATTTTGTTGAAAAAAATGTGAAGAGTTTCGTTTTTTTAATTATGATTTTTTTCAATAATTTGAAAATAATGGATTTTTTATTTTAAGTTCGAAATAGACTACGATATAGTTTGTAATTATTTTAATTATTATTTTAAAGCTGACTTATAATTTTATTTATTTTGTAACTGAATGTTGACAATTATACGCTTGGTGATATGTGCTTGTGATTGTTTTTTTTTGTCAAATAAAAAATGTCAGATAAACAAAAGAGAACTTTTGTTTCTGTGACATTTCTATCTCTAAGCTTGCATGTGAATTTGAGCCTTACTGTCTTGTCATACGGGTGGGTATAGCACGATACGCAGCCGCTTCTGTGGCCTATCATCAGATTTTGTCATATTTTGTAAACACAAATAAATACACATTTTTTGTTACTTGCATAAGAATCCATCAGGTCCGACCTCAGTTTTTTGAAATCGGTTGAAAATTAGTAGGTACATACAACGACTGAACTGCTACGAAACCTATTTTACTAGATATCCAGTACACTGAAATGTCAGTAAGTCCAGTAATAGAAAAAATGCACATGCAAATATAATTCTTATTGAATTTGTCTATACCATAATAAATGCGAAAGTAAGTCTGTACCTATTATTTTTAAACTTTCTCGATTTGAACACATAATGTTTATATTGTACGGAGCTAGTCACGATATAATTCATTGTTTAGTTTTCTCGTGACCACGGCGGTTGTAACGCTGCCAAAACGTCGAGGTAATTAGACAATTATATCGTGATTAAGCCCAGTACCATATAAACATTGTGTAACTATGTCTGTCAGTCTACCTCACCCATGGAACTGATTTAACAAGAATGAAATTAAAAATTTTGATTAACCCCCGACTACCTCAGATTTGTTATCTGTACAACATACTACTAGTCAAGCCCTTCCATTTTCCATTTGATACCCATATTAAGAGAGCTGTGAAAAAAGAAATGTGTTTCGCCATTTTGTGGTAGCGGCCATCTAGGATTTGAAATTTGTCATAGTGCAAAATATTCTACTAGTTAAGCCCTTTCGTTTGATAGCCATATTGAGGTAGTAGTGAAAAAAAAAAATGTAATTCGCCATTTTGTGGTGGCGGCCATCTTGCATTTGAAATTTGTTATAATGTATTCTACTAGTCCACTCCTTTCATTTGATACCTATATTGAGGTAGGCTGTGAAGAAATATTTTGTCCGCCATTTTGTGGAGGCGGCTATCTTGAATCGATATTATCCAAACATAGCTAAGAACATCCGCACGGATATTAACCTCTAAATAAAATATAAACCGCATCGAAATCGGCCGATCCGTTTGAACTACTACGGCTCTACGGTGCCACAGTCTGTGGCACCACACACACAGACACCCGGACAGACAGACAGACATCGACGTCAAACATATAACATCCCTATTTTTGGTCGGGGGTTAAAAAGGAAATTAGTACGGGACTAGTTGTAGCCTGAGAAAGGAACATAGGCTTACTTTTTAATACGAAAAAAGGGTTGCAAAGGGGAATGAAAGTTTGTATGGAAGTATTGTTGGTTGCTTTTTCTTTTGCATTTATCTATATTTTTTAACCCACGACCAAAAAAAAGGCGTTGAGGGTGTTATAAGTCTGACGTCGAGTGTCTGTCTGTCTGTGGGACCGTAGAGCCGTAGTAGCTCAAACGGATAGACCGATTTCGGTGCGTTTTTTTTATTTGAAGGTTAATTTCCGTGCCGTAATTCTTAGCTATGTTTGGTTAATATCGATTCAAGATGGCCGCCTCCACAAAATGGCGGACAAAATATTTCTTAACAACCTACCCGAATATGGGTATCAAATGAAAGGGCTTGACTAGTAGAATACTATACATTATGACAAATTTCGAAATCAAGATGGCCACCACCACAAAACGGCGGACAAAATATTTCGTCACAACCTACCTCAATATGGGTATCAAATGAAAGGAGTTGACTAGTAGAATAATATACATTATAACAAATTTCAAATGCAAGATGGCCGCCACCACAAAATGGCGCATTACATTATTTTTTTCACTTCTACCTCAATATGGGTGTCAAATGAAAGGGCATGGATAGTAGAAGTAGAAGCTTTTACAAATTTCAAATCTGAGGTTGTCGGGGTAAATCAAGATTTTATATTTTGTTCTTGTAATTAATTGATGTCTAAATTGTACATTTATTAATAAATAACTTGGACTTTGATTTTTTATCGCGTGAGAGTAAAGGGAAAAAAGGGAATTGGAACTACGTAGATAAAACGGCGAGGCACTTCTAGTCAAGCCCTGTAGCCCTTAACATGTTTCACGGAGAGCCTAATCTGCATTTTTACGGTAATCTATGTCATTTATGTATTCTAATTTTTTGAACTGTTGGCCTTCGTTCATCTCAGACGAATAAAACGGTATCGATTTCAAACGGAACCGTTCGGAACCAAAGATAGAGAAACACTCGCTCAAACGTTCCCAAATTGGTAAAAATGTCACTCACCGGCACAACTAACCCTGTATACCTCCTAGTTTGCAGAAATCGTTTATTGTAAAGTTAATTTTATAGCAGTACGTTGAGTTATCATTAAGCATTGACAAATGAAGATATTGAAAACAAACGGTATTTAAGAATAATCCGACAAAACCGATTTTGTCGAAAAGATCGAAGTGATGAAAATTATAGCTGGGCGGTTAATTGTGCCTGTGATTAGGTAATTTTTTTTCATTTTTATAGTCTTCTTCTAGAGTGACAAGGCGAGCAGGTCTTGTGCCTGATGGTAAGCAACATGCCTGCCACATAACAGCACGGTGACACGCAGCTATTGGAATATGAAGAGTCCAAATCATTATCTAACACTGCACTGCGCTCGTCACCCAGAGATCTAAGATATTATATCTCTAAGCCCTGTAATTTCTCACGAAACATTGCCCTTCAGACCGGAATACAATAATGTTTGCACATTATTCCTTGGCCGTAGGTTAACTAGCAAAGGTGTGGAACTTCCCCAGGCGGACTCTGCCAAGAGTCCTACCACTACTAAATCGCCACAATCTCGCCTGATGCTAAGCGATGCGATCTACGACGGAGCGTGCTTGTCTACAAGACACTGATTCACTCTCGATTTGAAGATTCCAAGACTTGTGATTAGAACGTCTAGGATGTGGAATGCATCGCCTGAGTGTTTTTTCCCGATGGTTACAATCTTTTAGCATAAACATCAGCAGCTCACTAAATGTTTCCACTAGGAACTGGGACTCGAGACCGTTACCACGCTGGCCCAGTGTGGGTTGGTATAAACCAAGACAATAGTACAAATGTTTACGCAAATAAACCGTTTCATTTCTACAGGACTGGGCCGAATTCAACGCAGCAACATCTACAATAGACGGCTTACGGCCCTCAGTCCGCTCCCCCATAGCCTCGCCCCGTCATTCGCCAAGGGCGAACCGTAAAGCCCCCGCCCCTAACGAGAACGCATACGGGGAACTCAGGGCCCCCCCACTGCCCCCTAGGAAGAGTTTATCCCCCGCCGAGCCGTCGATTGTGGCTGCGTCTAGCGTACAAGATATTGCTACTGCCAGTGCTACCGTACCCTGTAAGTATTTGAATCAAAGGTTGTTTAAAGCTAGTACCATATTTTATTAACTTTCGCGATATAAAATTTTGAAAATTTGCATCATAAGTCCGAGACATAAGTCTCGGTCTGAAATTATTGTTGAAATCTATAAACACCGTACATTACCACCAGTACCAGAGATATAAGCCACAGTGCTGTGTGACAGGTTTGTTGCTTACCATCAGGCGCATGCCCTGCTCGTCTCGTCACTCTATACTATACAAAAAAGTGTCGACCACCGGCCACAAGTGGCTGTCGCGCGCTGTGACAAAGGATTGTGACAAATGTTTTTGATAATATGATTAAATTGTAGTATTGCAGTGATAGGACTCTTGACAGAATTCGCCTGGGGAAGTACCACACCTTTGCCATTTATTCTACCGCCAAGCAGTAATGTGCAAACATTACTGTGTTCCGGTTTGGAGGGCAATGTTTACTCACCTACTTTTGTTTTCTTTTTGAAGTGGAAACTTTCTTTTGGCGCGCCAATTACAGATTTTTAGAGCGATGTGATTTGAATTCTAGCTCGGCAATGATAACACATCTTTGGGTAAACTCGGGACCACAGCTCATGGCCACGACCTCCGGTTTCACCCGCGTAGTTTCCGAAGCTATCAAATTCTGAGTTGTATTTCACTTCTATCGGCAGTTCCCATGACTGCCAATTATGTTTTTGTTTTGTTTTGTATCCTATTTAGTTTCTTGTGGCTGCGCTTGTGACTGTCGCGTGTGGCCAGTGTGCCGCGAACCTATAACTGCAAAGACCTCCAGACCGTTCTGTTTCCCAGCTGAGCCTCGAAGGAGGTCGTCATTAGAGCCGGAACCGGACGCGCGGCATCGGCTCACGTCCATCATCACTGGATCCACGGAGACCATCACTGGGGTCATCGACACGAGGCATGAGGTGTGTGTTTGTTCCTCTTTTCTATCTTACTAATATTGTAAATGCGAAAATTTTGATTTTTATGTTTGATGCTCAATCACGTATGAAACGAAAATTGGTCGTGCCAACTCAGATTTAGAACAAGTTTGGTTAGCTTAAGTTTTTTTTTTATTATTATTTTGCCGCTCCACAGACTCTGGGGTCCGTGACCTTTGTCATTATAATTATCTTTTTTTTACAAATTTCTTGGATTAGAAGAAAAGGAAAACAGGGGGGTGTTGTGAACATATAATTCTAGTACTAGTCCGATTTCGTCTGTTGAGCCGATCACTACTGGTTGGGATTCCGATAGTAATCGACTCGACATCGTCTTTTGCTTAAGCCGCCTCCTCCCGGCGCAGAGCCTCCACTACTGCCGCGTTTCTGTCTTTTATGGTTAGCTTAAGTTATAATGACGTAGCCATAAAAGACACATGATGTCATCGACTTCAACGCACGTCAACACACGTGTTTGTATGTTTGAACGCTAGAATCTCGGGAACTACTTGGTCCGAATTGAAAGATTATTTTACTGTTGGATAGTCCATTTATGGAGGAAGGCTATAGGGTATATAACATCACGCTACTATCAATATCAAAGAAATCAAAGAACGGAATATGAATGAAGAATGTAGCAAAAACGGATCAAAATTGGCTTTTTGAGACCTTTCGTTGCGTGCGTTGACGTGCGCCGAAGTCCGTGATAGAATGCGCCTATCTTTTGAGATTGCTTCATTATCAACCTTTGCTTATCAAATTTGTTATAAATATGAGTTGGTACGACCATTTTTCGACAGGTGGCGTAGCGACGCACGCGGTGCTAGTAACGTTATAAAGCTTTAGTAATGTCTTTGTAAATCAACAAGGTGTCTTCCGCCATTCTATATCCTTGGGCCAAAGAGTTTACATATACTACGTATTTTTTTACTTTAATAGGTTTACACTTGACCGCCATCTCGCCTGATGTTAAACGATGATGCGGTCTACGATGGAACGTGTTTACCTAGAAGAAACCGATTCACACTCAATTTGAAGACACAAAGATTGTAACCATCGGGAAAACCCCACGTAGGCAACGTATTCCACAACCTTGACGTTCTTATCAAGAAAGTAGAGTCAAATCTTTTCGTTCGTGTCTTTGGAACATCCACGATGAAACGATGTTGCCTTTTCGAGCTGCGAGCATTCTGATAAAAAAAGAGCAAGGTGGTATTAGATCGTGCAAATCAGTCACACACTCTCCGAAGTGTATCCGATAAAAACCCGATAAGCTAGCAATTTTTCGGTGATGTTCTAACAAAACTGATAGAGCTAGAACAAACGCTTTACCCCGAAAGCACGGGTCTGATCGCTCTTGTCTTGTCGCGCTTGTGGAACTGTCATACTTTTGTCGCGGCACATCGTTATGTCGCCATAGCTAAAGTACACCTCACCTGCTTACGATTGGTACAAAGGAACCGTGGGGAAAACCTGGTCTATTTACTTTTTCTTTTTTAAGTCTTAGGCTTTCCCATTGATGTTACCTACCATATAACCAAAACGTATAAAACTACTGTGTGTTATATGTCCTATGTATTTTCTAATTTCAGATACCGCCAGACCCTCGAGCGTTCGAGAAACCACGCCGGGCGTGCACACCCCAATCGAACAGCCGGCCCCTCCTGTCCTCCCAACAGACCCCTCAGACCCTCGAACCTCCGACAACAGACACTCAGACCCAAGACTGGACCGCCACGTCGAAACAAGACAAGAAAACAGACACGCAGAGTCGAGACAAGACCGCCACTCGATACCTCTCGAAACCAGGACAGACAGACATTCGAATCCATTAGAACCTAGGTTAGAAAGACAAGAACGGCACGCGTCGAACCCTGTAGATATTAGACTAGAGATGCGACCGGAACGACAAGAAGTAAGACCGGATCGACAAGAAATAAGACCGGATCGACAAGAACTAAGACCCGAACGACCAGAAATGCGACCTGAACGATTAGAAATGAGGCAAGAACGACCAGCAATAGAAAGACCGGAGAAGCCTAGTCAAGAATCGAGACAAGTGCCTGTAGAGCCGAGGCATTTAGAGAGACATTTCCTGCCTGAGAGACAGGAAAGACATTTAGATCGAATGGATCGGTGTAGTGACAGACCGCCCGAAAGACCGGAAAAGCCAGATTTAAAAGGTTAGTTTTTTTTCTATTATTTACGGCCCTAGTGGCTTAATTGGTCTCCCCGCGGAGGCAGAGGTCGTGTTTTCGATTCCTACCCAAGCTCAATATTTGTGGGTGTTTTTTTTTTTTTTAAATAAAGAGTGACGAGACGATCAGGACATGTGCCTGATGGTAAGCAACATGCCTGACACATAACAGCACAATGATACGCAGCTATTGGAACATGAAGAGTCCAAATAGTAAATAATATAAATAGTTGTTCTATGTCTCGGTTTTAATACGTATCTTACTAATACTATAAATGTCGTTGCTTGGATGTTTGTTACTCAACCACATCGTAACTTACAAACGGATCGGGTTGAAATTTGGAACACAGATTATAGTCTTTTTTTTAATAAAGAGTTAGAGACGAGCAGTGCATGTGCCTGATGGTAAGCAACATGCCTGCCCATAACATCACAGTGACATGCGGCTATTGGATCACGGAGAGTCCAAATCATTACCTAGCACTGAAGCGCTCGTCACCCAGATCTAAGATATTATATCTATAAAAAAAATATTAAATATCTGTACCCCGGGTGCAACTTTAGAAGCCATACTACAGAATATAAGCAATAGTAGTCGTAACCTGGAGTCAACAATCTTATTATTAATAGGCGAAAACCCGAAAATGGGTTCCTTAGAATTTAAGCTTTGTTTGCAATTATTAATAGAACTTAGTAAAACACGAAAAATCATTATTTGTACTATGCCATATGGCCATGATTATAAATACAATGAGTATATATATACTCTTAACGCTGATCTAATTGATATGAGTTCTAAAAATGACAATATATGCATAATTGACGTCAACTGTAACAATGACTTGCTATACTGCAGTTCAATTTATTCGAAGAAATATAAGGAAATTTTAAGTAATGTGATTTTGACACACTTGAGTATTCCCGTTCGAGTGTCCCATGAAGGCGTTGTGACGCCAAAAGAGAAAAATAGTGATTTGGTGTTATGTAACGGCACTGTAGTGAATTGTCAGCCTAATAATCAATTTTCATCCCCGAAATCCAACGGGACGGTAAATTTTTTATGCCAGACACGTCCGCATCATGCATTAGGATAGTGCATCAAAACATCCACGGTATTCAAAACAAAGAATTGGAAATGAGTCTGTTTTGGAAAAATTTGGTATCGATATACTTTGTTTAACGGAGAGTTGGCTTAGGGATTCCGAGATGCTATTTGGTTTGACTAGACACACTGTTGGTTCATTTTTGCTAGAAAACATGCCATTATGGGTGGCTCGGTAATTTTGGTAAATAAGGATTTATACTTCAAAAAGAAGACATTACAAGGCTGTCAGTTGAACGTGACATCGAAATAGCTTGTGTAGAATTAAAGCAATACATAATTGTCAGTGTTTATAGACCACCCAAAGGTAATTTAAGCATATTTGTCGATGTCATGGAGGATGTACTTAAGAAAATAGTTAAAAACAAGAAAAAAGTTCTTGTTGCAGGTGATTTTAACGTCAATCTGTTGGTTCCGTCGCGTGATGTTACTAATGTGTTGAATGTTTTTCGTGGTTTTAATCTGGTACCACTCTTTGATGAACCAACCAGGATTACTGAAAGCTCGGCAACTTGTATTGATAACATATTTTATGATAGTGATGTTTTGGATAAGTCAATTATAAATAAATTAACTTCGGATCACTCTGGCCAATATGTCAGGCTACCAGATTCTAAGAGCATAATTGCTAACACTGTGTCTTATAGACGTCAATTTACCAAAAATAAAATAAAACATTATAACAGTAAAGTGGGCATTGCCATTAATTCTATTTTTGATTGTAAAACTACAGAAAATAATCCAAACAGTATTTATAGTTCATTGGTAAACGTAGTAGTTGATAATTTTAATAAAGACTTTCCGGTCAAAAAACATTGTAGAAAAAGTAAGCTTTCTTTTAATGATTGGAAAACAATTGGCATTGCTAAAAGTAGGTATAGACTTTATGAATTATACGGAGAAAAACCTTATAGACACGATGAGAGTTTTATGAGTTACGTCAAAAACTACAGTAAAATATTTAAAAGGGTATGTAAAGATGCAAAGACTATTTTTATTAAAAAACAGATCGGAACATCAACTAATAAAGTTAAAACTACATGGTCAATTATCAATCAAGTTACTGGCAAATCAAATAAACAAAAACCTAACATTAAACTAAATCATGATGGTGTAGTAATTGGTAATAGTTCAGACGTTGCAAATAAGTTTGTTGATTTTTTAATAGTATACCGGCTGAAACTACCAAAACCTAGGTACTAATCATGGTTTAGCATTAGAGTTTCTAAAGCAAAATGTCGCCCGTAATCAGTTTGACTTTTGCTTTCATCAGATCGTACCGAGTGTCATCACGAAAACGTTTAACTCTCTAAAATCTAAAAGTTCAGAGGATGTTTGTGGCATGTCGGTCAAATTTGTCTCAAACATTATAGACACTATGGCACCCTACCTTACGGATATATTTAATGATTGTATTGAGCAGAATATATTCCCAGACCTGATGAAGTGTGCTAAAATCTTGCCTTTATTTAAAAACGGAGACGCAAAAGAGCCAGGTAACTATAGGCCAATATCAATCTTACCTGTTTTTAGCAAAATATTTGAGAAAATTCTGCTGAGTCAGCTGAGCTCCTTTTTTTAATTGTAAACCACTACGGGGTCAGAGGTGGTTCTCTTGAACTACTTAAATAGTATTTGTGTGCCAGAAAAATGCAAGTGCAGATAAATGATGTACTCTCCGATGCTATGATTGTGGATGTCGGAGTTCCACAAGGTTCAATCCTTGGACCTTTCTTATTTTTGGTGTATATAAATGACTTGCCCTTTTTTGTCGAAAAATTTGCAAAAATAGTACTTTTTTGCTGATGACACTTCACTACAGTTTGATATCAGCCGTAAGGCCACCGGCGTGGATGAAATTAGCAAAGCTCTAGCTGAAATTTCCAGATGGTTCAGTACTAATAACCTAGCCCTGAATGCACAGAAAACAAACTGTGTCATTTTTACGTTAGCTAATAACAGAATGCTAAACACACTCCATATAAATAGTAGTAGTTTGAGTGTTTCTGCTGATACAAAATTCCTCGGTGTGATTTTGGACTCAAAATTACAATGGGGACCTCACATTAAAAGATATCGGGGAACTTAGTTCAGCCGCTTATGCAATAAGAAAGATAAGGGAGTGTTCCGACATACATACTGCGAGAACTGTGTACTTTGGATATTTTCATTCCATAATGAATTATTGTATACTTCTGTGGGGAAATTCGCCAGATGCAAAATCTATTTTCATTCTGCAAAAAAGAGCTATTAGAGCGATTTATGGACTTAGACCTAGAGCATCTCTGAGGCAAATATTTAAGTCTATCAATATTTTGACAATGCCGTGTGAATATATATTATCGTGTATATTATATGCTAGAAGGAATCTAAATAATTTTGCGAGACAGGGTGCTTGCCATGATTATAATACTAGAACGAGAAATAAGTACGCAGTTCCGTGGTCTAGGCTGACTAAAATAAATAAATCTTTCAAAGTTAATTGTATCAGATTTTATAATATTCTACCAGAAACGCTGACAAATCTTAGTGATGTTAATTTTAAAGCAGCATTAAAGAAATTATTAGTAGAAAAGGCATATTATGACGTTGGTAATTTTATAAGTGACGAATCGAAATGGCGAAATCTTAAATTTGATATGAAATAAACGGAGGAAATACATTGTAGGTATCTTCCTACATAGTCAATGGTAATATTTTACGCATTGTTACATATACTTTTTTTTTTTACAATTCATTTTATTTATACTGCGATAATGAATGACTTAATTTAATTTAAATTTATTTTATTTTATTTTTTGACTTATGAACCTATTGGCATTTTTATTTGTTTTATTATAATGTTATGTTAATTTTCCAATTTCTTTGATGTTGTGATAGTAATGTAATGACAATTCATAAGTGTATTTTGTAATACCTAATTGAAATAAAGAATTTTTTTTTTTTTTTTTTTTTGATAAGCCCTGTAATTTCTCTGGAAACATAGAAATCTAGTCTGGAAGAACACAGTCATTGGGTAATTAATAAATGATTGTTATACCTGGAAAATAGCGGAAACGGGATCTACGCGGGTAAAACCGCGGGGAGATGCTTCATCATCATCGACAGCCTATTAAATATTCCCACTGCTGGGACTCGGGCCTTCCGCAAGGAGAGACGACTGTCGAGAACGTTAAAAAGTATTAAAATAAACGCATTCAATCGAACGAAACCGTTATAGAAAAGCGTTACATACATGTAATCAACCAGGCATGCTGCCTTTGTGATTGGCTGTCTGGAGAGCAGTTATAAAGAAATTAATAACCCTGCTGCGTGGTCGTCGCAAGTATTGATTTCGGAGTGGTTTCGCAGTAGGTGTAGTGTCCGGGGCGAATCAACAAGCGCGACAGACAACGGAACGAGCGCGCAGAGCGCCGTGGCCGCCGCTGCCACAGTCTAGCGGTAGGCTGCGATCGAACACGCACCAGCTTGACACACTATTAGTGGTACGCCTGCAGAATGTGCGATCTATTGACAAGAAGACGTCAAAACTAGAAGTATTATTCGATAGTACATTATCGTGTGACCTGTTAGCGTTGACCGAGCATTGGCTATGCGATGCTAAGCTACGTCATATCGGCATAAATTAACATAAATTAGGATCCGGCTACTGCAGATAACATGCATGGTGGGTCGTGCATTTTCATTGGAGACGGAGTGAACGCCGTCGAAAACTTTGAGCTTGTTAAACTGGCTACTGAAATGTACTGTGAAGTGTCTGCAGTAGACATCATTGACTACCATATAACGGTAGTGTGTGTGTATAAGACAGGCCTTGTTGCAAGTTTTACATTTTGAGCGATCGGTTGAAATTATCACTGACCTTGTCTTGAAATGCATTATACAGTAAAACCTCGATAACTCAAACCTCGGTAACTTAAAAACCTCTATAACTTAAAAAAAAATATGTCCCTTCCCATCAGAGCCCAAAACTAAAACCCTTGATAACTTAAAACCTCTATAACTTAAAATATTTTTTGTTTCCCCTTGGACTTTAACTTATCGAGGTTCTACTGTAGTAGGTGATTTCAATCTTGAGACTTTATGTCCTAATTCGGAACTAAGCCAACTAACTGACGTATTATCGTCCCATGGTTTGGTCAACTTTGTCGACTTTCCAATTCGAGTGACGTCACAAAGTTCGACTAGCATCGATCACGCATATAGTATAGCATATAGTAACCTGGATAGTTAGTCAAAGTTTCTTCTGTGCAAACGCAAATAAGCAATCATGTGGCGGTTCGATTTGAAATGGTGCGCCATAAGTCCCTCATTAAAATACCACAACCCGTATTTAGCAGAGATTATTCGGACGTCAATCAACATTGTGCTATAAATAGTGTGGACAGGGCCGAACTGTTGGCTTTGAAAAACTTCCACGGAATCCCTGACTAAGTCTGTTGTTAATATAATTTGTAATAAGCTAGACATACATTTTCCAATACGACACTCAGATAGAATGAATAGACTATCTTCATGGGTGACTAGTGAAATAAAAAAATACTAGATATATGCTTTTAGACCTTACTAATTTTATTGAAATAAACCCTCATTTTGACATTTTAAAACAATTGACATACGATTTGTAAAAATTACGAGAAACCGTTATCGATGGAAAAATGTAACCACATTTTGGGTAAATTACTAAACAGTAAAAACCCGACTAAAAACAATGTGAAAAGTGATAAATGAGCAGATTGGTAAACAAAATACTTCTCCAATCTTATACCTTTAAACGAGCAATTCTTGTATGTATATATATATAGAATCTGAATCTCGGAAACGGCTCGAACGATTTTCATGAAATTATGTATACAAGGGGTTTCGGGGACGATAAATCTATCTAGCCAGGTTTTATTTTTAAAAAACGCCGTTTAATGCGCTTTTTTAGACAACGAAAAACTGTTACAAAAAGATTAGAATGCGATGGTAAATTTCGCGACGGCGCGCGACAGTATATTAGCTTAGTCGGGAAGATGGGTGGTTGAAATATGGTAGGTCCGGGTTCGAATCCAACCGGCCGCGTTCTTTTTTCAAGTTCATTTTTTTTTTTTTAATCAGTATGTATCTAAGTTACCGAGCAAAGCTCGGTCACCCAGATACTAGTACTAATGCAAGTAGCTATACACGCGTGTGAACCTTGAGTCATATGATAAACTGGGTGAAGCCCTGGTCGAATCAAAACAACGCTGCACTCACTGTAAGCACCGCTTAAAATGCGTTCCGCGGTCTCTTGAGAAGTCCGCCTAACTGACACATGTCATGGGCACCGCAGTATACAACCGACTTCCTGAGGATATAATTGTGGCACCGAAGCTTAATACTTTCAAGAATAGGTTAAAGCGCTTATCAGCATAGCGTTCTATGACATTGAAAAATAATTTATGACAAGGAAACAAATCACATAGCTAAGCTATGTGGTATGTTTTAATTATTGCTAACTAGCGGCCCGTCCCGGCTTCGCTTGGATAGTAAGTAACCAAGATAGCAGCTGCAATGCCATCTGCCGGGCTGATTTGTAAATCTAAACCTTCCTGGGCCTTACCCAAGCGTATATAAAAAAAACATGCAAATCGGTCGAGTCGTTTAGAAGGAGTTCACTTACAACGAATAGTGGCATTGATTTTTATACATCGAACTCTTAAAAACGACAGAAGCGGCAAACACGCTTCTACTATGGCGATGCAAAATCAGGTGACGTCTCCTGATTTAGTCTCAGTCGCAACAAGGAGTTGTGCACGTTCGCTGACAATTGTGTACGTTCGCTGACAATTCAATTTTCAAATTTTTCAAACAAATTTTCGCCACGTTATGTTGTCTTTAGATTATAGCATACCTCATCTTCGTTTCTTTAATTATATCGATGTTTTTATATATATAGATTGAATTATTTCTAAGTTACATTGTATTGTATTAATTATATTTTATTTTAATTATTATTTTGACATGACATAATTTAGTTTATTAATTTTGGATACCTAACTATTACTATTTGACATTGTATTTAATTAAGACTATTTTTTTTATATTATCACTATTGTTTTGACTGGAATATTATAATAACCATACTATTTAACTGAATGATGTAATTAATATATTTCATAAGTGTGACATGTACAGAAAGTATGAATAAATGAGTATACAGCCGTAACCCACCACGCTTTCGTGCGGGTTGGTGGATTACACATGACTTCAAAAGTTTCTAGGTACATGTCGGTGACGATGTTTTCCTTTACCGTTTTAAGTTAGCGGCATTACGCACACGACTTCGAAAAGACAGTGGTGCGTGTGGGGTTTGAACCGGGGTCACCGGATCGGCGGGCGCCGTTCTCCCGACAGAACCAGCCGTAACTTAATAGAGATAGAGGGGCGCTGCTTACTAACAGCTACAACTTTTTTTTTTTATTTAAATTAGCCACTCCACAGACTCCGGGGTCCGTGATCTTTGTCATTACAATTATATATTTATTTTTTACACATTTCTTGGATAAGGAGAAGAAGAGGAAAATAGGAGGGAGTTGGGTACATTTAAAATCTAATTCTAGTGCTCGTCTGTAGAGCCGATCACTACCGGTTGGGATTCAGCTAGTAATCGACTCGACATCGAGTGTTTGCCTAATTGCCTTTTGCCATTTGCCTAAGCTGCCTCCTCCCGGCCCAGAGCCTCCACAACGGCCGCATACAGCTTACTTACTTATAAGCTTACTAGCAGCAGCGGTTTTATCCGCATAGATCTCGATCTACTAATTTATATCTTCGCTGTGTGGATGAGATCGGTTTTAGCTAGGGTTGCCATCTGTAAAGTTTGGGAACCAGGACAAGATTCGTGAAAACCCCGGATTTTCCAGATTATAGAGCCCAAAACCCGGACATGTCAACGTTTTTTAACACATAGATAAGTGTAAAAAAATGTTATCATTATCATTTTGTGTTATGCACAATAAATAATTTCTATCTACATATCCCGTCTATAAAATATCTAAAAAGTGTGTAACGTTTCGCTTTTTCTAAAAGGAGACGGCTCATTTCTGCCCCAAGTCGTTTCAAGTTTAGGTACGTAATTAGCCCCGGAGACCTAAAAAAGTTATTTACTTAAAATAACATATAATTAAATAATGACAACTGTACATTTCATACTAACGTGCGAAGCGGGGATTGCAAATTGGTGTTATTAAAAAATACTATGATTGTACTTAAAGTCAGCCATGTTTTGGCGCCAACGATAAAAAAACATGTCACCTCATTGCATTATGTTCTTTAACGTGGTGTATTTGTGCGTGGTAATATGTAATATAAATGGTGGATTATTAAAAATTATTTGATGTTCATGAACGTGTTTCTTTGACGATTTTTAGTAAAATACGCAATATAGGAAAACACAAAAGACGTGCGACGCCAAAATCCTCTGAGTTAAAAAAGAAGTGAATAAAATTGCAACAACATCCGATTTGCAAAGAGAATGTAAATTACTACGTATACCGATTCGATCACTAAACTTTACAACACAAGGAATTTCGTTATTTTTTCAAAGGTTTTGTAATGTTCTTGAGATTTTTCTTGTCCTGCGTCGAGTCGACATTATTTTGAGGATAGTAAGTCGCAAATTAATGAATTTACTACACCTTCTTTTAGTAGTATGCAAATAATCACGTACTTGATTACCTACTTGGGGCGATATTTTTTCAACGTTTTAGTTGATACCTTTTAAACCCCGCTATGCAGAATAAAAACATTAACGGGTCCTTAATAGATATTAAAATCCTATACAATGGTCCAATTTTGGTCGAGTCTCATGCACTTTTGCTGTGGGCCAAATGCCCATGGAAAATGGGCCGTCTCCTTTGTGTATTGTATTCTCAAAAAACTTATTTCCAGGCCAAGACCGCAGCAGTTTCGAATCAAAGCCCGAAAGTCGAGCGCCACCACGCCAGAGGTCGCTCCCTACCGCGACTAGCGGCAGCCTCGACCAGCCCACCAAATCCACCACCATGCCGAAATTCCCATCAGAGGACGCAAAAGACCCACCGTACGAAAACGTCGGCGTCGAGAAGAACGAATTGGCTGTGGCGCGTAAGTACACTCTTTAATACTTTTACATTTATTTAGGATAAAAGTACTATTTTTAGGTTAAGTCACATCTTTAAATAAAATCGCTAAAACACAAATATTAGCAGTTAAAATATTTTCTGATAGAAATGAACACTTGCAACATAGAGTTATAAGTTATACAGTACTAGTTTGTTCTAAAACTATGTTTTTTTCAAGTTCAGCGTGACTTATTTATTTATTCTTCTCTATATTTCATTAGCATACATACAATAAAATAATGTATCTGTCAATATACCTATTTTTAAATTTATTTATCAATCTAACGATCAATCTGTCTATCCATCTATCCATCAATCTATCTTTCCATCTGTCTATCAATCTACCTATCCATCAAATAAGTATGTATTTTTTTATTATTCGTAAATTACAATAAATTTGAACAAGCAATCAGCACTAATAAACCTCGCAGAGGTTTGTGTTAGTGCTAACAGTCACGAAAATTAATAAATACAATTACAGAAAATATCAAAATTATAACTCAAAAACAATATATACCAAAATAATATATAACAATACCCCCACATCTAGAACAAAATGGATGGCACGAAAACTCACCAACCACTAATGACTTTCGTCGCAGGTATAAAACCTGTTTCGACGATGACGATGTTAACGCAGAAAGCTTACACAGGTTGTTCCACATTACAATGTGCAGGAATTTAAAACTATATCAGTATCATATCAGCTATTCTTAAGCCATATCAGCTATTCCTTTCTAGCAAAGCCAGTACTATGGCGGCCAGCCGCCATAGTACTAGCTTTGCTTAGTTTGGGGTCAGATGGTGTTGTGTGTGAATTGTCCACCAATATTTATTTATTTATCAATCTATCTATCCATCTATAAATCTATCTATCAATCTCTCTATCCACCTATCAACCTATATATCTTAATATTTATAAATCTCCTGTCACGATGTTTGTCCGCTATGGACTCCTAAACTACTTAGCCGATTTTAATAAAACTTGCACACCGTGTGCAGTTTGATCCAACTTGAAAGATAGGATAGTTTTAATTTCGATTATTTGTCTTTACTTATATGACGATATCCGAGCGAAGCCGGAATGGGCCGCTAGTTAATCTATAAATCAATATATCGATCTATATATCCATCAAGCTACCTTTTTATAGCTCTACCTCTATAATGTTTTGTCTAATCTCATTCATCTCCCTGCAGCTAAGAAGATCAACCCTCTAACGCACGACGTCCACGGTCGCCGGTACAAAGACAGCGTTTCGTACGAGAACATCAACTTAGCCCACATCGCCCGTCTGGTCGGCGAGGGGTACCCCAAGGAGATCGTCGTGAGAGCGCTCGCTATCACGCGGAACGACCTGGAGATGGCGTGCGACATCTTGCATGAGTTTGGTGGAAAACACGCCGGCAAGTGCTAGTGTTAGAACAAAAACTCTTGAAGTGATAAATTAAACTAAGTTAACTATTTAATATTGACAGAAATGGAAGCGTCTGTTCGAAATACGGCTAGCGATGTGTTAGAGTGAGAGAGAAGGAGCCTGTCTACCGCTGCCGTATACGTGAGGGAAAGCGACAGATAGAGTGACGCCGTACCGCGTTACATAACGAAGCGGCTTACACTCTCATAAGAAGCTGTCACTTCAAAAATAATTTACAAGTCATTTGTTATACATGGTTTGTTAATAGTCGCAAATGAAAACATAGTTGAAATTCTCGATTAAAGAACTCTTGACCTTGTAATTTATAAATAAATTATTATAAACAAACAACCGAAAACCATAAAATAGCATTTCTCATGAATGAAATACATTGTAACACGATTTATCTACAATTTTCATATGAAATCCAAATATTTGTACGAACCTTTCGAAAATTTTTGTCGCCGCCGGATCTATGCCCTTAGTGGTCCTTCGAGCCGTACTGACAAGATAGAGGTAGGTTAAATGAGTGCAACAGAAGACAGTCCTTTGTTGCAGTTTCAGTTATTGCGAAACCTTCAAAGAATTATGTGCTAACTCTAAAATCATACAAAGGTTTACAGGAGAAAAACTAATAGGTAGTTGCTATATTACTAAAGATTGAAAATATCACACAGGACTTATCACGATCCAAATCTATGTATCTATGTATTGAATACGTGCAGGAAAATTTTGTAATCCTTTTTAAGTAAAATGCGCAGACGAAATGATGATGTATGAAATTTCGAACATTTAAGAAAACGAATGCAGAATGCTAGTAATTCTTTGAATTGTTCATAAAAATTACATTAAATAAATAAAAAATAAATTTCACACACTGTCATGTATATTACATGCATACTCTTTCGACATAATCAATTCATAATAAAGATAATTCATTGTTAAATTATGATTATGTGGGGAAATTGAGGATCTATACTAATATTGTGAAGCTGAAGAGCTTGTTTGAACGCGCTTAGTTGTTGTGGATCTACTAGATCGTTTTTTTTTAAATTTAAATAAAGAGTGATAAGACGAGCAGGACATTTGCTTGATCGGAAGCAACATGCCTGCCACATAACAGCACAGTGACAGCTATAGGAACAAGAAGAGTCCAAATCATTACCTAGCACTGCACTCCGCTCGTCACCTAGAGATCTAAGATGTTAAGCCCTGTAATTTATCTGGAAACATTGCCCTTCAAACCGGATATCTATATGTTTGATATCCATGTCAACCTTGAGTGCTATAGGCTATATACATATATGCATATTATACCACGTGGGAAGCCGAGGCTACTAGCAGTCTAGTAGATTAATGTGGAATGAAATTTTGATTACTTGGCAACTGCGAGTGACTAAGTATTACCACAGTCTATTATATCATACAGTCGTTCGACGAAGCCGTCTAGACGGGGCAATCGTGCGGGGCGTGCGGGGTGAGACGCGGGAAGCGTGCTCATGCATTGCCTACATTACAATGTTAGTATCGCAGGAGTGCGGCTCAGGGCTGACGTCTCCTGTATGTTTTATTTTGGTAATAAGCATTTTTGTTTGCGGCAACCCCACCCGTGTCTAGACATTATCGGTGTTTCTCCCAAGATCAAAGGCTATAGAAATGAATTACTTGGTAGTATTTCTTTATACTGTGGTATTAGTCTTCTCTTGACCACGGTTGCTGTAACACTGCCGAAACGTCGAGTTAATTAAATAACAATTTAGATGGCAATTAAGTCTTGTGTAATACTTTCAATATGAGTTAAATTCGCGAAAGTTAAAAAACTTTAAATTACTAAAAAAACACAAATTTTGTAAGTTTTAGTAAAATAGCAAACGTTGATATTTTTTCCTTTAAATGCTCTGTTGGTTGATTCTATTGAAGGTAGCGATTCGCATAATCTGAGGCCCTAAAATTTACTTGTTCTAAAATACACAGATATAAATAACCACATACAATCAAGTTACATTACAATTTATACAATAGTTGGATACTGATTCACAGCGTAATCCGACGATTCGTTCAACGATTCAAATTAGGAATAACAATCCTTTGTCTCTGTCATTCTAAACGTATATGATAAAGAGCGAGAGGTCTGATTCCGAAATCAATCCGATTGCGATGTGAATCAGAGTACTAATGTACAACAGTTAATGGACGGAAGATGTGAACTAAAAAATTGGTCCATAAAGTCGGTTGGCTTACGGACGAGAGTTTAACGTGACGACATCATAACAAAACATTGATAGATGCGGCGCAAGCGTACAATTAGCGTAACGAGACATAACGGGACACTTTTTCGTGCTTGCAGCCGGCGTTCATCGGTTTATTAGACGTTGTCGCGTAAATAGAGTAAAAATAGTTCCTAATTCATATTTTTACAAGACTATTTTATCGGTATCGCGACCGTTCCTCTGACATAGATTCCGAATTCTCACGAGAATGTGCCCTTACAAAACATACACCAATTCATTATTAAGTCAAGTCTCAGTAAAGTTTAGTGTAATGGATATTTTATTAAATTAGTAAAGTGTAATTATAACGATTAAAGCACATACAATAACAACTAAAATCGATTTTGAGGACATTCGATCCTCTTCCTTGTAAAAAGCGCCGGCGACATTTTTGACATAACGTGTAATTACTACGTGTATGATATGTGACCATAAAATTGTAAACAACATCTGTTTAGAACGAATGACGTTAGATTTTAATCTAACCTAACTGTTGGTTTATAATCTGACGCGTTTTATTATATATACTAATATTATAAAGCTGAAGAGTTTGTTTGTTTGAACGCTAGGATCTCGGGAAGTGCTGGTCCGAATTGAAAGATTATTTTTCTATTGGAAAATCCATTTATCGAGGAAGGCTATAGGCTATAGAAAATAACGCTACTATTAACAGAAGCGGAGTATGAATCAAGAATGTAACAAAATCGGGAAAACATATTCCTTTTTGAGAGTTTTCGTACGTTTTGTGCTTTGACATGACACATGACAGCATGTGTCTAAGATTACGTCATTGAATATCACAGATTACATACCTCTTGAATATAAAACCTTTGCTAATCTCTGAGTTGGTACGACCAATTTCCGACAGGTGGCGTAGCAGGTAGTTGAAGAGGTGTTTTGTTGAAAGCGATTTTCTCAAGAATGACTGAATCGATTTCTAAAATTTTTTCACCGTTGGATATGTGCGGGATCTCGTTGAGTGCTATATATGTTTCACATATGATATAATACTAATATATATATATAAATTAAGCGACACGTTGTTTATCTGCTATTTGAACAGCATAAAAAAGCTTATAATGACGCAACCTTAAAAGATAGACACATGTTGTCACGGACTTCAGCGCACGTCAACGCTCGCAACGAAAGCTCTCAAAAAATGAATATTTTTGGCCGTTTTTTTACATTATTCGTTCATGATCCGCTCCTATGGTTAGTAGCGTCATGTATATTAGCCTATAGCCTTCCTCGATAAATGGACTATCCAACAGAAAAATCATCTTTGGATTCGGACCAGTAGTTCCCGAGATCCTTTAGATCTTTTCGATTCCGTTCAAACAAACAAACTCTTCAGTTTTATTATATTAGTATAGATGTAACGGTTTAAAATTTTATGGTGACGTATAATACAGGTTGATAGGTTAAATAGATTTTGAAATCAAATCAAACGTCATCCCAGTAAAACCCTGCTAGGTTCGAGTTAGAACGCGTTTCTATAGAATCAATTGTTATTTATAATAATTATGTGTAGCGGTGTAAATATTTTAAATATGTCATAATATGTTCTTAAGTAAAATAGGTGAATTTTAAAATTTCTTAATTTTTTTCAACTATTCTGACATTTTTTTAAAATTCGCAATTGTAAATAAATATTTCGATAATGTAAAATAAATTTATTTGACCAGCTGCATCGGGACTAAATTTTACCTTTAAACAAATATGAATATGTATTAAGTGAAGATGCAGTGACAAAAATTACATAATATGACATAAATAAAAAAAATACTTTTTTACGCAAAATATATTTTATTGTCAACTAACGTGTCGTATCTTTACGGTGTTGCTAAGTACACTCATTCACTCAAATTTCGGATAAAATATGAACAATATGGTAGAAAATAATTCGCCAACATTCTACCATAGATATCTACGCTAAGTAACTGTGGGTAAGTTTTAGATTCTATTTAAATGAAATGACAGCGGTAGTAATTGACTAAATTTACGTAATAAGGTATCATACGTTATTCTACGTTCATCGCACTCAAACACCAATGTTATTTATGACAATTATGTCAAATGTTATAGCATATAAGTTTAATATCACGCGTCGCAATGTTCTTTATAAACACTTCTTATGGCGCATGCGGGCATCGTGCCTTAGTCATTTAAGCACATAAGCGCGTATAATAAATATGTCGTATAATATGGCACAATATATTTGTATGTCATAAATGTGACATAATAAAGTATGAAATATTAATGAAAGTGACATAATACGAGGTATGATTTATGGATTTAAACGAAAGTGTGATAGTATTAAACTTAGAGTAAGTTAAATATTCACACTAATTTATTAACAAATTTTGTATAAAATTCATTTATAATAAAACGATTCCAATGCATAATTTCTTTTTTCAGTATTTGTAAGTAAGCGCTTTGTAAATAACTTATATTTTCATAATCAAATATGCAATATTTAGAAAGTTGAAGCGTCTCCTATATTTTCATATGTAAGCGTGAATTTAAAATTAATTTCTTATGCATTTTGCTATGTTCAGGGAAGATTTATATTATAAACACATATTTAGTATTATAATGAAAGATGGGAGGACTGTATCAGTTTCGATGACTTAGAAGTTGACCATTCCTTTGCCAATTTTTTAATGCCCATATGTGATTATCACACTATCTATGTCTTACAACGAAACATATAAAAACATACAAGACCATATGCAATGATTATATATATCTTACGACATAACATGCATGTGTTTTACGCATGACGCAATAAATATGAAAATAGACAGATACACACATGCATCACTTTGTGTTTATCCAGTGTCTAGATTATTCCTAAGTTTTTAATTTTAATCTGGATAACAGATCATTTCTAACACATTTAATTTCAGTTCCGTTCACAATTCTAAACCTATATCTAATGTATAATTCAGTTCAGTTCCAGTTTATGTAAATTAAGTCCAGTTCCATTTCTGTATAGAGCCATTCCAGTTTGAATTCTGAATAAGTCCAGTCCAGTTCCAATAAAGTAATTTTATTAAATTAAAACTAATTTAATGTAGATTTAAAATCAATTTCACATGTTTTATTTAATTGAAAACTGAATGAAAATGTAGACATGAAATCAAATTAAATGAAGATAATAATCAAATAAAATTAAACAAATGATTCCCTGGACATCGCAACATGGAAAGAAAATAATACCCTTATGACACATGCAATATTTAATATAACTATTATATATAATATACAACTTATGTAAATATAATCATGTAAACTAACTTCGTTTTAGTATCAAGTGTCACATTATGATCTTTTTTGTAGAATGTAAATTTAATCGTATTTTTATAATGTTTTCTTTCGACTAAGATGAGCTTTTAATTGGCACCAAAATTTTTTTATTAAAAAAAAATGATATTTGACTGTTACTCTTCGTATATTTGTAGTGAAATAAACAAAATGTTGTATAAATTTCGTACGCGCTAATATTGCTGAATCAACGGGGGAACTTAAAAAGTCGCTTTAAACGTTAAATGAATTTAAAAAAAAGTTCGAATTTTCTTGATCCATTGTCAAAATTACGTAATGAAAAACTTAGAGAACGAATTTTTTAGATCCAAATTAGTATTTACAGTCCCCACTTGAACAATATACATAAATAAATACATTAAATATGCCAGATTTTATTCTACTGTTTTTAAAAATCCATATATTTTTTCCCGTCCAATAAAAAGTAGTGTCTCTGCCCGGTGTTAAAACATCGAACTCTTTGTAAGAACGCGCGGACTTTTTTTACTCTCAAAAAACGAAGTTCCGACCCGGATAGAGCCAAAATAATTAAAAAAAATTGGGATTTGTATATAGTTTTAACAGCAGTTGTAGAAAAAGAGTTCTTTGTGACAACAGAACATGCCCTTTAATGGATGCAGACTGATTTCCAGTAACCCTGTATATACCAAGATAAATCATTCTTCCAGTTTCGCGATAATCGTGCTATGTTCAAAATAAATTTACTGCAAAACATAATTCAATCTAAATGGTACACATTTCGATAAATTGTCGATGGTATTTATACAAAAAGAATATTAGCAGTACTTATCCTTAACTTTAACGCGATCTTTTTTGACCCCCGTTGTGAACTTGTTTAGTTTTATTGTTAGCGCCAGTATTTTGCTTTATTGAATGACTGATGTTTAGATTGTAACATAGTATCTAGTCTTAATTCATTATTTTGCTTCTTTTTAATTAATTTTAATGCCTTTCGAATACTAGCCGTCGAGAATATATCCAAAAAAACGCGACATACATTTGGGAGAGTATGCAGTTAATATACCATCTTGCTCTTTTTTCTATTGGGGGGCTCGTAATTCGAAATAGCGACATCGGTATTATTACGAAAGTAGAGTCAAATGTCTTCGTCCGAGTGTTTGTAATAGCATGAAACGATGTCGCTTTTTGTAGCTACGTGTGGTCTGATAGAAAAAACAGAAAGGTGATATTAGATCGTGCATCTGCATGATCAGCCACATACTATCCGAAATGTATCCGCTGACAACTTTGCGGCGATGTGAAGATTTTGAACCGTTTCACGTACAAGGGAGTTGAGTGTCAGTCTTTTGGAAAGGCTCTCGATTGAATTAAACCCCACCAGCTAGTACTTAGTCCTTATTACACTTGACTAAATTTTGCGACCAAATTCAGACTAGATTTAGCGACCAAATTCAGACTAAATTTAGCGACCAAATTCTACTAGTTTTATCTATTAGACTAGGTAAATTTAGCGAAGAATTTCAGAAAATTTAGGAACAAGGATAGTCGTCTTAATTCACGAGCAAGTTTAGAAGCATGCAATCATTGTGTCTGAATTTTGTATGCTAACATACTGAATGGTGTTACACTTCACTGAATTCATAAGAGACTAAATTTAGCCAAATGAAGTAAGGACCGTAGCCAGCCCCTCCCGAAGATGCATTCCTTATACAAGATATGCCGAATTGGTATTATTCTGAAGGCATTAAAAAAACGAAACTTATTGTTATTATAGAACCTCCCAATTGAGAAATTTAGATCAATAATACATATCCACCTCATATTTTAACTATAAGAGCTCACAAAACGTATGTACTAAGTCAAATTTAATGTTATACTGGCGGCATTAAAAAAAACTTGTATTCGTATTATGATTTTAAACATATTTTTTGTTTCGAAAATTCAAATAGCATTTTTGTATGAAACTGTGTTTTATTTACGATATTTCGTAGTGGTTTCCATACTAAATTATCCATATCCATACCATATCGATGAATATCCTTTCTTTTTGACTTAGTACAGTCGCTTAGCGTGTCTTAACCCTAAAGTTGTTAATATATTTTGAATTTAAAATTAATTAATTTAATATTTACATAGATACATTTTAATTTATTCTCATCTGCCCTGGAATCTGCAATTCCGTATTATTAATTGTCGGATATTTACCGTAGTTATATGGTGGTGAGACTTCCCGATATTTCGATGCAGATTCATGCAACAAGTTCACTGGCAAATATCCTGTTATTAATAATATAAACATAATGAACAAGCGTGATAGCTTAAATAAACTAATACATCCACCTTCAGGGGTATACAATAAATGTAAAATATATCTATTATTTTATATTAACGACGAATTAAAATATCATGTTTATCCATAATATTCTTTTTGTAATTTTTATTTTTTTCCTATTTATAGCACATAGCGTTATTGATCAATATTAGTTTTAATATTTAAATTATGTAAGTAGGAATTAATTTATCATTATTTTAGAAAAATATTATAATCTCACGTAAATAAACAATAATAGGGAAATAAGGAATTAAAATGCACTTTTTAATGGTTAAAACACTGGAGTCTTATTTTTTAACTCACTGGTCTGGGGCTATAGAAACCGAAACATAGTTGCTATCTCACTTATCATACAATACACGCATCTATCTATCCTAGTCGCTCAAGCGTCGTGTGTTTTGCGCGATTGTTTTGATTGACATTCGGGAATTAATTGGGCGAAGCGATCACCAATACTAATGTTGCTGTCTCACTTATAATACAATACTCGCGTCATCTATTCTAGTCGCCCAAGCGACGGATGTTTTGCGCGAGTGTTTCAATAATTGGGTAATTAGTTGGCTCAAGCGATGACCAATACCAATGTTGCTGTCTCACTTGTCATACAATACACGTATCTATCTATCGTAGTCGCTCAAGCGACTTGTGTTTTTCGCTAGGGTTTTTATTGACATTCGGGAATTAATTGGGCGAAGCGATCACCAATACCAATGTTGCTGTCTCACTTATCATACAATGCTAGCATCTATCTATCCTAGTCACCCGGTCGTCGTATGTTTTGCACGAGTTTTGGAACTGGGGAATAAATTGGCCGAAGCGATCACCAATACCTCACTATAAGTCTCACTTACCATAGGATTACTCATTAGGAATGGAGAATTAATTGGGTCAAACCATCACTAGTACTGATACTGCTGTCTCATTTATCATACAATACACGTGTCTATCCATCCTAGTCGCCCAAGTGACGGATGTTTTGATTGGGAGCGGAAGGTATACCGCCTCTCTTTTCTTTTTGCTTGAAATTATAGAGACAGCAATAGCAAACCCAAAGCTGATTTAGTAAGGCGGTAGAAGAACGGGGAATGCATGTGAAGCGATCAACAATAACCATGCTGTCTCACGCAGGGTCGGACTGGGCCAAAAGGGCCCGGGTGGCTCGATGGCGATCACAAGCCCGGAGGGTCTATCGCTTAACTAAAACTGTCTTAGGTTTGATATTGCTGTCTCTTTTCTTTCCGCTTGAAATGATAAAGACAGCAATAGCAAAGCGAAAGCCGATTTAGTTAGGCGGTAGAGGGGCGGGGCCCGAAATCCTATCCTGTGTTGTCGCTTGCCCCGCAATCCAGACCCGTGGGGGCCCGCGCAGACTGGGGCCCGGCTGGCAGATGGCAACTCTTTTATATGGCCAATCTGACGCTAGTCCCACGTATCATAATGCAAACATCTATCTGTCCCAGTCGCACAGTGACGTATGTTATGCGTGACTGTTCTAATTGGGATCGTGGATTGCTTTTAAGGTGGCAATTGACAATGTACATTTGAATTAAATAATTTTATTTTAATTAATGTTCTGAGTCTTGTGTTTCTGGACAGACAATCTAGTTGTCTTTAAATCTACATTTAACAAGTATTGCCTAGATAATCCTGAGGCCGTGGTATTGCCTAATACGACTATATTAGACGATTTGTCTTCAAACGCTAGCCCACATCTACATATATGTATAAAAATGAATGTTTGATTGTCTTTTAGAGAATCTTAAGCTATGCATTAACTCATGTGATGATATTTAGCAAAGTTGTTGTGCCTTTCTTCCCCTTCCTTGGCTCATCAAAGGAGGCTTCTGAGCTAGTACGACCAATTATCGACAGGTGGCGTAGAAACGCGCGCAGGGGTTTACAGTTTACACCTAATTGTTTATTAAAAGAAACTACATAAAAGTAGGTATACTAAAATGTAGAAATACCACAGATATGTGAGTTAAAAAATATTGCTCTTTCGTACTTTCGTAGTATCACTGCTACGTTTAAGATCTTTTAACATTGTGAATTAATCTTTAGATCGAAATTTGAACTTGAAAATTACCTTGTTATATTCTAGTGTTTTTATTGCCTAGATTGTTATGACAATTCTATGACTCATTAACGTTGAGATGTAGTGATGATTCAGCGGTGATCATTAATAAACAATTATATAAATAACTATCAAAAATACTACAGAATTATAACACCAAGAAAATCACTGGAATAAAAATCATATGGTTTTTTGTAAACGGTAATAGTGTTTATATGGCCCAGTCGATAAGGTCTATTCTCAACTGACGAAGTAGATTTTGTAAATACATAATATTATCTTGTCCGGTAGAGGAAATTATTTTTTAATTTATTATTCCTAGATCTACATTTCGTACCTAACTTAAGGTTACCTTTGATAACGCTGGGTCCGAATTAACCTAACTTGACCAACCTGTTTGATGAAAACAGACCTTATCTGGCTTATATTTAAGCATTTTTCTTCAATGTACGCTCTACGTGTATAATCGCGTCATCATTTTAGCGCGCTGTTAAGGTTCTGTAGTATTTTAGTTTGTACATCTAACTTATTAGAATGGCGTTATACTGGCAACAATTATATCTTTTCTGAACATAAAAAATTACACAATGCATACATAAATAGATAGATAGAACAGCAGTGCAGTGCTAGGTAATGATTGGGACTCTTCATGTTCCAATAACTGCGTGTCACTGTGCTGTTATGTGGCAGGCATGTTGTTTACGATTAGGCACATGTCCTGCTCGTCTCGTCACTTCTTATTTTATAAAAAAGATGTCATGAGAATCGCAATTTAATCATGTCAGAAGTCAGAACTATAATAATAGCCTATGTTGTTTTACCTGGCTTATTACTTACATAACATATTCCGATGCTGTATATCTGTTAAAAATCCTATAAACATAGAACTAACGATTTAGGAACATCTAAATTTGTGTCTTATCAAAATGTAACACCACCAGAATAGTACAAAATTTTACATTCGTTAAAATCTTTGCGTAATGACTTCGTTCACAAGTTGCAATTTCTTATAAGGTTCTATTATGACTGGATAAGAGTGGCTTTTTAAAGCCCGTTCAAGCAAAAAAACAAGATACTGTGTGTTATATTTTAGTAAGCAAACCATTTCGAGCTATTGACCCTGTAAGAATACTTTGCGAAAAGCAAACTTTAAACGTTTTCAAGACGCAAAAAGACCCGTCAAATACAGTTCCCAATTTCACCGTTGGTGGCGCCACTATTTTATTTTGTTAGATAAATTTCACAAAAAACATCAGTGGTGCCACACTTGACAATATTTAGAACTATCTTTGACAAGTCTTTTTGCGTCTGGAAAACGCCTCATTTGGAACGTACGCACGTTGACTTTCAAAACTTATTTAATACTGCGTTTTTTTGTCGGCCATTTTACAAACTTATTATTTTAAATAGCTCTCATGATAATTTGGTTGATGGTTTTATTAACATAACAATCTTTTCAATAATAATACCGAAATAAAACCACGTGTTGTAATAATTATAATAATTTTCTTTTAAAATATTGTCTGGCATTTTTAGCGTCGCGCTTCTGACGTATTCGCCATTATCAAGCTCTTCGTTTTTTGGTTTTTATTTAATATTTGGTTAATGTCAACTTTATTTATTGTCGTTACATTTTGAACTGTTAATGTAAGTCGGTATGAGTTTTGGTTATGTTTGTTACGTGTAATTCACATTTTGTAATTTCGAACACTGCACTAAGTTTATGAAAAATATGAATGTTTATTTTAAAACTACCTACCTATGTCATGTCAAGTTTGGGCATTATTTTGTTTTAAAATCTCAACTTTTAAATAGAAATATGTGAAATAAAAATAATGTGCAGAATTGAAACATTGAGGTTAAATAGGAGAAATGTAACGGGAGGCTGTCTTGTTTTACGCTTTAGTAAAAATAATTATGTTGCAATTATATTATAAGAAAAAAATTACTTTGTAGTTTTATTGAATCGCTATAAATAGTAATTTGTTATACAAGAGTGCAAAGTTGATTTTTAACCGCGTGCTCAATTTTGAATCACTCGCTGCGCTCGTGATTCAATTTTAGAATCCTGAGCGTAGCAAGGGAATCAAAAGAGCACAAGGTGAAAAATCTTTGCACTCGAGTGCAACACGTAACTTTTCATTCCACCTCAGCGAGGAAATGACTAAATGCAAATTTTTAAATGTTTTCGTGCTAAGCAAATTAAAAAAAAGTAAGTACACCAAGGAGGTTCCGAGTCTGAGTTTTTAACAAATAAAAAAAAAAGTATGATGCATTCGGCACCAAGGAGGTAGAAATAAATAGGTTGAATTATGTTTTGAATTCAAAACCTCAGTACACGCGATGTTCTAAATTCAAATTTACTTTAACCTCTAGAGGGTAAAAACGACTTTTGCGCCCTGATATCGAGGAGCAAAAGTACTCTTTCCGAGCTGGTGGGATGAAAAATAAATTTATTGAGTCGCTTAACATTAGGCAACATATTATCGATCAAATAACAACATAAAAAAGTCTTCGTTAGAAGTCACTCCAGCGTTTAAGTAATCAATAAAAGGCTTACTTGGCTGAATTTAGTCGTTACTTAGTTCAGTGAAGTGCATTCAATAATCTAGTAGCTTACTACATTTAGAAGCTCTCGTTTCTAAATTTATCTTTGCTTTTTTAATTGCTTGCTTCCTATGTATAATCTAATTCCTATAAGTATACCTAAATAGGTATACATACGCAAGCAATAAAAAAATTGAATTCAAAAACTCGACTTGGCTTGCTTCTGTATTTGTTTCTGAATCCATTCATATTTAGCCAAGTTCAATAAGGGGTTAAGGGTGGCATCCTACGATTTCATTGTCTATGAAGACTGAGAAACATATAGCGTGACACCTGGTACTGACACCGAAAACCCCATCGCCATCAAAATATTAGGTCAGGCAAGAAATGTAAACTCATACATAAAAAAGAATATTAACGACACTCCATTTTCAAACGCTGGCAAAATTGCGGCGATATTACCGAATCGAAGCCGCAAGAAAATAGAAGAAGAATCAGCTATGCCCCACAGAGTAATCAGAGTAACACCTCCCAATCTCTCAACTTAGTCTGTGCCCCCGATGTTATGTTATTAAGCGACGATGCGTTTGATGCGATTGAGTTCATTCTACGCACAGAATGAACTGATTCATTCTCGCCTTAACACCAAATTGTAACCATCAGGAAAACCCACTAAGGCATCGTGTTTTACAGCCTAGACGTTCTTATTACAAAACTAGAGTCAAAGATTAAAGTCTCTTCGTTCGAGTCTTTGTACTGGTAGGACTCTTTGCTTGTAGTGGTAGGATTCTTTACAGAGTCGGCCTAGGGAAGTACCACGGCTTTATATTATATATTTAATCGCCTTTATATATATATTTAATCCTTCTTCCGCCAAGCAGTAATCTGAAAATATCACTGATCCGGTTTGAAAAGCAATGGTTCCAGGACCTTTAAATTGACATAGAGATAAAACATCTAATATCTCTCGGAGACGAGCGCAGTGCAGTGGACTTGGGACTATTTATGTTCCAAAAGCTGCTTCTCACTGTGCTGTTATGGGCTGGAGTGTTTGTTTACCATCAGGCAGATATCCTGCTCATAAATAGTCGCCCTATATTATAAAAAAAAGTAAATTATGAAACGATTTTAAGCTTTTTTGAGCTATGATCAGTCCATTAGTAAAAAGGGCGAGATGGTATTAGAGTATGCATATATCAGTTGCACACTCTCCAAAATGTATCCTATACAAAACCGAAAAGGTAATATTTTTCACGAGTTCCCTCGGGCGCGGGTTTTATTTTAAAAGTGCCGAAGCCACTGCTTTTCGTGGTTTGCAGCCTCCGTGGATGAGATTATTGCCCACGAACGTGGTAGGTGCCGGGCGGACGTAAAACTTGTTGTGAGTTGTGCTTTAAATTTTTAGATAATTTGTATAATAAAATAAAAAAATAAATGTAAATTTATATCTGCATTCTACAGAAGCTGCGGGCTCGTAACCCCAGTGGTCGCGAGTGAATATCGCACCATGAGGTCTTAGCCTGAACCATAGATAATGTCATGAACTAAGTAATTCAATACTAAAATTTTCCAAGACAATTGACGGTCATCATTTCGTAGATTGGCGATCATGATTTTTATCGCTGAGGAATAAGGTCTAAAATAGCTCTTACGCACACGAAATTTTGAACAAAAATTGAATCACAATCATGGTATAGTCACGTTCACGTTTCGAATGATTCGATTATTACCGTAACGGAATTACTATTCGATCAAAACATTCGAAATTTTTGATAACAGGATAAGTTTTATAGATGAAATGATCGTTGAAAATTTCATAGTTATTGTATTGGTAAGTTTTGTAAAAGTTACCTTTTTTATAGCATAGAGTGACGAGACGAGCAGGACACGTGCCTGATGGTAAGTAACACGCATGCCCATTACAGCACATAAGTAGCCCACTAAATGTTCCCACTGCTGGTACTCGGGCCCTTCTCTGGCAAAGAGAAAGTTAAAGCCATAATCCACCACGCTGGCAAAGTGCGGGTTGGTGGATGACACATGACCTCGAAAGATTCTAGGTACATGTCGGTTTCCTCACGATGTTGTCCTTCATCGTTTTTAAGTTAGCTACATTACGCTCATGACTTCGAAAAGACAGTGGATTCGAACCCGGGGGCTCCGGCAGTCGCCGTTCACCCGACTAGATCAGCCACAACTTATAACAGCACAGTATCACGCAACTATTGGAACATGAAGAGCCCAAATCATTACCTAGCACTTCACTGCGCTCGTCACCCAGAGATATAAGATCTTTTATCTCTATGCCCTGTAATTTCACTGGAAACATTGCCACTTCAAATCGGAACACAGTACCTAATGTTAGCACTTTACTGCTTGGCGGATTACACGGAGTGGATTTTGTTGAAATTTTAAACAGTCAAATTATAGTCCGGATAAACACATAGGCTGATTTCTACCGCTGGATAGTTCCGTTAACGAGAAGTAGGTATAGGGATAAAACCGTGGCTAGCATGAGATAAAAATGTTATAAACAGAATTTTGAAACATGTTACAGGTTCATTTCACGACAGCTCAATTTCCAGAGCACGTTGATTTACAAAAAGTAAGCGAAATAACGTACAAAAACAAAAAATACAAAGTTCTTAAACCGGCTGTTCACAAAATTACCGATTATTTCGAACAGTTCATGTTACGAAGTCAACCAAAAAATGATGAAAAAATTTTCATAGACAATGATGGATTCAGGCACTTTTGGAGTAGGATGGACTCTAAACAAGAAAGCTTTAGAAAAACAAACGTCAAACTCTTCGAGATAAATAAATCTATCAAGACGAAGGTTGAAGACACAAACGAAGATAAAGTTTCTGAAGGTACAAAAACACCAATTCTAAGAAATGGTAAAAAAGGCAAAGCAAAAAAAGGCACAACCAAAAAAAGTAAAACACAAAAAACTAAGAAACCAACTACAACCAAAACACCAAAGCCCAAAAAGAAGCTTTCACTTGGTAAAGAGTCTACTACTGCTAAAGCAACAACAAAAGCTGCACCTCAAACGACAACTAAAGCTCCTGATACTACGACTGCATCTATAGCTCCAGAACATGGAGCACTCAGAAAAGTGGCGACAACAACTTTCTTTTGTCCGTTTTTAGGTGTCATCAAAATGAGAACTATTTTAGACTAAATTAAAATTTAAAAATGTATTGATTGCTAAAATTTCGAATTTAGGTAGATACATAATATACAATTATTCACAGGCAAGGTAAGTTGAGGCTAATGTAGTCATTATTCCCCCTGTAGAGGTACCTTTAAGCTTTAGGCGTGTTGATGATGCTTAAAACACAACTATAAAATAGGCAAACATGTAGGTAATTAGACAAACATTTAGAACCAAAATATTCTAACGTAATTATTTGTTTTGTAACACCTACAGTAAACGCCAAAAGTACTGAAACCGAAGCTGCTCAAGACGCAATCAAGTCTACCACGGAAGCAAAAGAAGTAACTACATTCATTTGCCCCTATTTCGGAATCATAAATATGACATACATTAAAAAAACTTAATATGAAATAAAATGGAAGTTACAAAATCTTTAATTTGATTTAAACTCTTTCGAGTCTCTAAAAATACTACTTTAAATTTTTAAAAGGGTCAAAGAAATTTCAACATAATTCCATAAACATAAAAACAATGGCATATCTTTCTTGACGATATCCTTTTTAACACCTCCATTTATCGGACCTATTAGTGGACAATTAATAGGTACATTTGAAACAGTAAATGTCTCGAAACTGTCTAGAAAATGTTCCTTCTTTCATTTAAGTAAATAATATCACGGTAGCTAGCTGTCTTTCATCCTCCTTTTACATTAAGCCATCTCAAACGTATACGGGTCAAAGTCATGTTTGCTAATACTATGCAATGAGTAAATATTGGATGTATCAACGTACTACTAAAATTTCAGTACTAAATCATGTCATTCAGTACTATAGTCCGTTCCACGGAGAGGTGTAGAAAATGTAAACAAATCAATGTCACTCTCAATATGACAGACCAGCATTTCTCAACCTTTGTTTTAGAAGATAGTTCATTGTAAGCGTCTCTGTTTGCCGTTTTAGATTTTCGTCACATAACAAAGTTAAATATATTCCAATAAGTCCGTTTCCAACCTTTTGTCTTATTTCTATTATTTTATAATTATATATTTATTAAATATGTGGTGCGCATAAGTTTAAAACATTAATACAAAAATAACTTGGGTGGTTGGTTCATGGAACACAATAGTAACATATAAACAGTTTTTATTAATATTAATTATTAACATAGTACAGCTTTGTTTTGTTATGTAGCACTTACATTTCTTTTTCATTATGTATGTGAAATGACTGACTTTTTAGTAAACTTACATTTAATGATCTATATAATAATTAATATATAATAATTTGTGACATATACTAGTTTTAATCACTTAAAATATGATTTGTTTTTATAATTTATGATGATTATTATAATCAGTCTGACTTGGCTGGTTTTAATATCATAATATTGAACTTGTCTTTCACTTCACATTTGTTTCGATGGGATTCGCAGTTTGGGAAACATATATCAAATTGCCACTGTTTAAAACCGTATCTACCACATTCTACTATTACTATTTATAACTTTCAAGATAAGTTAATAAATTATTATTTGATCAATACAAATCCACGTATGCTGTATTTAAGATCACAGTAAAGTCGTATCATATGTGTGAAAAATATTTTAAGACAGTTTTAGAAAAATACTTAGGTTAAACAATTTGTATGTTATGGTAACACCTTTGTTTACATTTTCTTCACCTCTCCGTGGAACGGACTATAAGTCAATCATTTTAGCAAACTTTTTCTTTAGAGATTTACTCGTATTAACTAATTCATCTTCAACATTGCCTATTTATTTGCCAATCAAAACCAGTCTAACTGATAATCTCTATATTTTCTTTGAAACGGTTATTTTAATAAATGTTTTAATACTCGTAGCTAGGTTAAATAAAATAACAAACTTAGGTATTGTATCAAAAACTATATCTTTGAAAACCCTTCACTTTTTTTCTCAACAGAGTTGTCTCCCATGAATCTTCTGTTAAATTTTCCTGTCATGTACGGATCTTCTGCAGACGTTTTGAATCTGTCAAACGTCCCCATGAATGAGTTTACAGCCTGATTAAATGCTCTTCTGTGAAACGACGAAAATAAAATAAATAATCCCCATGGATTTCTTACACAAGACGACGTAAATAAGAAAGAAGAAAAGACACGATATTAGAAAACATTCTGTTGAACCACATACATGTTCCCAGATAAATTTAAAAAAGTTTGGGTAAATAGTTTCTGAATGGGGCATTTTCCAGATGCAAATTTACTAGTCAAGAATAGTTCTAAATTTTGCACAGTGTGGCACAACTGTTTGTTTTTGTGAAATTTCGCTAACAAAATAAAACAGTACCGCCAACTATGGTGAAATTTGGGAACTGCCTTTGACAGATCTTTTTGCATCTTGAAAACATGTCGGTCACCATTCGGTGATATGTGTTTGTTTTTTATGTAGGTATGTTATTATTACACGATAGCTCCGCCAATCGATGGTTCTTTTTTTTTGGTAGGTCATAGTTCAGAATGGTCCCTGGAAGCATAAATTGTATCGAAATCTGTTGAGCGATTTTTGAAATATGAACAAAAAACTAATTTTTTTTTCATGTGTCGACGTAGTGATTGGTGCTTATAAAATTTTGTTGAGTTTCTGAAATTGATTCATATAAAAGTCGGTTTTTCTTTTTAGGAGAAAATAAATTATTAACATTTGAAAAAGTTTTATTGTGTGATATGCTTGGAAAAAGAGTAAGGGGATGAGATGACGGATAATAGATTGAAGTGAAAGAAAAACGTGCTGTACTAGCCTAAACTAGTAGCAGAGCAAGAAGATGATTCTATCATGAAAAAAATGATCGATAAATTGAACCTTGAAATCAAAAATAACTCAACAAAATCCTTCCTTCCACTCGACACCACCAAAACGACACCATCGGTGGTATCGTATGGAATCACTAATCCATACGACACCACCCTAGTGATGTGCTGTTCCGCCATTAGTTTTTTGGTTTTTTTGTCGTCAGTATTAGTATCCATGTCCATTGTGAAAATTAAAATATTCGGACGAAAAGACAATAATATGCAAATTGCAATGAACAATGTCAAGATGACCATTTGAGTGACAGATAAATATAAACATTATCAAATGACATACCTCATTAATGAAACTGCTTGAACTTAATTGGAGTTTTCATATCAACAACTTTGTATGTAGGTAACCTCACTATTAGTCAGTGGTGTCGTATGGATGTTGTCGTTTTGGTGGTGTCGAGTGGAAGGAAGGAACAAAATGTTACTTAAATTCATAAAAATATAGCTCATTATTAGCACAATTTCGTTCAAGCCGCGATGGTCTAGTGACTCTAGTGAAACATTGGTGGAGTATTGGCGAGAACACCATATTTCACAAGCGTAAAATTATTATAAATTAGCCATATCCACAGCATTTCTACCACTGCTTGCTATAACATATATCTCACTTACTACACCTTCCTCTTTCCTCCTCCTCTTTCTTGTGCTAATCGAATCGGGGTTAGTGATAATGATAATATCGTTGGCCCCATCTCGGTATTTGTTGACTAATGCTTCATCTAGCTTGCCACGGACTGCAGTGTCTACTACTACACTACGAGACAGTATTTGCCCCATGTTCACATTATTCTTTTGTTCTACGAGTATACGGGTTCTTGTGCACATTATTCCATTACTCTACAATACAAGTTGTATTTATTACTCTACAACCCCATTCCTGTTTAGCTTATTCTAAATTTCACCTACCTATAACTTGTGACAGGCATCCTCTTCCGCAGCATTACAACCGGCTCAAATGGTATCATAGTCCCCGCAGCAGATGCTATCAACGGTATTAGCGGTGCTGGGAAGTAATATGAAATAATCTCCATCGCCCCATTTACAATGCATGTTCCTATATTTTTCAATACCACGCTCACTCTTGGTTCTTCCATAAATTGTACAATTGGACGTTTGATTGCTATGTAAAATTTCGTCACGAAGCTTGTTTCTATTTTTGTCATCTGTAAAGCAGTGTCGTTAATTTCTTGATTTAGCTTTCTGATCCCTGTTTCGTTCGTTTTCATCTGGATATCAGGTATGAAGATATTGTTAACCGGAGGCGCTGTCGATATGTCATTGATATCAATTAGACTGCTGTTTGTTAATTCATTTTGGTCGACTATTTGTAGATCTTGTTCGGGCTGGAAATATTAAATCACGTCTTTTAGACCAGAGACGTTATTTGAAACATAAACATACTCTAATTCTAATGTAAACGCGTTTTCAGAATGCAAAAGAATAAAAAATGGTACTTAAATGCCCGAAAGATAGCGCTAAAGTTTTTTTTTATTTGATAGACAATGTCAATGATTTGAGGATTGGACGAGCAAGACATGAGTCTGGTGGTAATCAACATGCCTGTCCTGCCCATTAAAGCACAGTGCCGCGAAATTATTTTAATATGAACATTCCAATTCACTGTCACGCACTGTACTGCGCTTTAACCTAGCTAAACGAAAGGTTTTTTTGTTTTGTTTTCTTTGGCTTGTGATATATGTCTATCAACGTTGCCCTTCAAACTGGGGCACAGTAGAGTTTGCAAATTACTGTTTGACGGTAGTATACTTGGCAAATGTGTGATACTTCCCTGGGCGGAGTCAATAAAGAGTGCTACCACTACAAAACGCATTTACGCATTACCCCTGGTTAATTATGGTGGGCTGGTTGGTGGATGTGTTAATTCTGAATGTTGTGTTTATTTTGTTGATGAATACTTACAATTGAATTGACAAAAGAAATAACACTAAGAGATACAAGTAAAACATCAAACAATAACATATTTAGTCTGGTAGTAGGTATGTTATTTATCTTAACTTATATTGAATTTATTTAACCATTTCGATGAAGTAAGTACTAAATATTTTATAGAGATGGAAAACTGTTTTATAACTGTTAAAGAAATAAATTTATTTATTTACCAAATAGTACCTACGATGTAAGACTTATTGAAATATAAAAAAAACACATACAGAGACGGAAGGCCAATTAAAGGGGTTTTAAAGAAAACCTCAGGGAAATAATTATGAGTTTGTAAGTTTTTTTTCTACTCACGATTGAATTTAAATTTTAACTACTTAGGTAACTTACTATCAGCGTCTAAAAGTATTTCTCGCGCAGTTCACATATACATAAACAGCCCACTAAATGTTCCCACTGTTGGGAATTGGGGCCTTCTCTCGCAAGGCTTGGGGTCTTCTCTCTCTAGTGCAGGTGCAGGTGGTGGATGACATAATTATGCCCTCGAACGATTTTATGTATCGTACCTACATGTCGGTTTCCTCACGATGTTTTCCTTCGCCGTATTTACCTAAGTTAGTGGCGTTACTTAAATACGGGGAACGAAAAACTCCCATAGTTCGAGTTCTCTTTATTTTTCTGTGTTAAAAAGTAACCTATGTGCCATTCCAGACTGTAAACTGTCTATGTTTCAAATTTCAATACTTTCGGTTCAATAGTTCCGATGTGATTGAGCAACTACATTCAAACATGCTTACTTTCGTTTGGCAATTTCAGTCTCAAATTGAAAGAGACCGTTGGCGGATAGCCAACTGTCTCAAAAAAATAAAATCGAATCAATGTAATCCTATCTATACAAATATTACAAAGCTGAAGAGGTTTTTTGAATGAGAGGATTTTGACGAGGATGGAATGGAATGTACGGTATCTGGGTGCTATGCTACTCGTATCTACAATATTAAGGTGCGTCCACCAAAAACGAGTGTTTTGTTCAGTTTACAGAGCTTCTCATTAGCCAAAATAAATATCAATGTTAAAAAAAAAAACTACAGTTTCTTGGCTTTAAAATGGTAGTTTTTTTGTTAATGAATTTATTGTTTAAATTATTACCTCACAACGAAACCATTAAAAATAGAAATAATTGTAATTATCATGCATCTACTCAAAAAACCGCCACTGTTTGGATTTTATTCTTATACCAACGAATAGGTAATCCCATTACGAACATTTTGCTAGAAATATTTTTGCAAAAGACCAACATTTGTTTTTGAAGTTTGGAAGAAATTTGAATTTATTCTAAAATTTGAGCGTAAAACATCGACAAATCCTATTGTTTCTCTCTTGCTCTTTCATGCGGTGTGTGATGAGGTAAGAGATAGTCAAGGTCATCAGTGATCAAGGTAAGTCAAGTTGCCCGGGGTACGGCCTTAAGTTGAAATTTTAATAATCTACATTAGCTACTTCAATGTACTCATACGCTATTCAAGGTCCAATTCAAATTACAACATTTCAATGTTTCCCTAACCCTTCGAAATAATTCAGAAAAAGGTTTTTTTTTCTGAACCGTAATGATTATTACGTTATGATTATTACGGTCTCCAGTTCACCCAAAAACAATTCAATTGTAATACCCATCTTATCTATAATTCTCGAATTATCTTCGTTTTCAGGATTCGCCACAGCGAATGCAATCAGTATAATTGTGATTAAATAAACGTCAAACAGAATGTGTTAAATCACCGTGGCGGTATTGGCGGCCATTTTGTTCTGTGTACACGAAAATGAATTTGGTTTTATTTACTTTACTTGCAATCGGGGCGGCGTTTGTCAGCGTTGGGGCGAAGCCGCAGGTATGTAAACATTTCATGATTTTAATGTAGATTTTGACAAACAAAGACAAAATTAATTAAACCACATAATTTTTGCCATATTGATAAACCCAATTGTAATGGCGACTGGATTAAAATATACCATTCTATATTCATTGCCATTCAGCTTGCGTTTTATGAAATTATAAAAAATCGACAAAGTATAGATAGATATACGATTTCTAATAATTAAATTATCTTATAATATATCGCAGTGACGAACGCAGTGCCCTGCTAGGCGGTGATTTGGACTAGGTATTTGGATATTTGTTGTTTATTGGCAAGCGTGTTGCTTACCATCCGGCGCAGATTTTGCTCGTCTCGCTTAATTAAGTATTCTAAATTTACTCGGTCTCGGCTTAATTAAGTATGCTAAATTTAGCATAAGCATAAGCAGCCCACTTAATGTTCCCACTGCTGGGACTCAGGGCCTTCTCTCGCAAGGAGAGAGAGTTTAAGGCCATAATCCACCACGCTGGCCAAGTGCGAGTTGGCGGATGACACATGACCTCGAAAGATTCTAGGTACATGTCGGTTTCCTCACGATGTTTTCCTTCACCGTTTTTAAGTTAGCGGCATTACGTACATGTCTTCGAAAAGACAGTGGTGCGCGTGGTGGGATTTGAACCCGGGGGGCTTCAGATCGGCAGTCGCCGTTCTCCCGACTAGACCAGCCGTAACTTCGATTACATTTACAATTAAGCATTTTTGCTTAAAATTATTGTAGTACCGACCTACGTAGTAAAATCCATGCGCAATAAATAAATTTCAGTATTTTAATTTGAACATTGATTCACTGGGTGGTTCCCGGACATGGACTGGTTTTATTACCGGGATTTGCCGGGAATAAACGTTTTCGAATCATGGGAGTTTGAATTAATTCGTGAAATTGAGTTTCGTTTGATACGATGGCGGCGGAAATTTCCCGTCGTCGATTGTAAATGGAAAACAATACTAATGCTTCGGTTTTGTGGTTAATAGGTAGCGTAGGATTAGACGATATTAAATTTATTTCACAAATAATAAATAATTTACAGACATAGATGGTAGAAATCTAACAACACGTATGTAGGTATTAAAAATTTGACAGCTCACTTTGGAAACTACGCTGGTGAAACTGGAGGGCGTGGCCATGAGCATGGCCATCTATGACCAATGGGAAATGTCCACGCATTTCTAGATGCCCAATGAGAAATGCTGACGCATTCTTAGATGGCCAATGGCCATGGTCCCGAGTTTACCCGAAGATTTCTGATCATTCCCGAGCGCGACGCTAGAATTTAATTCACGGCCCACGAAAAATCTGTCGTAGCACAGACAGATTTTTCGTGGGCCGTGAATTAAATGGCCAAAAGAAGTTTTCATTTCAATAAGCTAACCTAATATTTTTAATAGTTCATAGCAATTCATAGGAATTAATTTGATGTACTTACACATCAAACTTGAAAACATAATAGGTCGAGATAACTTCGAGTGGCTGATTGACTGCCTTCATGCATTGTGGCTTAGTTGGTAGTAAGCGTATCTGCAAAGCCAAGGGTATTGGTTTCTATACCCGCCCATTGAAGTTTTGTACCTGATTGTGTGTGATGTACCTATTTTTCTGTGTATAATAACTACGAGTATGTATTTACATGTAGGTATATAAGTATTGACTGGCCTCGTAGCTTAGTGGATAGTAACTCCTGCAAAGCCGAGGGTCGTGGGTTCGATTCCCCACCCAGTGCAAATATTTGTATGATGAATTCAAATGTTTGCACTGTGTCTGGGTGTTTCTATTTATAATAGTATGTGTTTAAACAACTAAATAAAAAACTATATAAGTATTATATCAGCTACCGTTTCATGGTGGATATTCCAAAGACACGGACGAAGAGGTTTGACTCTACGTTTGTGATAAGAACATCTAGGCTGTGGAATGAGTTGCCTGAGTGGGTTTTCCCCGATAGTTATAATCTTGGTGTCTTCAAATCGAGAGTGAATCGGTTTTTTCTAGGTAAACACGCTCCATCGTAGACCGCATCGTCGCTTAACATCAGGCGAGATGGCGGTCAAGTGTAAACCTATAAAAGTTAAAAAAAAAAAGCTATCTGGCCGCCATAGTACAAGCTTTGCTTAGTTTGGGGTCAGATAAACGATGTTGTGTGAAAAAAAAATATTCAGCTCCTATAGTACCTACCTATAAAGCTTTGCTTAGTTTGAAGCTATGTAATCCATCAATTTTTTATAAAGCATATAACGACGTGACCTTCATCACATGTACATATGTGTTGATGGTAAGCAATGTACTGACCCATAAGAACAGTGTTCCACAGTGTTCAACAGTGATATTGAAACATGAAGAGTCCAAATCATACCTAGCACTGCACTGCGCTCATCGCCCAGATATAAACATGATTTATCTCTATGCCCCAAAATTTCTCGGGAAGCACTGCCCTTCAAATTGGAACGTAATGTTAGCACATTACTGCTTGACAGTCGAATAACTTGCAAATAAATGATAAATATTGGTAGATATTTCACACAACACCATCTGACCCCAAACTAAGCAAAGCTTGTAGGTACTATGGAAGCCAGATAGCTGATATAATACTTGCATATTTTTAAAAACATACTTATTATACATAGAAACACCCAGGCACAGTACAAATATTTGAATTCATCACACAAACATTTGCACTGGGTGGAGGTCGAACCCACAACCCACGGCTTCGCAGGCAGACCTACTACCAACTAAGCCACCAGGCCAGCCGAGTGGTACTGGAGTGGTACTTCTCTAGGTGGACTCCGTAAGGACCACTGAAAATTATTTTCGGTATGCAGACTCTGCAAGGAGTCCTATCAAAATTGTTATCGGAGTTTTGTTTTGTTTTAGGTTCCGTATGACTACATCCCGATCGGGCTCGAGTCTCGCGTCAAAGAGCTGGCCGGGCATCCGTCAGACGTGGTCCTAAACTACGAGCGATTGTTCCCGGCGCGTAGGAAGTGGATCGACCATAACTACCAGTTCCGACGGATTTCTGACGACAATTACAACTAACCTCTACAATGGAATAAAATGATCTGATTGTGAAATATGAATTACTGACAAACCCGATGTTTTTTTATAGTATGGAACGACGAGACGAACAGGACATGTAGGCACATGTTAGCAAGCAATATTCCTGCCACATAACAATACAGCTATTGGAGCAGAATCCAAATCATTACCTAGCACTGCACTGCGCTCGTCACCCGGAGATCTAAGATATTATATCTCTAAGTCCTGTAAATTCTCTAGAAACATTGCCCTTCAAACCGGAAAACAGTAATGTTTGTACATTACTGCTTGGCGGTAGAATAACTGGCAAAGGTGTGGCACTTCCCCAGGCGGACTCTGCCAAGAGTCCTACCACTACTTACCTGAGTTATTTTCCCGTTGCCGTAATTTTTCTAATTAGTAAAGTAAGGTAAATAAGTAGTGCTTGTCGCAATAGTTTTTAAGGTTTATTGTAAATTGTGTATCCCATTATTTTGGTGTGTCAATAAAGTGTATATCTTATATCTATCTATCTAAGGTAGCCTGTGTGCTATAGTCCGTTCCACGAAGAGGTGTAGAAAATGTAAACGGTGCTACCATAACATAAAAATCGTTTAACCTTAGTATTTTTCTAAAACTGTCTTAAAATATTTTTCACAAATATGATTCGACTTTACTGTGATCTTAAATACAACATACTTGAATTTGTATTGATCAAATAACGATTTATTAACTTATCTTGAAAGTTATAAATAGTAATAGTAGAATGTGGTAGATACAGTTTTAAACAGTGGCAATTTGATCTATGTTTCTCAAACTGCGATTCCCATCAAAACAAAAATGTGAAGTGAAAGACAAGTTCAATATTATGATATTAAAATCAGCCAAGTTGACTGCTTTTAATAATAATATATATAATATATTGGTGGACAATTCACACACATTAATTATAAAAACAAATCATATTCTAAGTATTTAAAACTAGTCTATGTTATTATAAATAGATTTTAGAACTGACCATTTAAGACCATTTAGATCTCTATTCTTTAGTCGTTGAAGTCAACAAACAAGGCATATAATATCATAATACTGAACTTTGATCTCACTTCACTTAAGTATACGCATGTTTCTGATAAATCATACCATTACTTTTTGCACGTAAATTATAAGACGTTTACCTAATGAACCACTAAATAATGTATATTTATTCGCAAGAAAATCTACTAATCCTTATTATAAGTGCAAAAGTTTAGATGTACGTTGCTCTATCAAGATGGAACAGCTAAACGGCTCAGGTTTAAACGCGGAACACGGTTAGATTATGATCTGGAAAGCATAGGTATAAGTTTATTTTTATGGAGGGAAAATTACGGAAAAGGGATCTAAGCAGGTAAATTTGCGGGACGCTGCTCACATAAGCGACCCACTAAAAGTTCTTTGCTGGGGCTATAATTCTTCCGTGTTGGTGGTGGATGACAAACCTCTCTGACCTCGAAAATTTATAGGAGCATACCAGTTTGCTAAAGGTGTTTTCTTTCATGAGCGTAATGCTGCTAAAGCATTACGCTCATGAATTCGAAAAAGCAGAGGTGCGCGTGAGATTAGAACCAGGCACTGCATCTGCGTATTGGCGTGACAAAACCACCTAAGCCGAGCAATAACTTAATGTTAAAATAATAAATGTAAAAAAAACCTTAATGTTAAAACTGAACGCTCATTAACAAATTTGTTTGGATGTAAAACTTTTATATTAGGATAGATGAAAGCACTACTCAGTATTCGATACGTTTTAAAATTAATTGCAACAGCATCTAACGCAGTAGAAATTAATTTTTGAATGAATTACACCTACCACTCTTATTAAAAAAATACTCAATAGGGCACTTAAATATTAAAACTATTTGAATCTTCTCAGAACGGGTAGAAATAGTGCCACCAATATATTTTGTGCGCCACCATTTGTTTTGTCATTTTACTTACCTTATTTGTTTGTTACAGAATCAAGTTTAAGTGCCACGTTAGCTATATATTCAGACTTGATTGCTTTTTTAGTTCAAATATAAAACGTAGATCAATAATTATAGCAAGGAATAGTATATAGGTTACCACTTATATAGGTACACTACTTTTTATTAAGACAAAATAATAGCAATGGTAGCTACACAGGTAGTAAGAACTACACTAGTGATGTGCTGTATTGTGAAAAAAAATCTGGTTGCCTGTAAAGTCGGTTTTACGGGCGAAGATTTTACGTGACAACGTCTTTTTCTCGGTAGAATATTTATTGATATGAATATAATTAAATTGCACAATAGGAACAAGGAATTGAATGAAAATAAGAATTGCACAAATTTTAACTATAGAAATATATTTTGTTTACTAAAACATTGTACATGTAAACTTAAACTTAACTAATTCCTATTTGAGTGATTTTGTTGAGGATAGGACGATGATAGGAGAAATATGAAATGAAAGGAAGTGTTTCTGCTGTAATGTGTCTTGCGAAAGTCAAGTCGATAGTTGTTCCTTTTAACGTAGTTGACTTAGAAACGTTTGATACGCAATCAAGATTATACGTATTTTTCATGAAATTAAGAAATTAATCAATCAATCATAGTTTACGATAATGAAATATCAGTGTACAATTATTTACCTTTATTGTTGTAGTTGTTGTAAATGACGAATCTAAGCACTCCACATTTTCACTACAGACACAGCTGACGATACTTTAACCACACGTGTGAACTTGTATTATGACGCTTTCTTGTTTTTCCAACGCCAAGAACGTTCGAGAAAGACAAAGACAGAGACACAAGCATGCGCCGATTCAATGCGCCTAATTCTCTAGTGCTGCGCGCGCGGCAGACCGATCATAGTTGAGTGGGAGAGAGACCCAAGGCATTCGGCGGGCCTCTCTCTCGGTGACTCATCGTAACGTTACCGAGCGTTACACTTTTTCATAAGTGACTCCCAGCCGCAACCTAATTTAAGACGTTGTCACGTCAAAAGTACATCCACTGATACGGATCTGAATGTGGATATATATACGAGTATCTAAAGCTGCGCTAGTAGGTTCATATCAGATTTGGCTGGGCAGGGAGAGAAAAACGAGTAGTGAAGGTGAGTGTTGATGTACGTCGAAAGGGGCCCTTAAACGTACGCCCGAGTCACAAGTCTCGGGATCTACTCGGGATTTCTCTCTCTCTGCCGCACGATGGACCCGGCACCCGCACGGTGAATCCATGGAATGCTAAGAAGATCGTCTCATATATATATATATATATATATATTTACATCCCACCCCTTATGTAAATATATATTAAATTTAAGTTTACTAAAAAATCAGTCATTTCACATACATAATGAAAAATGAATTTAAGTGCTACATAACAAAACAAAGCTGTACTTAATAATTAATATTAATAAAAACTGTTTATATGTTACTATTGTGTTCCATGAACCAACCACCCAAGTTATTTTTGTAGAATTAATGTTTTAAACTTATGCGCACCACATATTTAATAAACGTATAATTATAAAATACTAGAAATAAGACAAAAGGTTGGAAACGGACTTATTGGAATATATTTAACCTTGTTATTTGACGAAAATCTAAAAGGGCAAACAGAGACGCTTACAACGAACTATCTTCTAAAACAAAGGTTGAGAAATGCTGGTCTGTCATATTGAGAGTGACATTGATTTGTTTACATTTTCTTCACCTCTTCGTGGAACGGACTATAGACAATATTCTTTCCATGTTCTAGATTTTAAATGGATCCGTTTAGCCATTCCGTCGTCAAACACCCAAACACTCGCATTTATTACTTAGTTTGACTTGCTACACCTTTAAAGGGTGTAAAACTAGCCTGTATATGTGTCATGGCAATGTACGTACTACGTATTTAATTTAATTCCCGAAGCTTTTTAATCCCTAAGGGCTTAAATATGTAACCACTTACATGCTACTGCATATTTGGGCTGTTTGAAACGCTCAGCTGAATTAGCCACTACACCGGCCCTACTAAGACTGTGTCTCTTATCTCTGTCTGTTTTTAAGTTCATTTGAACATAAACGTATAAATAAAACAACAAAATGACAGAAACACTAACCTACACTTTATTTTAAAATACAAAACACAATATATCACCAATCTAAAGTAAGATACATTACACTTCTGGCCAATATAGACCGCCATAATGCGCCATTTAAAAAAAATATTAATATTAAATTTTATGTTTTCGATACTAAATTTTATAAATTACATTATAAGTTAAAATAATTAAAGCATTTAGTGAGAGTTACGTTAAAACAAACAAAAACGAAAATTAGAATGCCGATGCCGTTAAATGACGTGTCTTAGGCGCCATTTTGTCGTTTTGACTGGTGTCAGTGCAAGTGAGATGACGTCAATTTCGACAATAGCTCTGCTATGTCAAGACCAGCGGGCACGGGCGACGCCATTTGTGCGTAGCGGCTGGTATAGTCCGGACCATCGCTGAATTGACCCTGTAAATAAAAAATATGTACCTGTATTAAATCTGTTTAATAATTATTAATTATAATTTATCACCGAAAAACCAAACTACCGACTTCAATTTCAGAATGGGGCGTTTTCAAGATGCAAAAATACCTGTCAAAAACAATTCCCAATTTCACCATATAATTATGTGGCGCCAATGTTTTATTTTGTTAGAGAAATTTCATAAGAACAAACAGTGGTGCCATACTTGGCAAAAATTAGAACTATTTTTAACAAGTCAATTTGCATCTGGAAAACTCCTCCTTAAAGTCACACACTTAAATGGTTTTGACTAAATTTGCGAAAGTAAAAAATAACAAAATCCGAAGAATTGACCAATTGCTAGGTATTTTTGCAAAATCACTTTAGATAAATTAACAATTTTCGTTTGTGTACTTTAGGTTTACAGGACAACGGAGAAAGAAGGTACCAGCTAGTCATTTTATATATCTGGGTCACAAGCGGAGAACAGTTTGCTAGATGGTGTTATTGGATAGAAGTCATCTTGTTTAAATGGCAGATTAGCACTGTGGTGTTATGAAAAGATGTGTTGCTTATCATAAAATGCCTGTTTTGCTGGTTCCGCCACTTAAATATTGTTTGTAAAATAGTAAAACATAAAATGATTTAATGCCCTTTAATTACTTTGGCCTTTCGACTCAGAACACTGGCAGTAGTAGAATGTCTGTCAAATGTGTGATAAAACTCCAGATGAACTCTGAAAAGAGTCGAAACACATTCAGCACCTATGGGTTGCTTCAAAGTAACAGTACACAAAATTAGTTTGAACCTAGAGTCATAAAATTATTTCACTATATCAGACATTGCCTGTTTAAAACAAATTCATAATGTGGCGTTTTCATAATGACGGAAGTCAGTGAAATTGTACAAAAAAATAAAAATTACAAACGCAATATTATAAAATTTTCACACGTACTATGTTCGCAAGTGAAGCAAAATATCTATTATGTGTCTAAGATTCCTCCTACCACTGCTAAAAAACAGCTGATAACTTTGAAACAGCTAAAGTTTTTAAAACGGTTTGGCTGAGATTTGCCTAAGAATAATCCAGACTAAGTATTCCCTTTTCAAACAAAAAAAGACAGAATAAAAATAAGCCCATCGGGATCTGGAGCTACGATGCCACAGGGATACACACAGCCACGCCAAACTTATAAAACCCGTCATTTTTCCATCGGGGTTTAAAATATTATGTCAAATTGACATTGACGAATGCTTTTCAAATTTCTGTAACAAATTGCAACCTTTTTTGGTGATATATTAATACGTCGACAAGTTTCTTGCATTTTTAAAGGTGTTATTGGATTTACTCATAACACCAACTTATACCTTAAAACAAAAAGGCGCCAATTGGTTTTATTGTAAAGGTGGTATAAAGAGTTTGTCTATTTATCTACCTCCTAAATATTCTGAAATGTACTTCTAGTTCATTTATCTTCCATATTAACTGCTCAGTATAACAGTGCGAGCCAGACAAACAGACAATGCGAAATAAAACAGCTCACAAAAAACTAGGCAATGTTCCAGTGAATTACATTATTATCTTCTGAATGTAACTCGGAATGTAGTATTTTATCTGTCCTGTCTCGGGATCCAGCTGAAGGCTTAAATTCTCGGTCCACTCAGAAATTTTGTAGATAAAGTTTATGCCAGCACTGAAATCCGGTGGCACAAAATTATTGCACTACGTTATTTTGATACAATGGTTTTCGTTTCTCGATGTAAAATACTACAGTGGCTCTGTCCATCGACAGCCACGAATGGTGGCGCGGATTCTAGGCACATCGTCTTGTTGATACTAGTCAATTTAGAAAAGGTCGTGGTACTTACTTACATAAAAACTTCTATATTTTCATTATGAGAAAATTCTTACAGCACCTATTTTAATCTGAAATGTTTTAGTGACTCTCAGAGTATAGTGATCGTATTATTTCTCAAATTGTTTATTTCTATGAAAAACGTTTGAGTATTTTGGTCTACAATTGTTCCACAGAATAAATTGGGTATTTTGAACCTAGATTAATTTGTAAATCTAATAACTTCTCAAGAGCTTGCTCTAAAATTTAACTGTGATCTTATTAACAATTTATAGATACTATATATTATATTTATAGATACTATAAATTGTTAATAAGATCCTATCTATTTTCCTCCACCTTTAAAACTAGTGATAGTGATAAAGTTGCACTTGGAAGAATGAAATCAGACCACTTAATTATCACGACAATAATATTGATCATTTACAATCTCAGAAATAAAACTGAACTTGTTTTTGTACTATCGTAGATCAACACTAAACCACCATATTGCTTGCGACGTTGCGGTCTACGATGAAGTGTATTTACCTAGAAGAAACCAATTCACTCTTGACTTAAATGTAAATATACCAACCATTACAACATATAATAGATACAACCATTGGGAAAATCCACTCAGGCAAAGCATACTTCGGCCTAGACGTTCCTATAGCAAAAATAGCGTCAACCCTTTTTGTTTGACTATTTGGTACCTCCGTGCGATGATGTCGTTTTTTCGAGCTACGAGAATGGAATTAAGTAAGCCATTAGACAATTCAGACATTAGAATTAATATTTTGCCTACAGACCAGAGGATGTTTATAATTATGTTTGTTCCAATGGATTTTTCAGGAAAGAAGGTGATCTGCAAGAAGAAGCTTTAAGAAGTAAACGAGTTTTCGAGCTTGGTTCTATGGGGATACCTGAGCTATAGTCTAATCAACAAGTGCTTTTTAAGTAATGTGTTTTCAGTGTTTTCATTCTATACCGATTTTGAATGGCACGTATGCCATGGCAATGCAAGTGCAAATGCAATGGTCATTCTCTTTCACGTAATCTTTCCGAGATAAAAGTACTCTATATGCTATTAGACTGGCCTCGTGGCTAATTTGGTAGTAATTCTGCCTGCGAAGCCGAAGGTCGTGGGTTCGATTCCCACTCAGTGCAAATATTTGTGGGATGAATTCAAATATTTGCACTGTGTCTGTGTGTTTCTATGTATAATAAGTATGTATTTACAACTACATATATAAGTATTATCAGCTATCTGGCTGCCATATTACAAGCTTTGCTTAGTTTGGGGTCAGATGGTTTTGTGTGTGAATTGTCCACCAATATTTATTTTTTATTATTATTTATTCCATACTAAATAATCTACGGTCCAAAGTTCAACCCAATCAGTTCTGTCGTTTAGACGTGATGGAGTAACAAACATCAAAACTTTCCCGTTCATAATAGATTACATTGTTAGTAAGATTATACTGTAAATAAAAAAAATATTTACTAACTTACCCAAATAGGAGCCGCGAGAGCCAGTAAAACTAGCACCAAAGAGAGCCACTTCATTGTAACTCCACGACACCTAATGTGGCCATTCCCACCTCGGATGCGCCATTTTATATGGCACGCATTACACAATTACCAACCTGTCAAATAAGTTGATAAAATACGATAACTAAATAATGTACGAGTTGATTAGGATAGCATTCTACAGGTAATGCATATGTGACTCCACTTCTCAATTCTGGGGGGATTTTGGTTATAAATTGATTTAATTTAGTTCTGAAACGTAGCGGATTGTATTTCAATATAAATAGCTATTAGATTTGTTATGGTATTTAATGAAATTTCAGGATTTTATTCATCATCATCAAAGACGCCCATTTTCAGGTCACGTTTGGCCATCAAATCGGAAAAGGATGTAGTTGCAGAAGATGCAGCACTCGTCACTTGAAGACGGTGTCTTCGTCGTAAGTTTGTCGCCGTAAGAATGGAAATAAGGAAAGCGGCAAGGTATTCCGAACCCTGGCGGTTCACATGAAATAATTGGAAGCAAAACTTTTGTTACGAGCCGGTGGTTTCGTAACTCAAACAAAAAGGCAAATGTAAACGTAAATCCATACGCAAACGTAAAAGTAAACGTGAACGTAAATACAATCACGAGATGTTTTTGTCGTAAGTCTCAGGAAACAAGGAAGACAGCAAGCCAAACTAAGGCAGTTCACATTAAAGAAGTGAAAGCGAAGTTTTTTTATAGCCTGACTCTGTCCTTGGGAGAAAAGGCCCCGAGTCCCATCAGTAGTAGAAACATTTAGTGGGATGCTTATGCTGGACACAGAACACGGAGCTCCGCTTTTGGCCGTTCTACAGTTAAGCTAGTGGCAGTATATTGCCTCTTAGGTGGAATCATGTTCGCCTAGTCAGCTGGTCATATTATTGTACTAAAATATTATATCTGATTTGAAGTTATTGTAATTACTATTATTGTTGATTTTTAATATTTGTTTTATCATTCGACATAATTATTTGAGTTTTTCACAAAATAAATGTTATAAAAAATAGATCATCAAGAATTAACGAAGTGTCCATAGATTTATGTAAAAACGAATAGGTCTAATACCCATCATACAGTTGTGAACACACCTAGTTTGGTAAATTAGTAATATAAATGAATAATGTCCCTACCGATTTTATTGAATAAAAATATTAAGTAAGTAATACTTAAATATAATAAAACAGCATTTCATTAATTGTAATGTATTTCTAAGTGTTGTAGTAAACTCCAATACAATACATCACGATTTCAGATATCGCAGAGGCAATGAGGACGACGAAGGCTACAATACGGCCGTAGTGTTTCACTTGTTCGCCCACTCCTGTTGATGAGTCCAGTGGAGCCAGCGAATTCGATTCCGTATTGCGACGGAAGCGAGGCATCACAGAGTTCCAACGATCATCCTGGAAAATATTGAAGTTAAATTGTTCCGCGTTTAAAGCTCTTTTTTGGTAGGTGGTTGGAAATCATACGGCAAATTTGAATGTGGCGGCGGCGGCGGCTGAACACATATCCCGTCAAATCAGAACACAGTACGTTTGAGGATTACTGCTTGGCTGTAGAATGACTGGGAAAGGTGTGGGTACTTCCCCAAGCAGACTGCGTAGTATCCTACCACTACAAAATTTACTACTACGTATATATTTTTAATTTTTTTTTAACTATAATAGGTTTGCACTTGACCACCATCTCGCCTGATGTTAAGCGATGATGAGATTTCATCAGGCAACGCATTCCACAACCTAGACGTTCTTATCACAAACGTGGAGTCAAACCTCTTCGTTCGCGTTTTTGGAACATCAACCATGAAACGATGTCGCCCTTTTGTGGAACGAGAAGTCCGATAGAAGAAAGGGCAAGGTGGTATTAGATCATGCAGATCAGTTACACACTCTCCGAAGTGTATCCGATAAAAAATCTATAAGCTAGCGATTTTGCGGCGATGATCAAGATGTATTATACCAACCACCTAGCTTCTATAGTACCAAATTACAAGCTTTTTTGATTAGTATTCAAAAAATAAGAACCCGTTTTGACTTCTGAGAAAAAGTCGCAATATTTTGTTGTTTTATTTATCGCACTAAAAAACGTACGAGTTTTTAGAAACACTTTAGGAGTGTAATTAAATATTATGTTATGGTTTCTTTAAGTGCCATTCCGTGTTAAATTCCAGGGTCTTCTTCAAAAGCAAGAACAGAAGGTCTAACCGCCTACCTGAAACTGTCTTAGCATGGATAGTGTTCTCTCTTTTCTTTGTGCTTGGAATTATAGAGACAGCAACAACAAATCTAAAGTTATTTTAGTCAACATTTTATTAGACAATTAAAGGGCTGCTCTCTTATGTTTTCAGAATTATTGTAGATGATGTTGTGGGAAAATGTAGTCTATAAATAATTATGAATGTGCCGACTAGTACAAAGCAGTAATAAAGTGGCTACTAACCGTCATGAGGCTGAACTTCTCTGGAACGAAGACTGGATTTAACTCTTGCGGCATGAGAGCTGATTGTAAATCCGCTTCACTTTGGACATTCTAGAGAAAAACGTGTTTAATTTGTATTTCTGAAGTCATTAACTGTAATAATTTAAAGTGGGATCGGTGTGGACACGTTTGCCGCATGTCATGAATGTTTGTGGGGCCAAAATTACCATACAGTGGAAGTCAGACCGCAAACGACGAAGAGGCAGACCAAAACACGATAGCAAGACGACCTCTTTGAACATCGGAAAGACAAAGTCAAATTTCTTTATTTATAAATGTATTAGAGTAAGATCCCAGGGCCGCCAGACGTCACGTATTTTCTGATGGATGAAATGTGGACGATTGAGTAGAGTTAGTACGTACTATGAAACACATGCTTACCTGCTAACTTGATTAGACACCCAATTTTGAGATATGGGGTCCAGAAGATATATTACTTACTTTACGGATTTTCACGTATGTTATAGGCTACATCTACATCTTTAAAAATAAGGCCTCAATACTCCCAGGCACTTTCCGTCAGCCGTTTTGCTTAACAGAGGCTTTAAAACTCTATTATTGTGGGAGGTTTTTTTTCGACTTAAATTGAGATAGAATGCTGCTAGTTTTCGCTCTGTCTCAGTAGTACAACTGACTAGTACAACTAGTTGTACAAATGATACAACTTTATACCTCTAGTACAACCAGTAAACATACAGGCTTATTCTCTCGGTTTTAGTTCAACTGGTAGTACAAATGATACCGCTCCGGATTCTATAGTACTGCTGAACAATTTGTGATTCTAATACAAGTGGATATTAGAATCTTATATTTTAAAACGTTTGTTGCTGTGTCTGTCTTACTGTTACTGACTTAATCACGACTGAGATAGATTTGGATGAAATTTTGAAATAAATGGCATGAAGATAAGATCATCACGAGGCTCAGTTAATTAATTAAACAATATTTTAAAACTTAACTCAAATTGTATAACTCACAATATGTACATAACTTACTTGCTGTACTTTTATCATTAATACTAACCCAACTGGTTTAAGAGGTAATACAGGGGCATGACATTGAGTCGCACTACCCTTATTGTTTGGACCTTCTGTTGCTTTAGTAGAGATAGGACTCTTGGCAGAGTCCACCTGGGGAAGTACCACACCTTTGCCAGTTACTCCACCGCCAAGCAGTAATGTGCAAACTGTGTTCCGGTTTGAAGGGCATGTTTCCAGAGAAATTACAGGGATTAAAGATATAACATCTTAGATCTCTGGATGACGAGCGCAGTGCAGTGCTAGGTAATGGTTTTGACTCTTCATGTTCCAATAGCTGCATGGCACTGGGCTGTTATGTGGCAAGCACGTTGCTTACCATTAGGAACATATCATGCTCGTCTCGTCACTCTTTATTTAAAAAAAACCTAATCCACTATTTGACGTTTTTCCTTACATTTTACCTATAGTAGTTGTTGTGCCTTTCTTCTGGTGATCCTTCAAACTGCGCGGATGCTGTGACTGTAAAACTAGTTTGGTTTGCAATGTAAAAGTGGTAATGGAAACGTGAGATCTACCTAGCTCGGATTAATGCTCGACACCGCAAAGGAATGCCCAAAGAGTTTTGTATACTACGTCGATGGGAAGGACACACAAGAGAGAACTTAGAAATCTGCCTGAAAGCCCTGCGAATGAATTCTTCAGATTTTTTATATACTGGTCAAATAGAGAACAAATTAACTTTAGGCGAGTAGACAACGTTTTGGTCACTAGATAAATCAATTGTATGAAACGTCTGTCGTCTTTCATAACTTCCCATGCTGACTTGATGAGATGATTGTTACACGGCAGTTTACGAAATCTTCGATTCTCAACGCTGATAGCTCAATTACTATTAAACGAATCCCTTGATCGTCCCTTCATTCTAAATTATTGAGAAAAATCCCTTCCAGATTTTCCCTTTCTGAATACTCTGATAGTAAAGTTATTGATTCGCTTGGGAATTCAGACATTTGGCATATGTTATTGTTCAATTTACCTTTGTGCTACGAGCTAGCTGTCGACGTCGAAGTAAACATAGTTATTTGAATTTCTAGTTTCAGATATTTTAAATAGTTTGCGACCCCTGACGCAAAAACGTTTGTTTGGCAATATGTCTGTGGCATCGTAGTTCTCGAACGGACAACCCGATTTTGCTTTTTTTCTATGTTTCATGAAAATCGGTTTAAGATTGCCGCCGCGCTTTCACAAAATGGCGGATGAACTACTTACTTGTTTTTTCATAACTCCTTCCATATGGATTTAAATGAAAGGGTTTGATCAATAGAATGCTATGTAAAGCATCAAGTTTAATAAATTTCAAATAAATCCATAAATATCAATCAATAAATGCTGCAACCACTAAATGGGGAACTACGTTATTTTCACAAATCCCTCGCTAATGTACCTACCACTTCCACAAACAAATTGGTGTTTTTTTTAATTATGTGTACATGACATTTCTGACTACATTTCTGTGTCATCGCAATTTCCAAATTTTGCAATTTTGATGACTTTTTGTTTATTTGAAACCATATTATCGAGACGGTTACTAAATAAAATTTGTGTGGGGGCTTCTACGACAAAAAAAAATAATGCTGTTGGGTTTGGGTAAGATTATACCGAATATTTTGAAATCAAGTTGATCCATACAAACTGGCCTCTTCGAGAGGCATGTAATAATTGTGTTTGGCAATACGTTTTATTTTGTACTTTAAGTTATATGGTGTAAAAAATAGTTTTGATAAAAGTAAATGTAAATACTCGTAGATAGACATCATGTAGCCATATAGATAGATAAATAATATATAGATTGGTCCTTGTAAATTGATTGGGCTACAGAACCTGTAGGTACTATGTATTTATGAGTATTTATGCTCTATTTAAAACTCTTTCTTGCGACGACGTGTGTCGACTCCGCCTAAAAATATTTTAAGGAAAAGCGCGAACCATGTGCCAACCATCGCTCTCTTCTAGACTATATTAAATATAGTCGAAGAGAGCGATGGTTGGTACATGCGTTACATTCGTGAACGGGTGGTACTTGAAGATATTTATAGAGGATGGAAGAAGAATACACTTTTAAAACTAAATTAAAGCTTCTTTCTTTAAACTAGACTGGCCTCGTTGTAATATGTTTAAAACCGAAAGTCGTGGGGTTGATTCCCACCCAGTGTAATTTTTTTTGTGTGATGAATACAAAAATCTCACAAATAAGTTGGTTAATTTAAGTTGGGCTTTGCTCCTTTTTTTACTAGGGTGAAAAAACCTCGTTACAAATAATTTGAATACATTTACATAGTTATTCGAGTGTAAAGTGTATATCAGTGTGCTTGTACAGATGATAGATGTATTATATAGAAACTATGGTTTTGTTGCTGCGTTGGGTAGTCTTCGGCGGGAAAGGGGATGTAAGCCCGCTCAGTTCTCGACCCAAAACACGTCCCTGGCGATACAACCCGTCAACCCTGTTGGGTACTTTTAGACGTGGGTCTGTCGATCGCGGGACAATACGATCTTTGATTGTTGTGTATTTAACTTCGTCTATCAAACTTTGTCTATTGACGTTTAGCACAATTAAAAAAAACGAAATTAAAAAACTTTATACCCCTTTTTACGAAAGTTGCGCGACCGGAAGAATATGAAATTTCTCATCCTTATGTGTATGTAGTTGAAATAAAACAGGATGGTGTTACTATTTTAAAATTTTGCGTACACAAATATTAAGTCAATAATAAAAAAACAATTCACACACTACGATATGTTTGACACACACGCACGTACTCTCTTGTTTATTGTTTGTTGTCTGTGGGCCAAATTGAATTTAGAAATTAAAAAAATGAATATTGTTTTATAGTCGAATTTCAACTACTGGTCTTGGCGGCCAATACCTAAAAGAATTAATTATTGTCAAACCTTAAAATTGTTAAAGTTAATCCGAAGAAATGTGTTATAAACTAAGTATCATTTAAATAGTAAAGTAATACATATGATTACACATTTATTAGAGAGTATAGGTATTTCTCGTGTCCTAGTTCCATAATATAAGATGGAGAATCAATAATCCCATTGTTTCAGTGTCTGTCACCGACGGAACCGATGAGAAGCGAGGAATCATTTACTGGGCCTGTATTTGCGATGGTTTGCGAACAAAAACTATATAAACCAGTGAAATATGATCTAAACACTCGTAGCAAATCTGCGCAATTGCAGGTTAAGTTATACCGGTCAATTACGGGTTTTAGATATTAGTCATCAAAATTAATAAGTATGCCTGAAGTATTTCAAGTTACGGTTGGACTACAAGTTACGGATGGACTACAAGTTACGGCTGGACTATAAGTTACGGCTGGACTACAAGTTACGGCTGGTCGTAACTTACGGCTGCCGTTGTGGCCTTCCGAATAGGAAGGCCACAACGGCAACTGCCTATCCGGTTTGAATCAAACGCGCACCACTGGCTTTTCGACGTCAAGTTTGCAAAGCGGCAAACTTAAAAACGGTTAAGAAAAAACACCGTGAGGAAAGCGACATGTTACTAGAATCTTTCGAGGTCATGTGTCATCTGCCAACAGGCACTGGGTTTGCGTGGTAGATTATGGCTTTGTCTTTATCTTTGTGAGAGAAGTTCCAATCCCAGCAGTGAGAAAATGAAGTTGGCTACATGTATTGACCACTTCAGCTTGTAAATGTCGATGACTTCAGCTTTCCGATGGTTTCAAAGGTTTAATCATGTTAGACATAAACAAAATGTTATCATAACTTAAATAATAAAGGTTTATATTAATAATTTGAGTTAGTTTTTTTAAACACTATTCAAGCGCTATCAGTATTATTTACCTCTATATTTCATACCTGAGTCAAGCTCAATTTTGTGTCTTTGTTTTTTCGACGAGAGTGCATAAGATACCGTAGAGTTGATCTTTTTTGGTGGAAGCTGGTTTGACATTATATCGTTGAAACCAAACCAATTTACAAGTCTTCAAATTTTGTCTAAAAAAATCTAGAGTGAAGCAGTTACGGCGTCGTCGGGAGAAATCCGGACCCCTAGTTCGAATCCCACGCGTACCACTATTTTTTCGCAGTTATTTCTGCAATACTGCTAACTTAAAAACGGTAACGAAAAACATCGTGAGGAAACCGGCATATTCCAAGAATCTTTCGAGGTCACCGCATTGAGCCAGCGTGGCTTAGAGTCCTATACTCTGTGTTTGAAAGAGAAAGCCTAGAGTTCGAGCAAGACCGGGGTGAACGAGTCGATTTTTGTTTATTGACGAAGGTCCTTTGGCATAAACGTTGAAAGCTAGCCAATTCAAAGCTCTTACAATTTTTGTATATTTTTTGAAGTGTAAACTTCTTTTGGCGCCAGAGACAGATTTTTCCTGAGATGTGAATTGAATTTTAGCGTCACGCTCGAGAATGACAAGAAATCTTCGGGTAAAATCAGTTGCATAGCCAGGCTCAAGACAACGCCCTCCGGTTTCACCTGCATAGTTTTCAAAGCGAACCATCAAATTCTAAGATACATATAAGTTTTCACTTCTATCGGCAGTTCCTATGACTGCCATTTTTTTTATCTCTAGTACCTTTTAGTACATTTTTGAAATTTAGAGATTAAGTGGTTCAACTTACATTAGTGTGTCCATAGCTGAATGTAAACACTAAACTGAAACAAATTAGAGTAAACATAGCAATTATACAAACAAATCCAAATACTTTTGAAATTGCTTTGAACTGAGTATATTTTTTACATCATAAAAGCATAAATATTACAGAAAATAAGTGGCGATATTGAATTGCCCTGTTTTCCGATAAATATTAGGATTGGTTTACACTGTACTAGGTATGTAAAAATACTGAATTTCTATACTCTTGATTGCATCAAAATGGTTGTTTGGTTTGACGAAATATTGTTTTGAAAATTAAATAGTCTTAAGCTGAATAGCTATCGTTGCGTCGTGACGAGTTGGCTTGTTAGCGATTCTATACCCAAAGTTCTTTTATTACTTAATGGTGATAATAATGAGATAACGGTCTCCCTGCCTAACTTTTAAGTCGACAAGTCAATGGTCTACACGCCAAGTTGGCTCTTGAGCGATTGTATGATTTGCGGGTCGAGTTCTCTAGTAATCGATTCTGCTACGGTTCTGAGTATCTGCTGCATATTCTCTTCAAAGAGTCTCTACAGTCTACGCGTCTAGTTGGCTCGTGAGCGAGTCTACAGTCTACGCGCCTAGTTGGCTCGTGAGCGAGTCTACAGTTTACGCGCCTAGTTGACACGTGAGCGAGTCTACAGTGTACGCGCCTAGTTGACACGTGAGCGAGTCTACAGTCTACGCGTCTAGTTGGCTCGTGAGCGAGTCTACAGTTTACGCGCCTAGTTGACACGTGAGCCAATCTACGTGAAGCAAATATACTCGTCGAATTTTTTCATCGACATATCTTTGAGTTACTCATCTTGTTGGCTCATGAGCAACTCTACGGTCTATGCGTCGAGTTATCTAGTAACTGAGTTTACGACGGTTTTAAGTACTGCATTATCTCATCAAAAAGTGTAGTTAGAACGCCTAATTGGCTCTTGAGTGAGTCTACAATCTACGATCTTAGTTTGTTCATGAGCTAATCTACGCTGCGAGTTATCGAGTAAACGAGTCTATGTCTACGCGCAAGTTTTTTTCATCGACAAGTCTTCGATTTACTCGCCTTATTGGCTCAAGAGCGCCTCTACGATCTACGCGTAGAATAATCTAGTAAGCAAGTCTACGACACGCTAGTTTGTTCGCTGAATTTTTTCATCGACAAGTTTACGATTTACTCGCTTAGTTGGCTCATGAGCGACTCTACGGTCTACGCGTCTAGTTATCTAGTAAGCGAGTCTATGAAAGTTTTCGCGCTGATATTTTTCATCGTCAAGTCGACAGTCTACGCTTCTTGTTCGTTCTTGAGAGAGTCTACAATTTTAGCACCGAGTTGGCTCGTGGACGCGTCGACGGTCTACGCGGCCAGTTATCAAGAGTGAGCGAGGTTTACGCGCCTTTCAACTGGTTTCACTAGCTCATAAATCACACTATTTAGAGACGAATTAGCAACACTGTCTTTGTATGATAATTTCAAGCATTCATTATAACGCTTTTTATTCATCTGGCGTTATATCTATTTTATTTTAAACTAGTTTTAGTATATACTAATGTTGGTAGGGTTGATGCATTTTCATACTCAATCAGAACATTGACAGGAAAAAATCCACAATTGCGATATTGGACGTTCATACCCTCTAGATAATAATAAAATAATAAATATTGGTGGACCATTCACACACCATCTGACCCCAAACTAAGCAAAGCTTGTACTATGGTGGCCAGATAGCGGATATAATACTAACTCGTATATTTATAGTTGTGAATACTAAATATGTTAATAAACATATAAACACTCAGACACAATACAAATATTCGAATTCATCACATATTTGCACTAGGTGGGAATCGAATCCACGACTCTCGGCTTAGCAGGCAGAGTCAAATGTCTATTTCACCTGGATTTAGACTTTGATCCAGTGGCCATAACATAACCCACGGATCCCGAGAAAAAAAAATACGATAAATATTATTCTATTGTAATATTAGTATAGAGTGTAGACACATCCTTACAAAGCTAAAATAAAGTAGGAACACGAAAATATTGAGTTACGTTTGAACGATGTTGTGAAGCGATGGTACTCTACATACTTATTTTGGCTTGTCTCTCGTTATTGCCACACTATGATGTTGTAAGTACCCAGTATATTCTGTTTATTACCTACTAGCTGCGCCCTGCGGATTCGCCCGCGTAGTTTCAATTCACATTGTTTTCCGAAATAAAATGCAGCCTATGTGAAATAAGTATTGTGTGTATGTGTAATAAGTATTACGACCTTCTAAACAAATTAGGGGGCATCCATAAATTACGTGAGGTGTTTCTTTAATTTTTTGTACCCCTTCCCCCCTGATGAGATGCTATAAGATTTTATTCAACCCCCTCCGCATCCCCCAATCTCACGTGAGATTTTTCAAATGTGGGTTTCTTACATAAACACGTTGGATTGTAATTGTCAAAAGAAATAAAATGTTTCGTGCTTTATTTACGACTAGTTTAGACTAGTAGCTAATCAATATCGCTGAGAGTTTAATTATAAGTGTAATTAAAATTTTACAATAGAAAACTTAAATCGTAACTACTGTGATTAAAAAAAATCTCTAATTCAGTCCATGGAGAATCATGCGCAGTCTCAAAACATACTATTGGAATCAACATTTTTTTTGTATCAATCAGAAAAAAAAGGGCGTGATATTTGTGGCCCCCCCTCTCTCTAACGTAAGATTACATGAGATTTCACTCGACCCCCTCCTCCCCTTAAACACCTCACGTAATTATTGGACGCCCCATATAACAAAAAACGCCTATGTAGTTAATTTATACGCTGTAGAAGTGGGAGCGAGAGGTATACCAGCAAAATCTCTCTATAACCTGCTGAAAGACCTTGGTTTGTCTAGAAGTGCAGTAAGTTCTATACTAGAACGAGTATCTAAAGCTGTACTAGTAGGCTTTTATCAGATTTGGCTGGGCAGGGAGAGGAACACAAATAGTGAAGGTGAGTGTTGATTTACGTCAGAAAAAAGGCCTCTGAAACCTACGCCCGAGTCACAAGCCTCGGGATTTCTCCCTCTGCCTTACGATGAACCCGGCACCCGCACAGTGAATCCATGGAATGCTCAGAAGATAGTCTCTCTCTCAGACTACTACACAGAGTATAGACTCTTTCCAAATTTAGTTGGTAGTAAGTCTGCCTGTGAATCCGCCAGTCGTGGGTTCGATTCCCATCTAGAGCAAATATTTGTGTAATAAATACAAATATTTGTGCTGTGTCTGAGTGCTTCTATGTATAATAGGTATGTATTTACTATTATAAAAGTACTAGCAACGGCTCGCGGTTTTACTCACGCAGTTCCGGTTATTTCCGAGATAAAAAGTAGCCTATGTGTTTTTCCAGACTATACACATATAATCTATCTATGTTTCAAATTTCAGCCCGATCCGAACAGATGTTACGCCATGATTGAGCAATAAACACCCAAACATTGACATAATTTGTAATATTAGTAGGTATATCAGCTATCTGACTTCCATAGTATCTTTGCTTAGTTTGGGGTCTTTTTTTTTAATTTATTTATTTAAATTAGCCACTCCACAGACTCCCGGGTCCGTGATCTTTGTCATTACAATTATATATTATTATTATTTTTACACATATTTTGGATAAGGAGACTTAGTTTGGGGTCAGATGATGTTGTATAAATATACCTATATTTATTCATTTATATTAACTATCTGTACTTAAAATACATTCACAACGATGAGGTTATGAAATATTATTTTGTTGAGGCGTCCCCGCTGCGGCCGAAGCGTGACGCGACAGGAGAACTGCACATCATGACCAACCACGCACAGCCAATACACGCCGACGTGAAGCCTGACAGACCCGGGACTGAGATCACTGACAAGGTAAATTAACCCTTATTCGTAGGTAATACACCATTTTTACAGCTAAGACGAGACGAGACAAACATGTGCCTGTTGGTAAGCAGCATGGCTGTTATGAACAGCACGGTGACACGCAGATATTAGATAGATAGATAACTCTTTATAGTGACACAAACACAGAAATATTACAGTAGAACACTTATGAACTAGCACCACAAATGGCGGCCTTATTGCTTAGAGCAATCTCTTCCAGGCAACCACCTTACAGGAAATTCGCCTACAAACAGGGTTTGGCGAAGCGAGGTAACACTTTTCCTAATACTACTAATTAAATACTGCAATATAAAACAAATTAATACATAATATACACAATCATCCAAAATACAATAAATAAGAGTCTAATACATAGGAAAATGCAACTTATATTAAGATATTGAAATGAAATGAAATAAATATGAAATGAAATAATTATTTATTTGCTAAGAATGTAGGTAGAGAAGATGGTACAATCATAAATATGGTGTTTCCTTACACTCTGCCATTTCTGGCGTGCAAACTATTTTGAAAGTAAATAAGTACAATAATTTGTTTTTCTTGGGCACACTGATTTACAAAAACAACAGCATTCAATTACAATCAAAGAGATTTTATTGAAACATACAGAGCCCAAATCATTACCTAGTAGGTACTTACTACACTGCCCGTCACCCAGAGATATAAGATATCTCGATGACCAGTAATTTCACTAAAAACATTGCCTTAAAAACCAAAACGCAGTAATGCTTGCAAATTACAAGATACTTCGGGGTAGAATAACTGGCAAAGGTGTGGTACTTCTCACGCGGATTCTGCAAGAGTCCTTCCTACCTCTGCAAAATTATACCATAAATACTATGGTCACGAGGTGCTTTATCTTTTAAGTTAAAGAATTTAAAGACCATTTTCCTTAAACCCCGTTAAAACCGTTAGCCATTTTCCCGCCAATTTCGAAAACATGCGCATCGCGCATGACTCATGACTCGCATGACTGTTTCCAGCGAAATCACAGGGCTTAGAGATACATCTGAGATCTCTGGGTGACGAGCACAGTGTATTGCTAGGTAATGAGTTGGACTCTTCATGTTCAAATAGCTGCGTGTCACTGTAATGTTATGTGGCAGGCATGTTGCTTACCATCAGGCACACGTCTTGTTCGTCTCGTTACTCTTTAATATAAAGAAATAGACCAATGAATTTCCATAGACCGTACAGCGCGGTAATACCGACTGTTTGCTGGACAGGTTTACAACTGGTAGTGGGCTTGATATTCTATGGATAATTGATTTAGGATAAGATATGTGCAAGGATAAGGTTCTATCTGAGTCATTAAATCAGACAGCGAGTGTCAAAGGTTTTACAGAGTCACTCCTTTGCAGCCGTGTCCTCCGAACAAAAATCAACCATCGCATGTAGAAGGTGGAGTAGTTTTTCAGGTAAATGATATTAATCTTTCCAACACCATAATTGGCACCATTAGTTGTTTGGCTCAAAATTTGGCTGTGGAATGAGTTGCCTGAGTGGAGGTTTCCCGATAGTCATAATCTTGGTGTCTTCAAATCGAGAGTGAATCGGTTTCTTCTAGGTAAACACGCTCCATCGTAGACTGCATCGTCGCTTATCATCAGACGAGATGGCAGTCAAGTGGAAGCCTATAAAGGTAAAAAAAAAATAGTAAAATCAAGGACGTTACATCACATGGACGAAACGTTCCTATTACATCTTTACGTAGGTACTTAGATGCTCTTAGATCAATTTATGACCTCAAAAATTTTAACCGGGCAAAAAATTATATTAAATAATATATAAATAAAAAAAGAACATTTAATTTTTTAATGTCGGCTCGGCGCCGGATAAGACAAATCATGTGAAAAAAATGAATCTACTCTGTATGACTAAACCCCTCTACACAAGAGCCCTAAAATCAGAGAAAATTTCGTTAAACTAGTGGGGAGGACCCTACACCGCAACATAAATCACCAATCATATGGTGCGATATAGGCTCCTCCCCACTACTTTTACGTCATTTCCTCTGATTTTAGGACTCGGTGTGTGGAGCGTTTCACAACTAGATACTTCAATTAGTCTCTGCAAAGAGTTCTATCACGACAAGACTTCAACGTTTGTGTGTGTGGGTACACAGTCACACATTAATGTCCGATACGACATGGTCCGTAAAATTTTCAAATTTCGCGTTCTATTTAGTGATATCTCGTAAATTCCGTCGTAAACTCCACATACGCCGGCAAAACGTGTTGAATATCATTAAAATTAACTGCAGTACCGAGGCGTTGGCCTAATTTCCAGTTTTCGCATAATGAATGACGCAATTAGACTGGTTTTCCGTCACTGACTACGCAGAGAATTGTGGTCATTTTGCTACTCGACTGAGATTGAAATTATGGCTTAATTTTTATGGTAATTAAAGGTAGGGTACGTACTTTATTTATTTACTAATAAAGAGGCTTTATTTACACGCAATTTTGAGTCCAAATTTAATTGGTAAGATGTAGTTTCTACAGCTACAGCTGGACTAATAAGTTACGCCTGGTCTAGCAGGTTACGGCTGGTCTAATAAGTTACGGCTGGTCTAGTTGGTAGAACGGTAATATACATTTTAAACTAGCGCATTAATACTTAAAAAAAAATCGGTAGTTGCCCTGCTCCCGACTAGGTTTTAGCCGTAACTTACTTCAGACAGCCGTAACTTCAATATATTCTCTACTTCAATCTATACTAATATTATAGAGTTAAATATAAATAGTTTATTTGTTTTAACGCGCTGATCTCAGGAACTAACGGACCGATTACTAAAATTATTTCACCGTTGGATATGTACGTGATCTTTGAGTGGTGATGGCTGTATGTACCACGGGAAAAGCCGGGGCCGAACGCTAGTATACTATGAAATAATTTGTGCTAGTACCCATATCTAACTTTTTAGTTTTAGTTTTATTTTGGTCCGTAAAACGATTCGATTGCCTGCCTGTTGTATAATACCACGATGTAAAATGTTCGTTAAACTTACTCGTAGGAGCCTGGCATTTTACCAGGAATAGTACTCGTACCTACAATGCATAGTAATAAAACAACGAATATTTTATTGTGGAAATTTTTATTGCAGTGCTTTAAAAACAGGAAATGACACCACCTAAATAAAGTAGATTGGCCCGTTCGTAACCGACTTAAAAAAAGGAGGTTCTCAATTCGCTTGTATGTTCTTAATTATTGTGCAATATTTTTTATTCAATCAATCAATCATTTATTGCATAATAATACAAAGAAGGAGGTTCTCAATTCGCTTGCATGTTCTTAATTATTGTGCAATATTTTTTATTCAATCAATCAATCATTTCTTGCAAAGCTTGCAATACTATAAAACTAGTGATAGGACTATTTGCAGAGTCCGCCTGGGGAAGTACCACACCTTTTTACCATTCTAGCGCCAAGCAGTTATGTGCAAACATAACTGTATTCCGGTTTGAAGGGCAATGTTTTCGGAGAACTAACAGGTGAACGAGATAAATCATCTTTTATATCTGGTTAACACGTGCAGTGCTGTTTTACGTTGTTAGTGAGTATTTTGAAAACCAAATTGCTGCTTGATATTGAGCTATTATGTGCAGCCATGTTGCTTACACACACACATGTTTTGCTCGTGCCATTACCCTATATTATAAAAAAAAGAGATAACGAGGTTTAGAACACGAAAATGTCATCAATGTAAACAAATCGGTTTTTATTGATTTTTTTAGATACAACTGAACTGATTTCAATAAGGTTAAAGCAAGAAGGTTTACAGCCTTTGAAATAAGTTATTTTCTCCGAAAAACCAAAAACCCTAGTTGTATTTAAATTTAATTTAGACACACGGCCGAATTTCATGAGTAACCATCACTAAATCATGCAGATAAATGAAAGAGCTTTTTGTTCATATGTCAAAAACCTACACACCAATTTCGATAAAATTTATCTGGAACCAAACACATAAAGAAAAATAAAAGTCGATTCACAATTTGGCGGAGTAATCGCGTAACTTACAAAAAAATAATCGAGTTGAGAATCTCTTCTTTTTTTTAATAAATAAATATGGGTGGACAATTCACACACAACACCATCTGACCCCAAACTAAGCAAAGCATCTACTATAGCGGCCAGGCAGCTGTATATATCTCTTTGTGTTTTCAAATCGAGAGTGAATCGGTTTCGTCTAGGTAAACACGCTCCATCGTAGACCGCATCATCGTTTAACATCAGGCGAGATGGCGGTCAAGTGTAAACCTATAAAAGTTAAAAAAAAATACTTACATGGTCTTAAATACATGCTTATGATGCATAGAACAAATACAGTACAAATATTTGAATTCATCACCCAAATATTTGCACTGAGTGGAATCGAACACGACCCTCGGCTTCGCAGGCAGAGTTACTACCACTAAGCCACGAGGCCTTATGAGCTTAAAGTCTAAGAGTCTGTAAAGAGATTTATACCACTTTATAAATTGATCTCATCATTGACTGTTGTTACAGGTAACTCCCCCTGAAAACGTCTACTACCAGACGAAGTCTCTCCGGAAGTCCCTCGTACAGCTACCGACGAAGTTGGAGTTAGCGCGTAACATCGGCAGGGTAGTCACGTTGGCAGCGCTTCTCGTTTCAGCGGCTATGGAGTTCTATCCGTTATTGTACAACCTATATGATATGATATATACATTCCTTTATTTGTAAATATATATTACGAACTTTAAAGATACAACAGTGGTTTTGTTATTTTGTTCTGGGGACTGATTCACAACCGAACGATTCTGGCGCGGAATGACAATCATTGTCTCTGTCGTTCTAAAAGGATTTGACAAAGAGGTTTGATTCGATTCGAGATCAATTCGATTGTGTTGAGAATCAGGGTCCAGATAGACAGACAGACAGAAACTCTTTATTATGCACACCAGTAAATTATAAACACATAAACAATAAAAAACAATAATTTAATATCTAGTGTCATAAATGGCGGCCTTACCGCTAAAAGCGATCTCTTCCAAGCAACCATTAACTGCAGGAAAACGTAAATAAAAATACAGTGAGGACAGAGTGCAAAAGTAAGAATATGAGCAAAATAATAATAATGTGACGTCACGTAAGAAAATAACAAACTGATAGTGAAAAAATAAACTTACTTACTTACTTAATAGGCTACTCAACAATATTTTACACATCATTTAGATATTAAAATAAACATACGTATAATAATAAAATAAAAATAAACATACATAAATATACATCCAATCATAGTAATCATTCAGGAAACAAATAGAAGTAAGAAGAATTAAGAGATTAATTCAGAGAGATGGTAATTCTTAATCTGAGGCTTGAAGGAGTCTTAGCTCTTCACACGCCTAATACCCACAGGAAGAGCATTCCAGATGTTATAGTTTAATTATAAATGTATGTACATAAGTTGGTCTCCAAAGCAAAATGCAGCGTTAGCTGTTTTTATGTAGTTTTTGGAACTAAGTATATACTCTTTATTCAAAAGAAATATCAACTAAAAAAATCTACCTAATTTTGTTTTCAAAATAGTAGTATTTTTGTTAAGTCATCATCAGCCTGTGTTCATCCACTGCTGGACATAGGCCACTCCTATAATACGCCATTCAGCCCGATCCTTGGTCTTACGTTTCCAACCCCAACCAGACATCTTTCGTATGTCGTCACTCCGTCTAAGGCTCGACTCGTCTCAGGGCGTCCTACACTACGTTTACCGATTCGCGGTCTGTACTCCGGGTTTTTACGGGGTTTCTGTTAGTCACTTGGTCAACGTGGCGGTTTTAACTCTCTCCTTATAAGACCATCAGAGACCAACCTACAGATGGCCATCAAGAACAGAAACGCGGCTGTAATGAAGCGTATTGCACCGATCGAGCTGAAATTTTAGAATGATATATAATCCGCATCAAGGATGGTTTTTATCTAATTTTTACATCACAATTTGTCACAGCGAAGCGTGGCAGGGTACAGCTAGTTATGTATAAAAATGTTATGTTGGTTTGTGTACGCTTCAAAAACTCAAAAAGTTCTGCACCGATCGAGCTGAAATTTTTGAATGACATTTAATCCACATCAAGGATCGTTTTTATCTAATTTTTGTATCATAATGTGCCACAACGAAGCGTGGCAGGGTACAGCTAGTATTACATAAAAACTTTATGTATACTTACGTATTGTGTTATAAATAACTTAATGACGTGTTCAAATTTAGTTACAGGTAGCCTTATTAAATCATAAGTCATCAAAGTTTACTTAATTTTCCAAATATTTACATTCTACTGGCTCTATGGAAAGAATCGATTAAAAACAAAATTTTAAGACACAAAATTGCCAAAGCATTATTTCATTTGTAGATTTGGTGAAAAAATGAAGTGGACTGTTTGATGATTTTTGAAATGGGGGAGATGAAAATGTTAGTATTGTGTGCGTTGGTGGCCATCGCAATATGCGAAGATATAAGTAAACCACAGGTCAGTTCATTTTCTGTAGTAACTTTACATAATGTCAAATTTGTTTTGGTAAATGCCCGTAGTAATTCATATTGCTAATGTGACTGTCTAATGTAAAAAAATACCACTTTGGTTACGTAAACTACACCCAATCACTCGTACTACATCATTCACATCGCCTTTACATAATTAAATGTGTATTTTAACTAAATATAAATTCACCAATCCACCAATTGGGTATCTACTCAAAACAATAAAAAGTATTAATGACATTTTAAGACTTAAATAGTAACATTTAACATTTTAAGGTACTACTATCACGACTGTCGGATTATAATATTAGCATAATAAACCAATTTCAGACG